>PGCI01000213.1:0-162461 GCA_002873125.1 Puccinia coronata f. sp. avenae | reverse complement strand
AAGTCACGGGATATGCGGGATATCTTGTAGTGGTCAAATAAGAATCACATAAAACCATCATTGCATCATATCAGGATATCATATCACTGTCATATCATAATATAACACCGTTGTGTTAAAATAGCAGGAAGTCATATCACAAAAAGTATCATCATATCACAACATCAACTAAAAGATTCAGTCACTCAACTTCTACCAGTTGAAATGCAGAAGCTTCTAGTAAGCAGGTGTTGTTACTCAAACATTAAAAAAAGGTTGTCTCAACCAAGACTAAATGCAAATTGACTTTTCCTTTTGACTGTGCAGTTTTGGTGTAATAAGTGAAGGTAAAATAGAAGTTACAATGGATTATGCTGCATGTCAACTGGTGTCAATTGGGACAATTTATCTTGCGGTGGTAGCACATAAAATAGGAAAGTGTATCACAACATAAAATTATGGTTCAGCTAAATGCACTCCAACTTTTTACTTCATGCAATCCAATTTGGAGTGAAAAAGTGTGCACTCCAACTATTTTGGAGTGGGAAGATGTGCACTCCAAAATATTTGGAGTGGACAACTTTCCACTCCAAAGTTTTCCCCTTGCTTGCAGTAAACAATCATTTTCACCCTCCAGCGTATGCTTGCAGGTATAAAAATGGATGATAACAAATCTTAACTGATTACTAAACAACAGAATATTAAACCTGAAAGAGAAAAAGAGCTTTTGACAACTCTTCCTCTCTTGGCTTAATCATGCAAGGTATTATGCAGGTACATGAACCCTTGGCTGTAAGTAAAATACAAGATAAGGCAAGAAATGATTATAAGTAGGAAGTGACAAGTAGTCATCTCCTTAAAATTACAAAGCCCACCTAAATCTTTTTAGATAAGCAGAAACTGGGGCTTACCCTCATTTCCTTTCATCTCTCTCTTCCTTGATATTTATTCTATTCTTCTTATCCTTCATTCTTTCCCAATTTTTCCAATTATCCTTTTAAACTTCAAACCCTAGTTCCAGTATCTCCTGTCCTATCTCCCAGATCAAATTTAAGACTATTCAGTCATTAGATACAAACACTGTCTCCTCAAGTCACTATAAAATAATGTACTTTCCCTACATGCATAGCGGTTCAAATGCGGGATGAAGTGGTTTGTCATATAGCGGTTACATTTTTTTGAAAAAATTGTTGGAGTGCATTTGATGATATTTAGAAGCAGTGTGAATGATCATTACACATTTAATATACAATGCAATAGTGCCATAACACCCATTCTCAAAATTTCCATGTGTTGTAGTATTTTTGCTATGTTTTGTCAAGAAAAATACCCTTCCCCAAAATAAAATGAAAGCTGAGATAAGGCCAATTGATGCCTCTGAGTCAAGGGTGGATTGTTGTATAGAGGTGTGGTAGTATCACGTGTTTTGCCTGTCAAGATGTGGCTTCACATATCAAAATGACACAAGTTACCTATTTTTCCCGTGTTTTCTCAGGAAAAAAATACTTACACATGGTGAACCAAAAACATGCATATAGCAAATTGATGCCTGTGAGTAAAGGTTTGATTTTTATATAGTGGTGTGGTAGTATCACACCTTTTTCCTGTCAAGATTTGGCTTCACACATCAAAATTTCACAAATTACCTACTTTTCCTGTGTTTTCTCAGGAAAAAAGATACTTATACATGGTGAACCAAAAAAAATGAAAATGGAAAATTGATGCCTGTGAGTCAAGGTTCAATTTTTATATAGTGGTGTGGTAGTAACACGCATTTTGCCTGTGGAGATTGGGCTTCACGCATCAAAAGTTTAAAAATTACATATTTTTCCTCTGTTTTCTCAGGAAAAAAGATACTTACACATGGTGAACCAAAAACATGCATATGGAAAATTGATGCCTGTGATGCAAGGTTTGATTTTTATAGAGTGGTGTGGTAGTATCACAAGTTTTGCCTGTCAAGATTTGGCTTCACAACTCAATTTCACAAATTGCCTATTTTTCCTGTGTTTTCTCAGGAAAAAAGATACTTACACATGGTGAACCAAAAACACATATACATCCAATTGATGCCTGTGAGTCAAGGTTTGATTTGCATATAGTGATGTGGTAGTATCACATGTTTTACCTGTCAAGATTTGCCTTCACACATCAAAATTTCACAAATTACCTATTTTTCCTGTGTTTTCTCAGGAAAAAAATACTTACACATGGTGAACCAAAAAACATGCATATGGCAAATTGATGCCTGTTATTCAAGGTGTTATTTTTTATATTTTTATATAGCGGTGTGGTAATATCACGCGCTTTGCCTGTCAAGATTTGGCTTTGCTCATCAAAATTTTGCAAATTACATATTTTTCCTGTGTTTTCTCAGGAACAAAATACTTACACATGCTGAACCAAAAACATGCATATGGCACATTGATGCCTGTGAGTCAAGGTTTGATTTTCATATAGTGGTTTGGTAGTATCACGTGGTGTGGTAGTATCACACGTTTTGCCTGTCAAGATTTGGCTTCACATATCAAAATTTCACAAATTGCCCATTTTCCTGTGTTTTCTCAGGAAAAGAGATACTTACACATGGTGAACCAAAAGCATAGATATGGCCAATTGATGCCGTTGGGTCAAGGATTGATTTGCATATAGTGGTGCAGTAGTATCATGCAATTTTGCCTGTTGGGATTTGGCTTCACATATCAAAATTTCACAAATTACCTATTTTTCCTGTGTTTTCTCAGAAAAAAATACTTACACATGGTGAACCAAAAACATAGATATGGCCAATGGATGCCTTTGAGTCAAGGATTGATTTTCATACAGTGGTGTGGTAGTATCACCTGTTTTGCCTGTCAAGATTTGGCTTCAAGCATCACAATTTCACAAAGGGAATTGAATCGCCGACCCCTGTTATTTGAAGGAACGACCCCCAGTTATTTTGGGACGTCGAGGCGACCAACTTTTGATGTCTGGAACTGGTCCAAAGTTGGTAAATTGGTCCAACCCCCAAAATGGGGGTCGCTGATACAAATTTGACCCGCGCCCAGGGGGTCGTTGATTTAATTTGGCTCAAATGCCACCGCCAGGGATTTATTGTTTAAACCATCACTCCACCAATTATACACATCATTACAACACATAAATTATATCATAAAAAGGGCAAAAAGAGCATTAAAAATATACAACATCAAGCTCCAAAAGCTTCAAATCAATTGGCCATGCAGCATGCTATAGTGAAAAATGAAGTATTTTGACAAGGTGCTGGTTGTTACTCTTTAATGTGACATGACCCAAAGTTGAAAATAATGAACTAAAAAAGTAGCCATCCTATTTTTCCTCTTTTCAATTATTTTCCATAGCTCCTTATTATTTTACGTTTTATATCACTTCCCATACACAGTACAAATTGAAAGTGAAATTCTGCGGCAGATTTACAGCTTTGAATCTGACACATCCCCTTGATATAACAAACCAATATTGATGAGCTTGTAAGTCATCTGTTTCTTCTGTTTCAGCTATCTTCAATAGCCCATCATCCCCTTACAATCTAAATCATGGTTTCTACATCAGATAAATTTTTCCACACATTCCTGAATATGGAACTTTTATGTTACATTTCCCTTGCTCAAACACCCTCAAATCAAGCAGTCAACCATATTGTTTTCCTTATTTTTCAAAAATCTTCCACAGCACATGCTCAGTTTACATTTTAGTTTATTTTAATAACATTTTATGTTTGGAAACCCAGGCTTGGGAAAAATTGAACGGACAACCCCCAGTCCACAGAACTAAATTGTATCCGCAACCCCCTGTTATGTCCCAGACCAGAAATACCATTTTTGGACCATCCTGGGACGTCCAACACTGGTCGTCACAACGTCCCGGACAAAATGGGGGTCGTTCCTTCAAATAACAGGGGTCGGCGATTCAATTCCCTTTCACAAATTACCTATTTTTCCTGTGTTTTCTAAGGAAAGACAGGCAAAACATGTGATACTGGCACAACACTACCTCAAAGTCAAACCTTGAACCACAGGCATTAATTGGAAATATGTATGTCTTTGGTTCACCATGTGTAAGTATCTGTTTTCCTGAGAAAACACAGTAAAAATAGGTAATTTATAAAAGTTTGAATTGTGAAGCCAAATCTTGACAGTCAAAAGGTGTGATACTACCACACCACTAAATGAAAATCAATCCTTGACCCCCAGGAATTGATTGGCCATATCTATGTTTTTGGTTCACCATGTGCAAGTATCTTTTTTCCAGAGAAAACACAGCAAAAATAGAAAATTTGTGAAATTTTGATGTCTGAAGGCAAATCTTGACAGGCAAAACACATGATAATAACACATCATTATATGAAAATCAAACCTTGATTGACAGGAATCAATTGGCCTGATTCATGTTTTTGGTTCACCACGTATAGGTATCTTTTTTCCTGAGAAAACACAGGAAAAATAGAGAATTTGTGAAATTTTGACGTGTGAAGCTAAATCTTGACAGGCAAAACGTGTGATGCTACCACACCACTATATGATAGTCAATCCTTGACTCACAGGCATTAATTGCCAATATCTATGTTTTTGGCTTACCATGTGTAAGTATCCTTTTTCCTGAGAAAACATAGGAAAAATAGGTAATTTGTGACATTTTGATATGAGAAGCCAAATCTTTCAAACCTTGACTCACAGGCATCAATTGGCAATATGCATGCATTTGGTTTACCATGTGTCAGTATCTTGTTTCCTGCAAAAACACAGGAAAAATAGGCAATTTGTGAAATTTTGATACGTGAAGCCAAATCCCAACAGGCAAAACGTGTTATACTGCCACACCACTATATGAAAATCAATCCTTGGCCAAAAGGTATTGATTGGACATATCTATGTTTTTGGTTCACCATGTGTAAGTATCTTTTTTCCTCAGAAAACACAGGAAAAATAGGCAATTTGTGAAATTTTGACATGTGAAGCCAAATCTTGACAGGTAAAACATGTGATACTACCCCACCACTACATTAAAATCAAACCTTGACTCACAGGTATCAATTTGACATATGTATGTTTTTTTTGTTTACCATGTGTAAGTATCTTTTTTCCTGAGAAAACACAGGAAAAATAGGTAATTTGTGAAATTGTGATGCTCAAAGCCAAATCTTGACAGGCAAAACATGTAATACTACTACACCGCTATATGAAAATCAATCCTTGACTCAAAGAAATCCATTGTACATATCTATGTTTTTGGTTCAACATGAGTAAGTATCTTTTTGGCTGAGAAAACACATGAAAAATAGGTAATTTGTGACATTTTGATATGAGAAGCCAAATCTTGACAGGCAGAACACATGATACTACCACACCACTATATGAACATCAAATTTTGACTCACAGGAATCAATTTGCCATATGCATGTTTTTGGTTCACCATGTGTGAGGATCTTTTTTCCTGAGAAAACACAGGAAAAATAGGTAATTTTGTGAAATTTTGATGTGTGAAGGCAAATCTTGACAGGCAAAACATGTGATACAACCACATCACTATATGCAAATAAAACCTTGACTCACAGGCATCAATTGGACGTATGGATGTTTTTGTTTCACCATGTGTAAGTATCTTTTTTCCTGAGAAAGCACAGGAAAAATAGGCAATTTGTGAAATTTTGATATGTGAAGCCAAATCTTGACAGGCAAAAAGCGTGATACCACCACACCATTATATGGAAATCAAACCTTCACTCACAGGCATCAATTGGCCATATGCATTTTTTTTGGTTCACCATGTTTAGGTATCTTTTTGTCCTGAGAAAACACAGGAAAAACAGGTAATTTGTGTCATTTTGATATGTGAAGCCACATTTTGATATGCACAACGAGTGATACTAGTACCACACCAACATATGAAAATCCACCCTTGACTCAGAGGCATCAATAGGCCTTATGTAAGTCTTCTTTTTACCATGCGGAAGGGTATTTTTATTGAGAAAACATAGCAAAAATACTAAAAAACATGAAAATTTTGAGAATGGGTGTTATGGCACTATTGCATTGTATAGATGTGTAATTATCATTCCAAATCCTGCTAAATATCTCTAAATGCACTAAAATAATTTTTCAAAAAAAATGCAAGCGCTATATGACCAACTGCTATATCCCGCATTTGAACCCCTATATTGCATGTAGGGAAAGTACATTATGTTTGTAACAAATGCACCTTGGTCCATTTGGTAGATTTTTCTTGTGAGCTGTTCTGCTAGAGTATCATATAGATTCACAGAGTGATTCTGTATCTCTAGCCATTCATCCTTGTGCCACTTAAGAGACCAAGGCTGCTAATCCTGCACACCAATTTCATTGGAGTTCACTCAAAGTTCAATCCAAAATAATTGAAGTGAACTTAAATTCCACTCCAGTGGACACTTTCCCACTCCAAAATGTTGGAATGCATTTAGTACAAGTTTGGAATGCATTGAGCCTGACCAAAATCATAGAATAAAATAAGATAAAATTGTACCCACAAATAACAACATCATAACACATCACCAGGAAAAATTGATTATCACATGAAATCACACAACATCTCACAAATGTTGGTTGTAACTCTGATCCATTTCTGGTTTTACATACCAACAGATTATTCAAATGGCCCCTTTCTCCTCTTCAGCAGAGAGCTGTCTTGTAACTGACTTGTTGCTTCATGGGTATGTATTTGGAGTTAGCCTGGTGTCATCTTTCATCTAGTGAAGATTAATTTGGGGTCAGGCTAAACGCCCTCCAACTTTTTACTTCATATACTCCAATTTGGAGTGAAAAAGTGTGCACTCCAATTTTTTTGGAGTGGCACTGGGAAGCTGTCCACTCCAATATATTTGGAGTGGAAAACTTTCCACTCCAAAATTTTTCACTACCTTGGAGTAAACAATCATGCACTCAAAGTTCACTCCAAAAATTTTGAGTGCACCTGAAGTCCACTACAAAAGTTTTGGAGTGCACCTCAAGTCCACTCCAAAATTTTTGAAGTGCACTTCAAGTCCACTCCAAAAAATTTGGAGTGCACTCAAAGTCCACTCCAAAAAAATTGGAGTGCACAAAATTCCACTCCAAAAATGTCAAATTTTTGGAGTGAACAACCGCCCACTCCAATTTTTTTGGAGTGGACAGCTGTTCACCCCATGTTTTTTGGAGTGGACACTTTCCCACTCCAAAATGTTGGAGTGCATGTAGTAAAAGTTTGGAGTGCATTTAGTGTGACCCTCAATTTGTCATGTTGCATGAACATAACAAAATGAATTCACAAATAACTGTTTTACTGAGGAGAGTCCACAGGCTAGTTGTACCATTTGTTATGAGCAGCAGTCAAACAGATAGAATCAGATATTTTTTCAAAATTTTCAGAAGTTATAAAACTTTAATGAAATTTCACTAGACTGAGACACTTATTTCAATTTAACTCAAGATCAATTGGGAAAACATATAAATTTTGGGTGTTGATAAAAAAACCCGGTAAAACCGCGCTTACACGCGGTTTTACTGGGGGGCGATGTCGTTGCCCCCGGCAAGCGGCTTGTGCCGGCTTGCCGAGGAATAACTCCTTGCCAAGCTGGTACAAGGTTGTACCAGCCCACCAAGAAGCTATTCCTTGGCAAGCAGGTGCAAGCTGGTACCTGCTCGCCAAGGAATAACTCATTGACAAGCTGTACAAGCTTGTACCAGCTCGCCAAGGAGTTTTTTCTTGGCAAGCCGGTGCAGGCTTTGACCTGCTTGGCGGGGAATAACTCTTTGACGTGAGGGTACAAGCTTGTACCAGCCCAAAGAGGAGCTATTTCTTGACAAGCAGGTGCAGGCCGGTACCTGCTTGCCAAGGAATAAAGCCTTGGCGAGCTGGTACAAGCTTGTACCAGATTGCCGGGGGCAACAACGTTGCCCCCCAGTAAAACCGCGTGTAGGCGCAGTTTTACCAGGTTTTTTTATCAACTCCCTAAATTTTAATTTGGCCAATTGTGAAAGAAGAAAAAAATAGAAACTATATTGGAGTGGCACTTCCAAAATGGAACAGTTGGACCATCTGTTTTGACTGGTAGTTAAATAGATGTTTTTTGTATGGTCTTAAAACTTGAGGATGACCAGGATTTGGTTTGGGACCACTTATCCCATCTGTTTGACTGCTGCTCATAAAATCCAGTTCAACTAGAATTGTGGAAGCTCCTCACTAAAAAATTTCTTTTTGATATTATGCTTTTGTGTTGTGATGAGATATGATGATGTAATGTTGTGATATGATGGTTTTTTGCTGTGATATGATGGTTTTTTGCTGTGATATGATGGTTTTCTATTGTGATATGATGGTTTTATATTGGGATATGACTGTGATATGATACTGTGATGTGGTTATATGATGATTTTGTATGAGGGTCACATGGAAAAAAGGTCCCCTACTAGATATCCCGTATATCCCTTGATATCTTACCCAATATTCCATACGGGATATATAGCAAGGTATGTAGTGATATAAACGTCTTGGATCAATTACCTCTCTTCCGAAATCTTCTGAACAGAACAAGTCCAAAATGTCACTTCACAATCAATGGTAACAATTACGATCAAGGCTACTACCTTGCTGATGGAATTTACCCCGATTGGCCGGTCTTTGTGAAGTCAATATCCGAGCCTTGAGGTTTGGACAAAAAACAATTTGTGAAGATGCAAGAGGCCTGCCGTAAAGATGTTGAGCGGGCATTTGGCGTTCTTCAATCTTGGTTTGCAATTGTATCACAGCCGGCACGGGGGTGGAAGCATCACAACCTGAAAAATATCATGAAAGCTTGTATAATCCTCCACAACATGATTGTGGAGGATGAGCAAGACTCTTACATTGATTATGCTTACAATAACAATCCTGCTGCAATCATCACTCCCGTCAAGGTTTCACGAAACCAACAAATATCTTTTTCAGAATTTATCAATAATTTTCATGGCATGAAAGATCTAGAAAATTATCTTTGGCTGCGACAGGATCTTGTCAAGCACCTGTGGGATGTTAGAGGCCAAGAACAGTTGGAATAACAATTTTTTCTCTATTTCATTTATTTGTATCAATCCACTCCTTTTGTATGTTCAAGCAACGACAATCAAAAAGTATTTTTTATTTGTATCGATCTTTTTATTTGGGTCAGCCTCTAGGCACACCAAACTTTCACTTCACGTACACCAAGATTTTGGTGTGCACAAGTGTGTACACCAGTAATATTGGTGTAAGGCCATAATGCACACCAAATAGCAGGTGTACATAGACATGCACCCCAAAAAGTTTGGGGTACATGCATATACACCCCAAAAAAGGCAAAGAATTGGTGTGCAACAGAATGTACACCAAGTCATTTGGTGTACGCAAGAAGTGTACACCAATATCTACTTCAGGTTGTACAAGTGGAACACCAAAAAAACAACATCTGAAAAAAACAAGGCAATGAAAGTAAACAAACCTCATGTTTGATGGGTGTCACTAGTTGTACATGTCTGTGATTGCTGTTGTATATACTGAGGTAAACCTGGGTGTTGGAACTTATATTGGCCATAACTCCTGATCCATCCATGCAACAAAGATTCCATGAGTTGTTTCTTAGGTTCATTTTGTCTGTAGGACGTGTTTCTGAAGTTGTATATGGTGTTTTGAGGGTTTTGTAATGGGTCAGCCTCTAGACACACCAAAATTTCACTTCATGTACACCAAAAAGGGATTGTGGGTGCTAGATGGTGGGGTGCAGGGCGTGAACACCCCAAAGATATTTGGGGTGCAGAGGGGCTCACCCCTTTCACAAGTTGTAAATCTGTGGCAAATTGGTGTGCAAGGTTAATGCACACCAATTAGTTGGGGTGAACTTTCTGTGCACACCACTAATTTGGGACTTTTTGGTGTGAGATATAGTGTACACCAAAATCATCGGGGTATGCTATGGTGTACACCATCTTTATTGGTGTACATACTTGTTCACCCCAACAACTTTGGTGTGCATGATCAAAGTACACCTTTTTGGTGCACATGAAGTAAATGTTTGGTGTGCCTAGAGGCTGACCCTTTTATTTGTATCAATGAGTAAAGAGAAAAAATATATAATCAATTTGTCCTGGTGATGTGTTATGATGTTGTTATTTTTGGGTATGATTTTATCTTATTTTATCCTATGATTTTGGTCAGGCTCCTTGCATTCCAAACTTGTACTACATTCATTCCAACATTTTGGAGTGGGAAAGTGTCCACTGGAGTGGAATTTAAGTTCACTTCAATTATTTTGGATTGTACTTTGAGTGAACTCCAATGAAATTGGTGTGCATGATCAGCAGCCTTGGTCTCTTAAGTGGCACAAGGATGAATGGCTAGAGATACAGAATCACTCTGTGAATCTATATGATACTCTAGCAGAACAGCTCACAAGAAAAATCTACCAAATGGACCAAGGTGCATTTGTTACAAACAGAATGTACTTTCCCTACATGCATAGGGGTTCAAATGCAGAATATAGCGGTTTGTCATATAGCGCTTGCATTTTTTTTGAAAAAATCTCTTAGTGCATTTAATGATATTTAGCAGAATTGGGAAGGATAATTACACGTCTATATATACAATGCAATAGTGCCATAACACCCATTCTCAAAATTTTCATGTTGTGTACTATTTTTGCTATGTTTTCTCAATAAAAATTCCCTTCTGCATGGTAAAAAGAAGACTTAGATAAGGCCAATTGATGCCTCTGAGTCAAAGGTGGATTTTCCTATAGTGGTGTGGTACTAGTATCACACGTTGTGCCTATCAACATGTGGCTTCACATATCAAAATGACACAAATTACCTGTTTTTCCTTTGTTTTCTCAGGACAAAAAGATACCTAAACATGGTGAACCAAAAAAAATTCATATGGCCAACTGATTCCTGTGAGTGAAGGTTTGATTTACATATAATGGTGTGGTGGTATCACGCTTTTTGCCTGTCAAGATTTGGCTTCACATATCAAAATTTCACAAATTGCCTATTTTTACTGTGTTTTCTCAGGAAAAAAGATACTTACACATGTTGAAACAAAAACATCCATACATCCAATTGATGCCTGTGAGTCAAGATCTTATTTTCATATAGTGATGTGGTAGTATCACATGTTTTGCCTGTCAACATTTGCCTTCACACGTCAAAATTTCACAAATTACCTATTTTTCCTGTGTTTTCTTAGGAAAAAAGATACTCACACATGGTGAACCAAAAACATGCATATGGAAAATTGGTGCCTGTGAGTCAAGATTTGATGTTCAAATAGTGGTGTGGTAGTATCATGTGTTCTGCCCGTCAAGATTTGGCTTCTCATATCAAAATGTCACAAATTACCTATTTTTCCTGTGTTTTCTCAGCAAAAAAGATACTTACTCATGTTGAACCAAAAATATAGATATGTACAATGGATTTCTTTGAGTCAAGGATTGATTTTCATATAGTGGTGTGGTAGTATCACATGTTTTGCCCGTCAAGATTTGGCTTTGAGCAACACAATTTCACAAATTACCTATTTTTCCTGTGTTTTATCAGGAAAAAAGATACTTACACATGGTAAACAAAAAAAACATACATATGTCAAATTGATACCTGTGAGTCAAGGTTTGATTTTAATATAGTGGTGGGGTAGTATCACATGTTTTACCTGTCAAGATTTGGCTTCACATGTCAAAATTTCACAAATTGCCTATTTTTCCTGTGTTTTCTGAGGAAAAAAGTACTTACACATGGTGAACCAAAAACACAGGTATGTCCAATTGATGCCTTTTGGTCAAGGATTGATTTTCATATAGTGGTGTGGCAGTATAACACGTTTTGCCTGTTGGGACTTGGCTTCACGTATCAAAATTTCACAAATTGCCTATTTTTCCTGTGTTCTTGCAGGAACAAAGATACTGAAACATGGTAAACCAAATGCATGCATATTTCCAATTGATGCCTGTTAGTCAAGGTTTAAAAGATTTGGCTTCTCATATCAAAATGTCACAAATTACCTATTTTTCCTGTGTTTTCTCAGGAAAAAGGATACTTACACATGGTAAACCAAAAACATAGGTATTGTCAATTGATGCCTGTAAGTCAAGGATTGAATATCATATAGTGGTGTGGTAGCATCACATGTTTTGCCTGTCAAGATTTGGCTTCACACGTCAAAATTTCACAAATTCTCTATTTTCCTGTGTTTTCTCAGGAAACAAGATACCTATACATGGTGAACCAAAAACATGAATATGGCCAATTAATTCCTTTCAATGAAGCTTTGATTTTCATATAGAGGTGTGGTAGTATCATGCGTTTTGCTGGTCAAGATTTGCCTTCAGACATCAAAATTTCACAAATTATCTATTTTTGCTGTGTTTTCTCTGGAAAAAAGATACTTGCGCATGGTGAACCAAAAAAATAGATATGAAAAATCAATTTGTGGGGTTCAAAGATTGATTTTCATATAGTGGTGTGGTAGTATCACGTGTTTTGACTGTCAAGATTTGGCTTCACCAATCAAAATTTCACAAAATTACCTATTTTTCCTGTGTTTTCTCAGGAAAAAAGATACTTACACTTAGTGAACCAGATACATAGATACTGCCAATTGATGCCTTTAAATCAAGGATTGATTTGCATATAGTGGTGTGGTAGTATCATGCATTTTGCTTGTCAAGATTTGCCTTCACACATCAGAATTTCACAAATTACCTATTTTCCCTGTGTTTTCTCAGGAAAACAGATACTTACACACGGTAAACCAAAAACATAGATATGTCCAATTGATGCCTGTGGGTCAAGGTTTGACTTTGAGGTAGGTTTGTGCCAGCATCACATGTTTTTCCTGTCTTTCCTTAGAAAACACAGGAAAAATAGGTAATTTGTGAAATTGTGATGCTTAAAGCCAAATCTTGACAGGCAAAATAGGTGATACTACCACACCACTATATGAAAATCAATCCTTGACTCAAAGGTATCCATTGGCCATATCTATGTTTTTGGTTCACCATGTGTAAGTATTTTTTTTCTGAGAAAACACAGGAAAAATAGGGTGATATGTGAAGCCAAATCCCAACAGGCAGAATTGCATGATACTACCGCACCACTATATGCAAATGAATCCTTGAACTAAAGGCATCAATTGGCCATATCTATGATTTTGGTTCACCATGTGTAAGTATCTCTTTTCCTGAGAAAACACAGGAAAATGGGCAATTTGTGAAATTTTGATATGTGAAGCCAAATCTTGACAGGCGAAATGTGTGATACTACCACACCACGTAATACTACCACACCACTATATGAAAATCAAAACTTGACCCACAGGGATCAATGTGCCATATGCATGTTTTTGGTTCAGCATGTGTAAGTATTTTTTTTCCTGAGAAAACACAGGAAAAATATGTAATTTGCAAAATTTTGATGAGCAAAGCCAAATCTTGACAGGCAAAGCGCGTGATACTACCACACCGCTATATAAAAATATAAAAATCAAACCTTGACCAACATGCATCAATTTGCCTTATGCATGTTTTTTGGTTTACCATGTGTAAGTATTTTTTTCCTGAGAAAACACAGGAAAAATAGGCAATTTGTGAAATTTTGATGTGTGAAGGCAAATCTTGACATGCAAAACATGTGAGACTACCACACTACTATATGCAAATCAAACCTTGACTCACAGGCATCAATTGGATGTATATGTGTTTTTGGTTCACCATGTGTAAGTATCTTTTTTCCTGAGAAAACACAGGAAAAATAGGCAATTTGTGAAATTTAGAGTTGTGAAGCCAAATCTTGACAGGCAAAACACGTGATACTACCACACCACTCTATAAAAATCAAACCTTGCCTCACAGACATCAATTTTCCATATGCATGTTTTTGGTTTACCATGTGTAAGTATCTTTTTTCCTGAGAAAACACATGAAAAATATGTAATCTGCAAACTTTTGATGCGTGAAGC
The DNA here is from genome assembly GCA_002873125.1 of Puccinia coronata f. sp. avenae. Taxonomy (NCBI): domain Eukaryota; kingdom Fungi; phylum Basidiomycota; class Pucciniomycetes; order Pucciniales; family Pucciniaceae; genus Puccinia; species Puccinia coronata. Next base: position 148,490 of record PGCI01000213.1, on the reverse strand, counting down.
CCAATCTCCCAAAACGTGTGTTACTACCACACCACTATATAACAATTGAACCTTGACTCACAGGCATCAATTTTACATTTTCATGTTTTTGGTTCACCATGTGTAAGTATCTTTTTTCCTGAGAAAACACAGGAAAAATAGGTAATTTGTGAAATTTTGATGTGTGAAGCCAAATCTTGACAGGCAAAAGGCGTGATACTACCACACCACTATATAAAAATCAAACCTTGACTCACAGGCATCAACCTTAACTAAGCCTCAACTTCGAGGAGTGGAGGCAAGCAGCGAAGCTGTCCATGAAGTGGAGGCTTACCAATCAAGTTCAGATTCCCGCGTGGGCGGTTTTTCAGATTTGGCCTGAAAACCACCTTTTATTATTCAATCGCTTCCTGGCATAGCCTGATGAGCTCTACCTGATTCCTGTTTTATGTGCACTGATGGCCTGCATCCTGTGTCAAGTTCTGTCGCCTCACTTCCTTCCCATTCCCTCCGTGTTTTTTTTAATATTTTTTTGAATCTAGTCTCTTCTCAAGAACATTTACCCATTGTAAGTTAGATTTACACGCTGTTTCCTGCTGTACCTGTTTCTTGATCAAATTAATCAAAACCCGTCCCATAGCCTAACGGCCAGCCAACCGTTGGATGAAAAAAGAGCAGCACATCATTACACGTGTAAATGAGAGCTACTTGACTTTCTCAAAGTCAAGTAAATAATGTCTACCAACCTTGTCAATGTGATCGACATGGAACAAAACAGGCTTGAAGAACGAGTCAACGAAGGCGGGAGTCCCGACGAGGTGATCGACCCCCTCCTGATTGACACTGAGATGGTCGGAGGTGAAGATCGCCCTAATCTAGAAATTGGCTCGAATATCACAACAGTAATTGCTTTAAATCTCGGCAACCTGTCTGTCGATCACGATAAAGTGATGGCTGGGCCAGTCCCTGACAAGTTTACCGAAGAACTTGCCTCCCAGATCTCCTGCCAGAGCAAAAAGACGCAAATATCTCTCACAAAAAAAATTCTAGTGATGGACCAAGACACGCTTGCGCAATGTATTGTAGCACAATCTGAAGCCTTCTTTGGCAATAAGCCAAAGCCTCTGCAACTGGAGGCAGTGATTAGCTTGGTGCGAGACCGGAACACTTTTGTGCTTGCAGGCACAGGCTTTGGTAAAAGTAGGATTGCAGAATTGTATTTCAATTTATATCCAGCGTACAAGAGGCGTACTATCCTTGTACTGAATCCTTTGGACTCCTTGGGGGATAACCAGGTACACATTTTGTAACTGAAGAAATTGAATTTATATAGATTTGAAGGTCTTGATGCTTACTGCGTGGCATTGGCAACCTTTGCAGGTTTTGGAAAAGAAAGCAATATATAGGAATTGAAGCGGTTAATTTGACAAATTTGACCTTGACCGATACAATTGCAGACAAAATTATTACAGGGCATTTTGGATTTGTGTATCTAGTGAGTTTCTTGCCATAATTTTTTTCTCAGCTGGTTCTAATCATCTACTCACGTTGCAGAGCCCGGAAGCTTTCCTCAACAGCCCAATATTCAATCGGCTTTTCTTTGATCCACAATTCCAGAACCACCTGTGTTTGGTAGTTGTTGACGAAGTGCACATGGTGTATATCTTGGGGCTAGTAGAAAAGGAAGAGTCAAAACACATATTGTCGCATGCCAAACATCAAGACAGAGCAACTTTCCGACCAAGTTATGGAGATCTGGGCGGCAAATTACTAGCTATACAAACGGAACACCTCTCTTGTTGCAATCAGCAACTTGTCAACCAATAGCAGTGAAAGGAATCCTGGAGTCTGTGAAGTTAACCAATCAGAATATCAACATGATTAGAGGAGAGCTCACTCGCCCCGAAATCAGAATCCTGCAAATCAAAATGAAAAAATCACTGCAGTCTTGTGACAACCTTCTTGAGCTGTATGCCAATGTGAATTACAAAGCAAACAAAGATATTATTCCGACATTGATTTATTCGGATACGAGGACTCTGACAGCGCAGGTCTTAAATGTTGTCAACAAGGCAAGGGGAATTGCGACTGGCCCTGATGATGCAAAAAGCAAATTCGCTTGTCATTACCAGGTATGTACATACAAGCTAGATAAGAAGGAGATAATTGACCAGTTCGCCAATGGGGATTTCCCATTAATTTTGTGTACCATGGCGCTTGGGTTAGGGCAGAATTGGAAGAGAGTGCGCTCCGTTATTCACATCGGCCGAGGGGATCCTGCGTCAATTGCACAAGGGATTGGACGCTGTGGTCGAGATGACAGGCCTGGCCTGGGAATTATCTTTGTCGAAAAAAACAGAAAAAATGGGAAGAATACAGTTGATCAGTTCACCAATCCAGAATATCAAAACAAAGATGATCGAATGGATGCGCTTGCCGTAACAATGTTTGCTTGTGGATCGCTTTTAGTCTGGATAAATTGTAAGTATCCATTCTTTGGATTGGTGATTCTCTTTTTTTGAAAGGTTGACAGGGGATCTGACGTTTCCAAATCTTAGAATTGGTTATATCCCAATGTCTCTTACCGATCCAAACTATCTGCGCAAAAAGGAAAGGGAAGTTTTAGAAGGCTTTCCTATGTGTCAATGTTCAAACTGTCAGCCTGAAAAATCAGCTTGGTTGATGGAAAACCTGCAAGAAATGGACGTACACAATTTTGATAGCATGGTCTTATTGTCTGAGCTCAATCCGCCAGTTGTCAACCCTGTTGGTCCTACGCTGCGAAAACTCGCTGAAACAGAAAAATTAGGAGGTTTTCCCAAAAATATGGACCCAACTCTAGTTGCCTTTGCCAACCATCTATCTGAGCAGTTCAACAATTTTTTTTAAAATCCATATGGGTAATGATCCCAAGTACAACGCGGAAGAACTGTTTGGAATTGAATCGGCTAAATGCATTGCTCATGGAATGAAAGACTCAACTACTAGAGAACATATAAGGAAAATGATTGGCGGTGAATCAATGAATGGTCAAGTCAACATGCTTTTTGAATGTGTCAAAACATTTTGGTCGGGTGACACTTACCAAGAATACATAAGGAAGGCTCGCAAAGCACATGATGATTTGATCAGGAGGATGGACGCCATCAATGAGAACATCGCCAACAAAAAAACTCAGAAGCTAAAAGAACAGGAAGATTGAGCAAGAGAGAAGGAGGTTGCCGCAGAAATAAAGGCGCAAAGATTGAGAGATGATGAAATTTGTTTGGCCGGATTTTGAGCTCAACGTCAAGCAGAAGCACTGGAGCGATCAGAGAATCCAAACTCAATTCCAGTTGAAGAACGAGTTCAATCCCGCCAGGAACTTTTATCTGCTAAAAAACAAAAGACTCAGAGAAAAAAGGAGGATCGCGCTCAGGAGAAAAGGATTGCGGCAGAGAGAAAGCAGCAGAAATTGCACGACAATGCAATTTGTTTGGCCGTATTTTGAGCTCAACGGCAAGCCGAAGCATTGGCCCGGATGGAAAATCCCAAAACTGCAAATAATCAAGGAGGGAGCACTGGTCAGCAAATGGGAGGTGTAAAAAGAAAACAGATTAAAGGACATATTTGAATTTAACTTACTTGTCGCTGTTTAAAAATCCAAAATGCCAGCCTCCAGGCCCAAATGGAATTCATGATCTGGATTGGCTAGCTCATGTGACTCTTCTTCTTCCTTGTTATTCACGTTCCAATGTTTATTGTGTATTTCTCCTTGAACAAGGGTCAGAGCAGCCCATATTTGATTAGAGAGAAGCGTTGATGGTCGCAATTGATTGAGATTTTTACTCCCTGCTTTCACATCTTCTCGCATTTCTGCTAGACCCAAATTCAATGTGTTTGGAAAGAGAGCGGTATTTGAGGCAATCCCTTGCTTTGGATGACATAGATTGGTTTGAACAGCCATTCGCAGGAAAGAGTTGATTGCCTGAATTGAAATGTGGTGTTTTTTTGATTGAAGGATGTTCGGATTTCCCGACCTATTCTTGATTGATGTAATTAGTGACTGAAGCTGTCCAATGAGAAATGTTAGCAGTCATTTTGATATTTCAATAATGGTTAAACTAAGACTTACCAAGGGAACATTCACAGAGATGACATCCTTGAGTCAAGCAATACTTGTTCCAATTCCGTTATGATTATATAAATACTTCAGCCAGTAGTTTTGAGTTTCTAAGTAGAAATCTTTTGCAACAAAGTGGTTTGCGCGGCCACTGGGTGAAATCAAAATTGAATGTTTCACAATATGGCTGAGCGAATCTGGGAGCGTATTGAGAAGTATTAGCATACGAGGCAAATGGATCTTGTAATGAGTGAGACCCTTCATTCCTTGAGCCATTATTGTCCACTGACGCCAGATTAGAATTAGTCGGCCTTCATTGCCCGATTAGCTTCCACAATGGTTGTGAAATACCGGAGACGCAGAAGCAGATTATAATAGCCTGGTACCTTGCTTTCAAGTGCCTTTTTGATGGATTGGTTACCAAAGTAGGTTGTGTGTAGCAGCAGTCGATTATATCGTTCAACGAAGCAGGTGAAAGCTTAAGTTTCTCGTCGGGGAGGGTGTTGATGGATAGGTTCATTGTTAATCTACGCTAAAAATTCATCAGTCTGAATTTGCACGCGCAAAAGATTTGAGATTAATAATCTCACAGTAAACATTGTATTAAGCTTGCTTTGTGTATCTTCTGTATGTTTTTAATCATCAAAGTGAAATTGTTCTTCGGCAATGGTTTGTTGGATGGGAGTCTCAGCGAAGCTAACGTCCTCCACGCCCTGAGGTCGGTCAAATCTTTGGGGTTTCCACAATGCATCAAGTAGATTGCCTGCGAAACGTTCCAGAGGGTATGCGCGGCCCCTAGGAACATGAAAACCTTGGATAAGCTTTCTTCATCATACGCACTTGGTTTTCTGAGGGCGCGGAGGCTTTCAAGATTGAGACAAGTCCCCAAATCGCCCTCCATGAGCTGTAAGCGGGCAAAGAATTCGTGATCGTCTAGGTTAGTTTGCCCGATTATTGAAGACAAAACGTCGCCAATTCCAGAAGAGGAATTATCAGAAGCGACCATCAGTTTGAGCATGTTGATATCCGGTTTTTTTTGCTTGATTGGGTCCACCGGAGGAGGGTTCAGGATTACAGAGTCGGTGGTCCCATCATCTGTAGCCGCAATGTATCCCATCAAGGCTTGGGCTAATTGGCTTTTGATTACGGCTTTGAACTGATTGGAATCTTCAGGAGACGGCATGAATATCAGAGGATCGACATCAAGATTGGCCAATTTCTTGATTGATTCCACGACAGTCTTGGCTTTCAGATCATCAGGGTTCACATCCTTGAGCAATTCCGGATTGATCGTGTGGATATACCCCCATGTCCCGTGGAACATGTGGGTTTTTTTTTCTGGAGATGCTGAATGAACTCGTTCTTCAAAGTCCACGTTGTCAATGCATATTATGGGTTCAATGACGTCACATTTCTTGATTGATAGCTGGTTGGAGATTTGTCTTGAGGCTTGTGATCCAAGGGTTTGAAGGGCTGAATGACCGGTCTCTCAAGAGGAACATAGACCAATGTAATGGAGATATTTGGAGACTTGTTCAGTCACACCGCACGCGAGGAAAGTCAACGTGTTCTCCAGTTGGAGGGAGTTGTCTTGGCGATTTGTTCCAAATGCAACCATGGAGCATATTGTACTCGCAGTCTAAATTCAATTCAAAATTAGTCATCAAAGTCCAAATTAGTCAAGATCATGCAATGAGAAAAATGAAAATTTCACTTACAACATGTACCCGTTGTTCTTGCTGTAATTGACGGTCCCTTTGACAAGAAGAAGCCCCTTGTTTGACGGTTGGCGAGGATCCATGGTCAAAGTCCACATCGTCCAGATTGTCACATTTGTCTTCTTCAGCCTTGTCTTCAACTCCTTCTACATTTGTTTTAGGTACACCGTGCTTCTGATTCTGATTCAACTTTGCTGAGAGTAGTTGGTAGAGGAACAACATGTTCTTGTGGGTGAGGTTCCAATCCTGCTCTTTGATTTTCTTTTTTGAGAAAAAATTGGACGTTATTTTATTTGAGCTATAGAACGACCCGCCCGGATATTTGCCTATTGGTGCAGTTTCATCAAGAACACACTTTTTGGCCTATACAGAAATTCATTCACAGATCAGCCAACTATATATTATGTATACTACTAGGTTGTCACAGGCATTTACTTGGAATATACTCACTTCGTCCAAAATAAAATTCCTCCACAATGGATTCTGCGGATCAGACTTGTAGGTGAGGTTTCAAATTGCGTGCAATACATTGAGAGTCAAGTCCCATCCTGTCGGAGTGCCCCAGTCTTGTCGGCGGATAGCTAGATCAATGTTGGAGGTCTCCAGAAAAGCAACGAAGAATTTCTTTGGGGTGAGGGATAGCTGTTGTAATGTCTTGCACACATGCAAGACTTTTCCGAGTTTGGTCTTCATTGGATCGGTTGGATTTTTTGTTGCGTCTTGGAGATTTTTTTCTGCGCTTGGAACAGACATGGTAGGATTGAATTTTGAGTTTTCTTTTTGATTTGATTGAGAAGCGATTGGGACTTAGGTCCCTCGTGAGGAGTGTAGTTTTTTTTTCAAGAACAAACAGAGCCTCCTCTTTCTTTCCGATCACAAACAGAGTATGGATTTATGTCATCCAACGGCTCTCAACCACTTTTAGTGACTGGATTGGTGTTAACCCAAATCTTGATTTGTGTGACTTTGTAGAATTTATATAAAATACAAGGCACAATATGATTAGGCTCTCATTATATCACATGATAGATAAGATCAAGATGGTCCAGAAAACATGCTCTAACATTATCAAAATAGAAAGTAGAAATAGTTTCTTGGTTCCTCCAATTCTGCTCTGCCAAGTATGAGAATCTCCCCACGCGGGAATTCTGACTTTGCCTGAAAGTTTCCTGCTCCGCAGGAGTTGCTTCGCAACGCGTCTAAGCCCCGCCCGGCCCTGCAAGCAGGCAGACTTGTTGTTAAGTTTGCACAGGCATCAATTTGGCATATGCATGTTTTTGGTTCACCATGTGTAAGTATCTTTTTTCCTGAGAAAACACTGGGAAAATAGGTAACTTGTGTCATTTTGATATGTGAAGCCACATCTTGACAGGCAAAATGTGTGCTACTACCACACCTTTATACAAAAATCCACCCTTGACTCAGAGGCATCAATTGGCCTTATCTCAATTTTCATTTTATTATGGGGAAGGGTATTTTTCTTGACAAAACAAAGCAAAAATACTACAAAACATGGAAAGTTTGAGAATGAGTGTTACGGCACTATTGCATTGTATAAATGTGTAATGATCATTCACACTGCTTCTAAATATCATCAAATGCACTCCAACAATTTTTTCAAAAAATGCAACCGCTATATGACAAACCACTTTGTCCCGCATTTGAACCGCTATGCATGTAGGGAAAGTACATTATGTTTATAGTGACTTGAGGAGACAGTGTTTGTATCTAATGACTGAATAGTCTTAAATTTGATCTGGGAGAAAGGACAGGAGATTTTGGACTAGGGTTTGAAGTTTAAAAGGATAATTGGAAAATTGGGAGAGAAGAATGAAGGACAAGAAGAATAGAATGAATATCAAGGAAGAGAGAGATGAAAGGAAATGAGGAAAAGCCCCAGTTTCTGCTTATCTAGTAAGATTTAGGTGGGCTTTGTAAGTCTGAGGAGATGACTACTTGTCACTTCCTACTTATAATCATTTCACTGCCTGAAAAGTTGGATTGGATGGCCGCATCCAAGTTTATATTGGATGCGGCCATCCAATTTAAACTCGGGCGCGCGCCACCAAGTGAATTTCTCACTGATTCAAACTCAGCGGCCCGGGCGTTTGGCCACCAAGTTTGAATCAGTCAGCAATTCACTTGGTGGCGCGCGCCTGAGTTTGAATCGGATGGCCACATCCAATATAAACTCGGATGCAGCCATCCAAGCCAGATTTTCTGGCAGTGTTTCTTGCTTTATCTTGTATTTTAATTACAGCCAAGGGTTCATGTACCTGCATAATACCTTGCATGATTAAGCCAAAAGAGGACGAGTTGTCAGAAGCTCTTTTTCTCTTTCAGGTTTAATATTCTGTTGTTTACTAATCAGGTTAATATTTGTTATTTTCCATTTTTATACCTGCAAGCATACGCTGGAGGGTGACAATGATTGTTTACTGCAAGCAAGGGGAAAATTTTGGAGTGGAAAGTTGTCCACTCCAAATAATTTGGAGTGCACATCTTCCCACTCCTAAATAATTGGAGTGCACACCTTTTCACTCCAAATTGGATTGCATGAAGTAAAAAGTTGGAGTGCATTTAGCTGAACCATGATTTTATGTTGTGATACACTTTTCTATTTTATTTGCTACCACAGCAAGATAAATTGTCCCAATTGACACCAGTTGACATGCAGCATAATCCATTGTAACTTCTTTTTTACCTTCACTTATTACACCAAAAAGGTTTCTGCACAGTCAAAAGGAAAAGTCAATTTGCATTTAGTCTTGGTTGAGACAACCTTTTTTTAATGTTTGAGTAACAACAACTGCTTACTAAAAGCTTCTGCATGTCAACTGGTAGAAGTTGAGTGACTGAATCTTTTAGTTGATGTTGTGATATGATGATATTTTTTGTGATATGACTTCCTGCTATTTTGACACAACAGTGTTATATTATGATATGACAGTGATATTATATCCTGATATGATGCAATGATGGTTTTATGTGATTCTTATTTGACCACTACAAGATATCCTGCCTATCCCGTAAGACTTACACTACAAAAATTTGCAATTCTACCCAGAAGGACAATGTGAACTTGGGATGGGCAAAACATATACCCAATTTTACAAAAAATGGTCGGAAGTGAAAAATAAGCTATACTGAGCATGCTCAGCAATTTTTTTTTTTTTTACAAACTGAGCAGAAATCAATTTTATTCATTCTGGCAACTTTAGGGGATTTTGCTGAGCATGCTCAGTTTTGCTCAATTTTTATCACTGAGCCATTTTGTTGAAAAAATTTAACATTTTGCCTAACCAAAACAGTTGTTTTTTCTTTGGGTAAAATTACAAATGTTTTTAGTGTTACTCAGTATCCCGTACGGGATATATAGTAAGGTATGTAGTGTGAAGTGGTCAAGAATCCCACTAAATCAAATAAATGTGTCTGAGAGTCAAAGTACGATTTCCTCAAGAGTGGTGTTGAATCGATTGCCAATGTTCTGAAAAAATCAAACCGGTCAAACTGATAACAAAACCAACATTGATTCTGACGCAGTCACCAAACCACATGCCTCAACCGGATCAGCTAGGAATGAGGCAATCCAATTGATGGCCACAATGTTCTTTCAAAAAGTCCTGATTTCTGAACACATCCAATTCATCAGTGTGGTTGAATCCAAGGCCAGCGCTGAGATTTTTGTGTCCCTAGCATCAACAACCAACCCTACAGTATGCCAAGCCTGGCTCAAAGATGTCTCCAAAAAATCTCAACTCCTCCATGCTTTCTGTTATCCCATCATCAATCAATACAACAGATCTTTTTCTGTGTTCCCTTTTCCCCCAATTGCAATAGATCAAGCACATTCTTTTATTTGTCAATAATCACACAACACCAAACTTTTATTTCAACCAAACATCAGAAATCAAGCAAGCAAGTAAACTTGCTTGATTTATCTTGCTAGCTAGCTTGCTGGATTGATCTTGCAAGCTAGCTAGCTAGCTTGCTGGATTGATCTTGCAAGCTAGCTAGCTAGCTAGCGAGATCAATCTTGCTAGCTAGATAGCTAGCTTGCTGGATTGATCTTGCAAGATAGATAGCTAGCTTGCACGATTGATCTTGCAAGCTATCTAGCTTGCTGGATTGATCTTGCAAGCTAGCTAGCTCGCTAGCGAGATTGATCTTGCTAGCTATCTAGCTGGCTTGCTGGATTGATCTCTCTAGCTAGCTAGCAAGATTGATCCAGCAAGCTAGCTAGCTAGCGAGCAAGATTGATCCATAGCTTGCTGGATCAATCCAGCAAGCTAGCTAGCCAGCCAGCGTGATTGATCAAGCAAGCAAGCTTGCTAGCTAGCAAGAATAATCTCGTTAGAGCATCCGCATTGGCCAAGTTATTTTTTGCTAAAATAACTTGCGTTTTTCAATGCTAGTTAGCGCCAGGACTGCCCACGCCACACTGGTTCCGCTAAACCTCAAGCCAAATTTGACAAACACAGACAACAAGTTCCACATTGGTACAAACCAAAACTCCTCCAGCCATGGCAGCCAAAACACAAGCCAACCGGTTGGAATCATTCAGGAGACACTTTCAACTCCTTATGGACATTGACAAAGAAACACAGCAAGATGAAGACAACCTGATGAACCTTTTTCTGGACGATTCGGACAAAGAAGCAATGGAAAGGACACCAATCATTGGTTGGATCCCCAACAAAGACCAAGATGCTTTTTATGGACACAAACAATTGATGGCTGACTACCTGAATGAAGACCCAGTCTACAGTGATGCGGATTTTGAACATTGGTTCTGGGTCACAAAGAAAGCTTTTTTACGGCTTTGCAATGACTTGCAGACCAAGAATTCACATGCTTATTTCATTCAAAAACCTGTGGGTTCTCTTTTCCTTATTGTGATTGTTTATGAAAGACAAACTAATTTCAAAAAATAGGACGCAACAGGTAAAATGGGTCTCTCTACTCCCCAAAAGGTCACATGTGCGTTACGACAGCTTGGATATGGTGTTTTGTCTGATGCAACCAATGAGTATGTCCGTATTGGCAAGACTACAGCGCGCCAAACTCTCAAGAACTTCACGTCCTCCGTCATACACATCTACTCTGCAACATACTTGCGAAAGCCAATGAATGAAGATCTCACTCTTATCCTTGAGGAAAACATGTCTCGAGGTTTTCCAGGCTGCTTGGGCAGCCTGGACTGTATGCATGTTGGATGGAAGAACTGCCCAACCACTTCACTGCCAGAAAAGCTGGATCCGATGGCTGCATCCGAGTTTATATTGGATGCGGCCATCCAAGTCAAACTCGGGTGCACGCCACCAAGTGAATCGCTCACTGATTCAAACTCAGAGGCCCGGGCATTTGGCCACCGAGTTTGAATCAGTCAGCAATTCACTCGGTGGTGCGCGCCCAAGTTTGAATCGGATGGCCGCATCCAATATAAACTCGGATGCAGCCATCCGAGCCAGATTTTCTGGCAGTGCTTGGGCAGGCCAATTTACAGGAAAAGAGAAGGAGCCGACTATTGTGCTTGAGGCGGTGGCAAAAAAGAATTGATGGATCTGGCAAAGCTTCTTTGGGGCCCCAGGAACAAAAAACGACCTCAACATATTGTCTATTTCATCTCTCTTTGACGATGTTCACAATGGAAAATCTCCTATAGTCTCCTTTCAAATCAACCAAAGAAAATTTGAATCTGCTTATTATCTATGTGATGGCATATATCCATCATGGGGAGCATTCATCAAGTCAATCCCCAGCCCATCGGACTTAGCTACAAAGCATTTCAACACAGTGCAAGAGGCCTTCCAAAAGGATATTGAGCGGGCCTTTTGCAGACTTCAGAGCAAGTGGCACATTTTGACATCGCCGATTTGAAGTTGGTACCAAGAAGAAATCAAACAGATTTTCCTGTGCTGCATCATTCTACACAACATGATGGTTGAAGAACGCACTGCTGACTTTGAATGTGATCCTGATTTGACTGCAACTGCACAAACCAGCTCATTTTCTATTGTCCCAGCAACTCTCTCAAACCAATTTGAAGAGCGACGCAAGATTCTCAACAATCTCCAATCAGAGAGAACCCACCAAGAGCTCACAGCAGCACTCATCAAATATCAATGGGCAAACTGGGGCTCAAAGATTGACTGATTCAATTTTAATCTTCTTTTACCTTGTTACTCATTTTTCCACCTTGGTTTGATTCTTTTTCTACGGCATTGCTTCTCATTTCTTTGCATATCAGTTTGTTATATTCAATCAATCAATTCATCATAACTGAGAAAGGAAATACTATAGCAATTGATTTCTTGATTTCAGTGTTTTTCTTGCAACACATGAAGAGTAAAAGCAATAACAAGCGTAAATGGAAGAGTGCGTGGATAAAAAAAAAGGAAAGACAAGGGAGAAAAGGCATGAAAAAGGTGAGTGGATTGCAAAAGAAGCAATGGTTCAATGGATGAGTAAAAGTCATCGCATGCCCCATGAACGTCATCCTCCCTCTCAATGTCCTGGTCATCAACCTCTTCATTGAGACCTTCACAGATTTCTTGGGATTCAGAGCCGCCCACAAGAGAAGTTTCTTGATTTTCATTGTCTCCAAAGCATGACAAAGCAAGCAATTGATTGGGAGCCAATGAGTTGTCCAATTGGGACAAGGCTTCTGATTGATGGCGTTGAGCTGAAGGGTTGTCCATATCCTTTAAAATTTTTCCTTTGCTTTCCTAAAGTACGCAAGCTTGTATTGATCAACGCATGTTGACAGATCCTTGGATAAGATGTCCATATCAACAAGGCACTCTTGAATGTTGTTTGCACGAGACATCTTGGCGTGACTCAATTGGCTCATCCTGCGAGTATTGGTGGCAGATGTTTCCATGAGTTTAAGCTTTTTCTTCATGAGTTCAGCTTGGGTTAATACTTGCTTTGCCGCCTTCACTCCAATTGGACGTCTACCATTGTTTCTAGTACCTGGATCTGCTTCAGGGGTGGGTGTGGCTGCATTGTCTGTGTTGGGGGTGGTTTGTGGCGCTGTAGTTGGAGTTGGAGTTGAGGGTGTCTCAGAACCAAGGATAACAGGACCAGCTGATTTGTTGAGTGCTATTTTCCATTTTGGAGTGTCTCGTAATTTGGTCCAGGCCCTTTCAAAAGCAAACTTTTTCTTGGTTTGATTGTGAAACAAGATCTTTTCTTGACGAAGCCAATCAAGAGGCTCCAATCCTGATGGTGGATTGCGTTTGATTGAGGAATATATTCCACAGAACTTGGTCACAGCCAAGCAAACATGGGCCCGTCTACGCAATGGACAAGAACTGATAAGACTAAAAACTATATTCCGGAAAAGCAAGGGGACAGACTCACCTGTTTTTGAGACTGTTTCCATTTTGTTTTTCCTTTCCTGGTGATTGTTGATTAAATTGTTTGGCAGCTTTTTCCCAAAATTGATTGCGCTTCATTGAGTTGGCAAAGACCGGATTTTGTGATGTGTGAAGCCAGCTTCGCGCAAGTTGAGCATCTTCTTTGTCAAGCCAGTTTGCTCTGCATACCATCTTTGGACGATTGATTGTAATCTTTGGTGTTGTCTGTGTGCCTTGTGTTGCAGGAGATATGGATTTTTTTAGCGTCGAGTTGGATGCGGAGTGCGTTGGATGGGCAGAATGCAGTTTAGCACTGTCACCAAGTACTTCTAGAGTTGGAATGAGTTAGTGAAAAAATCTAAAAAATTTAGCAAACATTCAGTCTTTAGAATGACCGGTGTGGAGTGTTTGTTGCTAAAGTAGTGTAACATTGGGTTTTAACCAAGCCAATGTGGATGCTCTGAGCTAGCTAGCTAGCTTTCTGGATCAATCACACTGGCTGGCTGGCTAGCTTGATGGATTGATCAAGCAAGCAAGCAAGATTTTTCAAGTATGCCAGCTAGCTAGCTGGAGAGATTGATCAAGAAAGATCTTGCTTGCTTGATCAACTTGCAAAATCAACCAAGCAGGCTACCTTGCAATCTTGCTAGCTATATTCAGCTTGCTTGATTGATTCATCAAACAAGCAACCTTGACCAATCAATTGATTGACAAAGGTCAGCCAGCTAGTTAGCTTTCTCAATCAATCAATTGGTCAAAAACTTCATTGCGCTCAGCTCAGCTCAGCTTTTTTTTTTATGTGACTTGTTGCTTCAATTGCAAGTGAGAAAAAAATGAACTAAACAATATTTACTTAAAATAGAAAAGTAGGATGACATGAATAGAAATAGATGGTAGTGGGGAGTTAACACAAAAGAAATATCTCATGCACGTGAACCTTGGAGGTAAGCCTGATACTGAGACCACATCTTGTCTGCCATACAGTTCCTCTTGGAGACCATGGCAGAATCCTTGGAGGCTGTTGGTTGGTAGACTGATTGCATAACATCAGGTGTGGCATTGTTTCTGGATTCATCCTCATTGTTGGCCTCAGGTAGGTCTTCATGTTGATTGTGTTTTTGTAAGAAATTCCACAACATTGTGAGAGCATACACAAGCTGGAATTGACTATGAATACAGTGCTCCAAAGGAATAGTGAGGATCTTGAACTTGGCCTTCAGACAGCCAAAGATTTTTTCAACGACATTGCGGAGTGATGCATGGCAAAGATTAAATAGCTCTTTTGGAGTTTCCGGTTTCAAACTGGCAGCAGCTTGCTCTTTCAACTGGTATTGAGTTGCTTGCAGGAAAGGAGTGATCAACCCTTTTTGAAGGGTGTATCCTGCATCGGCGAGGTTGAATTTGTGATTTGGAACTGAAAAACCTTTATTGAAGGAATCAGCAAGGACCTGACTATCATGTGCACTTCCTTCCCAGCCTGCCAGAACGTAGAAAAACTCAAGATCAAAGTTGACAACTTCAAGTACATTCTGGCTGATGATAGACTTGCAACTTCGGTAAGCTGCTGGCTTGTGCATTGGTAAGGTCATAGGAATCAATACCCCATCAAGTGCACCTGAACACTTTTTGAAGGCAAAATACTTAGGATCTTGAAGTTGTTCACAATCTATGTTCTCTTTCAGCTGTACATATTTGGGGTACAAAGCCACAAATGTGTGAAGCACTTGGTGGAAGTATCTGAAAGTTGGACACAAGTCAATCAAGATGGCTGGAATGAAAATGAGATGAACAACATATCTGTCAGCCCTAGAGATACTTCAAAGTATCCAAAGGACTGCTATTTTATATTGAACTCACTTATATCTTCTTTAATATTAATAAATCCTTGAATATTATTGTAGAAATGGATTTCTGATGTAAATTTATGTAGGGTTACCCACTGAGAGTACCCCTGAATTATTACCACTTATGGTACTTTGGCCATTCTCAAAGCACCACAGAGAAACTACTACAAAACATTAAAATGTAAAATATTTAACATGCTAATACAGAGTATAAGCATATTTTTGGCGCAGAGAAAGAACATAAACAAGGTTGTGAAAAAATACAAACCTTGTCTTCCTTGGCTGAGAATTTATTTCTATGGGAAATATACTCACTACATACCCTACAACATATCCCGTACGGGATACTGAGTAAGACATTACGGGATATACGGGATATCTTGTAGTGGTCTACTTTTTCAAACCACCCTCATATAACATCAACATATCACCATATCATATAACTGTCATGTCCCAATATAACAATATCATATTACTGTCATATTACAAGATACTAACATCATATCACTACTGTATCACAAGATGACACTATTGTAAGCATTGTCAGCATTGACCAGTCAAACATGGCTGGTCAAGCAGTGCTCAGACAGACATGTTCAACCAGTGATCTTGGACATGCACCGTCCAACCAAAGCCCATGCTGGCCATTCAAGTGGGTCTGCCCAATCAGTTCCTGGCTGGTGGTGACTGGTTGCAGTCAAACCTATTGGACAGGCCCATCCAACTGGCTGGCACGGGCTTTGGTCAGACCATGCCTGTCCAATCACTGGTCAAACACAGCTGTTCAAGAACTTCTCAACCAGCCGTGTTTGACCAATCAATGCCAGCAGTGAAGCTTACCTCACTCCAAGCTTGCATCAACAAAGGTCTTCAGTGATACTCAAGATGCCACGTGTCAACTGCAGGCATTTGAGGAAGTTATTATTTTGGTGCCTCACCCAGGGGCTGTCCCAGTGCATTGCCACAAAAAGTGCTTGACCTGATCAACAAGTGAAAAAAAATTGGTAAACTCCATGCAAAACATCTGTATTAATCTGGACAACTTTCCAAGGCCACCAACAACCAAAAGGCTTGTTGTAACAAGTGGTTTCCGCGGTTGGTGCTCCATAGTCTCACTTTGAAAATCTTGTCATTGCGGCAAAACCTTGATTATAATGCCTTGTGCCTGTCAAGATTTGGCTTCACGTGTCAAAATTTCACAAATTACCTATTTTTCCCTTGTTTTTTCAGGAAAAAAGACCCTTTCACATGGTAAATCGGAAACCTAGATGTTACTAATGGATGCCTGTGAGCCAAGGATTGATTTGCACATAGTGGTGTGGTAGTACACACATTTTGCCGGTCAAGATTGGGCTTCACACACCAAAATTTCACAAATTACCTATTTTTCCCGTGTTTTCTCAGGAAAAAAGACCCTTGCACATGGTGAAACAAAAACATAGATATGGCCAATTGATGCCTGTGAGCCAAGGTTTGATTTTTGTATTGTGATGTGGTAGTAACACATGTTTTACCCGTCAAGATTTGGCTTCATGCATCAAAATTTCACAAATTATCTAGTTTTCCTGTGTCTTCCCAGGAAAAAAGACCCTTGCACATGGTCAATCAAGAACATAGATATGACCAATTGATTCCTCTGAGTCAAGGGTTAATTTGCATATAGTGGTGTGGCAGTCTCATGCAGCCGTTTGCCTGTTAAGATGTGGCTTTGCGCATCAAAATTTCACAAATTACCCTCTTTTTCTGCATTTTCTCATGAAAAAAGACCCTTGCACACGGTGAATTAAAAACATAGATATGGCCAATTAATGCCTTTGAGCCAAGATTTGATTTTCATATAGTGGTGTGTTATTATCACATGTTTTGCCTGTCAACATTTGGCTTCACCCATGAATATTTCACAAATCACCTTTTTTTTGTGTTTTCTGAGGAAAAAGTGCCTTGCACATGGTGAAACAAAAACATAGATATAAAATATTGATGCCTGTGGTCCAAGGCTATTTGTGTGGTAGTATTGCGTGTTTGCCTATCATGATTTGGCTTCACACATCAAAATTTCACAAATTACCCATTTTTTCTTCATTTTCTCATGAAAAAAGACCCTTGCACATGGGGAATCAAAAACATGGATATTCCCAATTGATGAATGTGATTCAAGGTTGGAATTTCATATAGTGGTGTGGTAGTATCATACCTTTTGCCTGTCAAGATTGGGCCTCACGCACACCCAAATTTCACAAATTACCTATTTTCCTGTGTTTCCCCAGGAAAAAAGACCCTTGCACAAGGTGAATCAAAAACATAGGTATAGACAATTGATGAATCTGATTCAAGTGTTGATTTTCAAATAGTGGTGTGGTAGTATCATGCCTTTTGCATGTCAAGATTTGGCTTCACGCATCACAATTTCACAAATCATCTATTTTTCCCATGTTTTCTCAGGAAAAGAGACCCCTGCACATGGTGAATCAAAAAAATAGATTTGGCCAATTGATTCCTCTTAGTCAAGTGATGATTTGAGTATAGTGGTGTGGTAGTATCATGCCTTTTGCCTGTCAAGATTGGGCCTCATGCATCAAAATTTTACAAATTACCTATTGTTCCCATCTTTTCCTCAGGAAAAAGGCCCTTTCACATGGTGAATCAGAAAAAAAGATATTCTCAATTGATGCCTGTGAGCCAAGGATTGATTTTATTATAGTGGTGTTGTGAGCCTGGGTCTCTTATGTGACAACAGGACACAAGAAAGGGGAGCACAATAGTTGATTCCAGAAAGGATAAGGAGAGGACAACTATTGTGAAGTAGAGAAGGAAGAAGGAGAGGAAGAAGAATAGGGTTATAACTATGTCAAATATGATGATCTTTGGCCTTCTATGGGCTATTCTGGTTCTCTCCTTAAAGGAGGATGGTTTAAGGGCAGCTAAGCTTAACCCCTCTTCTCTTAAGAAACAGAGAAGGTCCAGTCAAAGACTGCTTTGCTTTTTTATGCCAAAGGAAACTGGCAAAGGTTGTGTAGCAGGAATCCTATGTGGATTTTAGCAGCAGTCCAAAGAAGCACAGATGATATGTTTATTGGTTTTGTTCTTTATTTGATTGGAGAAGAAGATGAGCAGGATGGATGGAAAGATCAAGAGCTCAGAAGAACTTTGAAGGAAGAGAGAACTTGGAACAAGCTGCTTACTATTCAATCAGATGACACCAAATGACCACGACAACGTAGGGATGTGATGGAATGTTGATTGAGTAGTGAGGAGTGATGTTGTCCAGAGTTGTCTGATTCTTCTAAGTTGGTGGTTCTGAGTGATGATGAAGTTTTTCATTCAGCCAGCTGAAAAAATGGTTAACCTTGTTGATTGAAATGCATATATTCAATATGGTTGGAACTTAGAAAATAATAGATGTTCAAGGTGTAATTACTCCTCAATTATACATCACAACTATGGACAAAAAGAGATGAAAATGATCAGAAAAATGAGGGGAATCTGGAGAGGACATTGTTGAAGCTTTTTGGAAAACATTTTTGTCTCTAAGGCTGACAGGTGTGATAGTATCACACATTTTGACATTCAAGATTGGGCTTCACACACCAAAATTTCACAAATTACCTATTTTTCCTGTGTTTTCTCAGGAAAAGAGACCCTTGAACATGGTGAAATAAAAACATAGATATGGCAAATTGATGCCCCTGAGCCAAGCTTTGATTTTCATATAGTTGTGTGGTAGTGTCATGTGTCTTGCCTGTCAAGATTTGGCTTCACGCATCAAAATTTCAAAAATTACCTATTTTTCCTGTGTCTTCCTAGGCAAAAAGACCCTGGCACATGGTGAACCAAAATTATAGATTTGGCAAATTGATTTCTTCAAGTCAAAGGCTGATTTTCATCAAGTGGTGTGGCAGTATCATGCCTTTTGCCTGTCACAATTTGGCTTCACACATCAAACTTTCACAAATTACCAATTTTTTCTGTCTTTCCTCATGAAAAAGGACCCATGCACATGGTGAATCAAAAAAATAGATATGGAAAATTGATATCTGTGAGTCAATTTTCATTCTTGATATAGTGGTGTGGTATTATAACATGTTTTACCTGTCAAGATTTGGCTTCATGCATGAATACTTCACAAATTACCTTTTTTTCAGTGTTTTCTCAGGAAAAAAGACCCTTGCACATGGTGAAACAAAAAAATATATATAGAAAATTGATGCCTGTGAGACAAGGTTTGATTTTTATATAGTGGTGTGGTATTCTTGCGTGTTTTGCTTGTCAAGATTTGGCTTCACACACACATCAAAATTTCACAAATTACCCGTTTTTTCTGCATTTTCTCAGGAAAAAAGACCCTTGCACATGGTGAATCAAAAATTTAGATATGGCCAATTGATGCCTGTGAGCCAAGGATTGATCTGAATCTAGTTTTGTGGTAGTATCATGCCTTTTTCCTGTCAAGATTGGCCTTCAGGCATCAAAATTTCACAAATTCCCTTTTCATCCCATGTTTTCTCAGGAAAAAAAACCTTTGCACATGGTGAATCAAAAGCACAGATATAGCCAATTGATGCCTCCTGTGAGCCAAAGTTTGATTCTCACATAGTTGCGTGGTAGTATCACGTGTTTTGCCTGTCAAGATTTGGCTTTGCACATGAAAATTTCCCAAATTTCCCATTTTTTCTGCTTTTTCTCAGGAACAAAAACCCTTTCACATAGTAAATGAAAAATTCAGATATGGCCAATTGATGTGTCAGAGTCAAGGGTTGATTTGAATATAGTGGTGTGGTATTATCACGCCTTTTGCCTGTAAAGATTTTGCTTCACGCATCAGAATTTCAGAAATTACCAATTTTTCCCGTGTTTTCTCACAAAAAAGACCCTTTCACATGGTGAATCAAAGACATAGATACTTCCAATTGATGCCTGTGAGCCAAGGTTTGATTTTCATATAGTTGTGTGGTAGTATTGCGTGTTTTGCCGGTCAAGATTTGGCTTCACGCATGAATATGTCAAAAATCACCTTTTTTTTCTGCCTTTTCTCAGGAAAAAAGACTCTTTCACACGGTGAAAAAAAAAGATACAGACAATTAATGATGCCTGTGAGCCAAGGTTTGATTTTCATATATTGGTGTGGTACAATTGCGTTTTTTGCCTGTCAAGATTTGGCTTCATGCATCAAAATTTCACAAATTACCTCTTTTTCCTGTGTTTTCTCAGGAAAAAAGACCCTTGCACATGGTGAATCAGAAAAAAAAAATTGCCAATTCATGCCTGCGAGCCAAGGTTTAATTTGAATGTAGTGGTGTGATAGTATCATGCCTTATCCCTGTCAAGATTGGGCTTCACGCGTCAAAATTTCACAAATTCCCTATTCATCCTGTGTTTTCTCAGGAAAAATGACCCTTGCACATGGTGAATCAAAACACAGATATAGCCAATTGAGGCCTCTGAGTCAGGTTTTCATTGACATACAGTGGTGTTGTAAAATTGCGCCTTTTGCCTGTCAAGACTTGGCTTCACACATCAAAAGTTCACAAATTACCCATTTTTTCTGCATTTTCTCAGGAACAAAGACCCTTTCACATGGTCAATCAAAAACATTGATATGGCCAATTGATGCCTGTGAGCCAAGATTTCATTTGCATATAGTGGTGTGGCAGTATCATGCCTTTTGCCTGTCAAGATTGGGCTTTGTGCATGAAAAATCCATTGATTTACCATGTGCAAGGGTCTTTTTTTGTGGGAAAACACAGGAAAAATGGGTCATAATTTGTGAAATTTTGATGCGTGAAGCAAAATCTCAACAGGCAAAGACATGATACTACCACACCACTTTATGCAAATCAACCCTTGACTCTGATACATCAATTGGCCATATCTTCATTTTTCATTAACAATGTGAAAGGGTCTCTGTTCCTGAGAAAAAGCAGAAAAAACGGGTAATTTGGGAAATTTCCATGTGCAAAGCCAAACCTCGACAGGCAAAACACATGATACTACCACACAACTATGTGAAAATCAAACCTTGGCTCACAGGAGGCATCAATTGGATATGCCTATGTTTTTGATACACCATGTGCAAGGGTATATCTTCCTGAGAAAACATGGGATAAATAGGGAATTTGTGAAATTTTGATGTCTGAGCCCAATCTTGACAGGCAAACGGCATGATACTACCACACCACTATGTGAAAATCATCAATTGATTCAGCGGCATCAATTGGCTATATTTATGTTTTTGATTCACCGTGTGCAAGTGTCTTTTTTCCTGAGAAAACGTGGGAAAAGTAGATCATTTGTGAAATTTTGATGCGTGAAGCCAAATCTTGACAGGCAAATGGCATGATACTACCACACCACTTTATGCAAATCAAAAATTGACTATGATTCATCAATGTTCCATACCTATGTTGTTGATTCACCATGTGAAAGGGTCTTTTTTCCTGGGAAAGCACGGGAAAAATAGGTAATTTGTGAAAATTTGATGCGTGAGGCCCAATTTCAACAGGCAAAGGCATGATACTACCACACCACTATATGAAAATTCAACCTTGGCTCACAGGAATCAATTGGCCATATCTATGTTTTTGATTCCCCATGTGCAAGGGTCTTTTTTCATGAGAGGCATGATACTACCACACCACTTTATGCAAATCAAAAATTGACTATGATTCATCAATGTTCCATACCTATGTTGTTGATTCACCATGTGAAAGGGTCTTTTTTCCTGGGAAAGCACGGGAAAACTAGGTAATTTGTGAAAATTTGATCCGTGAGGCCCAATTTCAACAGGCAAAGGCATGATACTACCACACCACTATATGAAAATTCAACCTTTGCTCACAGGAATCAATTGGCCATATCTATGTTTTTTATTCCCCATGTGCAAGGGTCTTTTTTCATGAGAAAATGCAGAAAAAGTGGGTCATTTGTGAAATTTTGATGTGTGAAGCCAAATCTTGACAGGCAAACACGCAATACTACCACACCACTATATATAAATCAAACCTTGGCTCACAGGCATCAATTTTCTATATCTATTGTTTTTTGTTTCATCATGTGCAAGGCACTTTTTTCCTGAGAAAACACAGAAAAAAAGGGTGATTTGTGAAATATTCATGGGTGAAGCCAAATCTTGACAGGCAAAACACATGATACTCCCACACCAATATATGAAAATCAAATCCTGGCTCACAGGCATTAATTTGCCATATCTATGGTTTTGATTCACTGTGTGCAAGGGTCTTTTTTCATGAGAAAACACAGAAAAAGAGGGTAATTTGTGAAATTTCTATGCGTAAAGCCACATCTTAACAGGCAAAAGGTGTGATACTTCCACAACATTATATTCCAATCACCCTTTGTCTCAGAGGCACCAATTGGCCATATCTAGGTGTTTGATTCACCACATGCAAGGGTCTTTTTTCCTGAGAAAACACAGGAAAAATAGGTAATTTGTGAAATTTTGCTGCATGAAGCCAAATCTTCACAGGCAAAACATGTGATACTACCACACCACTATATGCAAATAAAACCTTGGCTCAGGTGCATCAATTTTCCATATCTATGTTTTTGATTCACCATGTTCAAGGGTCTTTTGTGCTGAGAAAACACAGGAAAAATAGGTAGTTTGTGAAATTTTGATGTGTGAAGCCTAATTTTGACAGGCAAAGTGTGTGATACTATCAAACCACTATATGAAAATCAATTCTTGGCTCACAGGCATCAATTGGTCATATCTATGTTTCTGATTTACCATGTGAAGGGTTCTTTTTTCCTGAGAAAACATGGGAAAATAGGTAATTTGTAAAATTTTGATGCATGAAGCCCAATCATGACAGGCACAAGGCATGATACTACCACACCACTATACTCAAATCATCACTTGACTCAGAAACATCAATTGGCTATATCTATGTTTTTGATTCACCAAGTGCAAGGGTTTTTATTCCTGGGAAAACATGGGAAAAATAGATAATTTGTGAAATTTTGATGCGTGAACCCCAATCTTGACAGGCAAAAGGAATGAGACTAAAGGTTTTGCCACAATGGCAGGATTATAAAAGTGAGACTCTAGAGCATCAACCACGGAAACCACTTGTGACAACAATCCTTTTGGTTGTTGGTGACTGTTGGGTACTTTTGCATTTGAGAACAGAAATGGATGGTAGTAGGGTTACATGGCGTCACAGTTTGTGGTGCAGGAAAGGCTGGGAATGGTTTAAATGGATGTCTGCAGGGAGGAACCGGCAGATGGGAAAGGGATTTTGGAAAATACAAAGGACAGTATCTTTGTGTGACATCAGGGAGCAGAGGGCACAAAAGGAGGAAAACTGAACCAGCTTGTTCCAGTGCCTTTCCACAAGAAGTGCTTGACCTGATCAACAAGTGCAACAAAATTCCTAATCTCCACGCAAAACATTTGTACTAATGTTTTGCATGGAATAGCAATCTGCAGATTGCTTTGAAAAGTTGTCCACATCAGTACAGATGTTTTGCATGGAGTTTACCAATTTTGTTGCACTTGTTGATCAGGTCAAGCACTTCTTGTGGAAATGCACTGGGACAGCTCCTGGGTGAGGCACTGCAATAAAAACTTGCTCAAATGCCGGCAGTTGGCATGTAGAAACTTGAGTATTACTGAAGTCCTTATTGGATGCAAGCTTGGAGTGAGGTAAGCTTCACTGCTGGCATGATTGTTCAAAAACAGCTGATTGAGCAGTTCTTGAACAGCTGTGTTTGACCAGTGATTGGACAGGCACTGTCTGACCCAAGCACGTGCCAGCCATTTGGATGGGCCTGTTCAATTGGTTTGATTGAAACCGGTCACCACCAGCCAGGAACTCCGTTCAGCTTTGCGTCAAGCCCAGGAGGAGGGACTTCAACCTGGGTGGGTGGGCTGGTGAGAAAAAAAAATTACTTAGATTCCAGGCAACTGATGTCGGCGGGATGGAACTGGCGGGTGATCAAAGTAGGCCAATGCGTAAGTGGAATGTAGCTGAGTCCTGGGATTACCCGGCAGCTTGCTGAGCTTGAGGCCTGGCGATTGGGTTTCTGTTTGCTGCGGCGGTTCCCGCAGTTCTGGTGTGCTGCACTGTGTTTTTTTGTTTGGCCGGCATAGGACGCCTGGCCAACGCAGCAGGGCCGCCAAGAACCTTGCGCCACGGACTCTGCAACCTCCCGCTGTGCTCCGGCAACTCAACATGATTGGGAAGACCCACTTGAATGGCCAGCAGGCACTTTGGTTGGACGGTGCCTGTCCAAGATCACTTGTTTAACACGGCTGTTTGAGCATTTCTTGACCAGCCATGTTTGACTGGTTAATGCTGATAGTGCTTACAATAGTGTTATCTTGTGATTCAGTAGTGATATGATGTTATTATTCTTGTAATATGACAGTGATCTGATATTGTTATATTGGGATATGCCAGTTATATGATATGGTGATATGGTGATGTTATATGAGGGTGGTTTGAAAAAGTTGACCACTACAAGATATCCCGTATATCCCGTAATGTCTTACTCAGTATCCCGTACGGGATATATTGTAGGGTATGTAGTGACTACTTATTAGATATTCCCTTATTGTAGAAATAGAATTACCCTTTCCAATGAAAGTGTGGGTAAATTCTTTAATTCATTATCCTTATTGGTGTGGCTTCATGAGTAAATGGTTCATAAATATACTCATGATGTCATGGGGACAAGATAATAAATTTTCACATCCATAGAATTGGCCACAAATCTTCACGTGGAAGTTTGTGCTCATTCCCTGGCTTGTTTAAACTCCCAGAGGCTCCTCATGGCGCCCAAAGGGACCTCTAGGCCTTAAAAGGAAGGCCTCTGACGCCCAAAGATGGATTCCTCAGCCTATTCACCCACATACTTAGTTATAAACTCAGTATAAGTGAGTATTCCCCCCCTACTTTTAGAGTAGTGTTCCTCTATCTATATCCTTTCCCACTGGAGCTTTTAGCTTGCATTATTATCCCCAATTACTGCGCCTAAATACTTCTTAAAAATAGTAGCTGAAAGACCACCACCTCTTCCTGCAGCCATTCTGTCACGTGCTTTCCTACTATTATCCTTTTTGTTGCTTTATAGCTTTAAAATAACAACTATTCATAGTTGTTCTTCTACCCAAGCTGTTGTATATCAACTTTTGGCGTAACAGGAGTGCAGAACACACCCATTATTCTATTAGGGTAGGACTAGTAATAGTCATTTAAACTGTTCTATCAGCACATTCATAGTGATTTGGGCCATTTTGGACCAACATCTCATAGAAATAGCTGTCAATATCTCTGGACAGTGAACAAACCACGGAGGATGTCAGGCTACGTGATGCCAAGGACTGAACCTTCTAGCTACACGGCCGGCAAAATAAATAGATAAGGTTATAAAAAAATATAAAAGAATATTTTTATGAGTTTTGGGAATTTTAGAGTCCTTTTGGGACGTGGAAATAATAATAAAAATGAGGATTTTGCGGAATATGTAATATTCCAGAGGGGCCTGCAAGCAGGGGTGTTTTGGGGTGCCCTCTAATAATCAGGACCTGTAAACAGGGTGGTTTTGACTTGTAACCTGATCTTCTGGGGCCTGCAAGCAGGGGTGTTTATTGTGCCCAGGATATATGGTGGGGAGGAATTGGTAACAAGAAAGGTACTCACTATTTCTTGTTACAGAAATCCTCCAAGGTTGGTGATAGGGTAACAGAAGTGGCTGGTGATGATGGTGAGTGTTCTGTTGACGCTGGAAGAGTGCTAAATAATATACTGAATGTTCACAAGGTTGGACACATGGCTATAAGCTAGTGGACAATGCTGAGTGATAATTTTCAGTGGTAATGATAAAGCTGGGGAATCCTCTCTGGGGGGAACCAGAGGTGTTTAGATATTGATCAAGGGCTCTGGGGACGAAATCAGAGAGCCTGTTATTTGCAGGGAACAGATCTTAGGATCAACTGATCAATAGATTGGATCAGAAGTTGATCTTCCTGGGTTAGATCAGTAGAAGATGCGTGTGAGCTGCGGATCTTTCATGATCTGTGGTTGTATTACTTGTTCTCAGGCTTAATTTATCATTTATTAACAATTATATTTTCGTCTATGAGACATGTTACATATGTGATATTTCTCATTTGTCATATGTAACAGGTTTATGGTAATTTATCTATTCTTCCTACAAGTTATCTTTGTTGTTTTGTATAAGTAATATAAGGAGCCACATTTAAGGGGTCACTTTGCTGAGGGACCCTAGGTTATTTTCTATGTAGAATCCATTTCTGGAGTAATATTCAAGATTTGGTCATTGGTTTGTTTTCTATATATATTTTGTTATATCTTTTGTTACTTTTGTTACTATGTTGGCTTGTCTCTTACATAGTAGCAAGCTGACAGCGGAATTTCATGGAAGTATGTTGCATTGAGTTATTGTGTACTGTTATGTCTAAGAAAATAAGTCCCTGCTCTTCACAAGTGACTGATCTTCCATCTTCCAGAAGGCCTTTGGAGGTGAGTTTGGTGACAAGAGAATCAAAGTTTGTCTGTTCCAAAGAAGTGACTTCACAGAAGAGATCAGGCCAAGCTTCATTGAGAAGGAATGTCACTAGGGTTGCTTGTACTCCATTGCTGTAGTATGGGTGGTTATCTTCTTCATGTATTTCTATGAGTAATAAGATAAGGACAAAGGCTAGCAAAGCCTTTTGCTCTATGGTAAGGGTGATCATGGTTGTTCAGGAAGCTGAGTTTAGAGGAAAAATTGTGGTTGGGATGAGTTAAGAGAAAAAATTGTGGTTAGTATGGTACAGTCTTTGGAACTTGACTGGATTCTTGGGAAGAAATCCTCAGACAAACTTGGAAAATACAAATTGTATTTTGCCCCGGGATTTTCCATGGTTGTAAAATCCATGGAAACAACGGTACACTCTCTAAATATATGTATTGCGCTTTCATTATCAGAAACTCAAGTCAGCAGCTTGAAGTTGAACAAGTATCTCAGATACAAAATCCATCCTATCGCCTTGCAATCATGATGTCCAGGCGCTGGTGCCCCTCAATCATATTTCCCTGATTACAATATTGTCCAACGTAAGATAAGGCCTTTTTTTATTCCTGACTTTCAGGCGGCACCACGGCATTCATAGCTGATGCGCCCAGTAGTACATGCACGCGTCTCAGATGAAGTGAGACTGGAAAGCTCCCTGCTTTCCAGTGTGAATAAAAGACAAAATACTGGAGATAAAGACTATAACTGGATGAGCTCACTTTCAAGTCGGGGGTCAGGTTTTCCTTATACTGGAGACGGAATGCTGAACCAATTTGGAACTTGCAACTATCTTGAGGTAAGTTTCTTAAATTAAAAAGATTATTGACCAGCCTCTAATCTATCATTGATCTGACTGGTTCCCCAATGTTGATTCAACTTATCATGTAGGATCACTGACTGAAGTACTTCTTGGCAATAGTTCCAAGGCAACCAACCATCAAAGTAGGAGAAGCCAACGTAATCAATTATACTGATTCCCACAATGGTCAGAATTTCATTCAGTATGTGGAACACAAGAAAGCGTATTGTAAAAAGTCAGAGGAAATTGACAGATTGAAAATAAGAAACATCAGTGAGAGTTTCTTGGGAGGTTTTACTAATAGATTTGTCAAAACAATCAACTTGCAGATGAAGAAACTAGTTGGCAGTTCTGAGAACTTGTCTCCAATGAAAGAACTACCAATGAGAATAACCAAAGGGAAAAAGGATTTTTGATATTCAATAAGAATTTATCCAGATTGTGAAAACGGGAAGGGGGCAATAAATTACATGCAAACAAATAGAAATTGTATCTTCTTAAAATGGAAAATACTACTTCAGTGGCTTCTCATCATCAAAACATCAGTTAGGGAAGATATGGATTTTGGAAGCATTGATTATAAGGAAGAATCAATCTCCCTTGGTTACCTCATAGACTGGGTTCTTGATGAAGTTTTTGATCCTGCAGAAAATTGTCTTCCTATTATTGGCACTTCCAAAGAGATTTATGGGATGGAGTGGGGATAATGTCAGATTTTGTTTATGCATTATTTATCAGGAAATAGGGGCTCAAGGTCTGCTTTAAAGGCAGCTGTGGAAATAATCAAACTGTACTATAAGAAATTTCAACCCGAGATTTTAAATTAACTCATGAAAAAGTTTGGTAATAATTTAGAGATACCCTTGATAAAATTAGCATACAATGGTTGTTGGAATTCTGGTTTTTTTGCTCCTGATCTTCTTTCCTCATTTCACATCCATGTCACTCCTTTCCATGATTTTTGAGCCAGTTTTATTTTTATGCATGTCATGATTGTTTGCTCCCACAACTCGGCCACATGTAACTAGTCTATTTAAGCTCATGAGACTAGTAAATAAAAAAGGACATTGGTTCTTAGCTTAAACCTTTCCTCTAGAGACACTTTAGCCTCTCTCAAGCCTTGCCATTGACGCACTTAATCCCATCAACCCAAGTGATTAGCTCTTCTCAGACATTGTCTGCTTTTGGTCAATTAGACCTATCTACAAGCCTTTAGCTCAAAAATTCAACAATGGTATTAAATCAAATTTGAAAATACATGAAACAGATGGAAGTATTGATAAAAATCTTGAGAAATTAGGAGGCTGTAAAATGACATCACGTTTTGAGGAACTTCCAAAATGTTTAAAACCCAATTTCTTGAAATTGAAAGGGAAGGTACTATTTGATCAACAAGAAAACAATATTTTAGAACAATTCTTGAAATTATCAGTTCCAGATAGCAAAAAGAGGGGGCAAATAAATGAAAAGTTAGATTACCTTCCAATGGTGGTCTACTATCCCAATCATAATGAAAGCCAAGAATCATTCACTGAATTCATTTGGATCAATAAAAATGATGGAGCAATGAATTGCAAAGCAGATATTAATGGCTGAGTGGAAAAGTTGATAGTAGTTCTCAAAGCCTGCCACTTCCAATTGGAGAAAGATCTCAGAGAAGAGCTTTCAGGATTGGAAATAAAAACATACAAGGCAATTTTTTTTGGGAATTGAATCGCCAACCCCTGTTATTTGAAGGAACGACCCCCAATTATTTTGGGATGTCGTGACAACCAAATTTCGACGTCTGAAGCTGGTCCAAATGTGTTAAATTGGTCCGACCCCCCAAACGGGGGTTGCTGATACAATTTTGACCCGCGCGCAAGGGGTTGTTGATTTAATTTGGCTGAAATGCCACCACCAGGGATTTATTATTTAAGCCATCACTCAACCACTTATACACATCACTACACCACATTTTCTATATGATAGAAAAGGCAAAAAGAGCATTTAAAACATCTGTAACATCAAGATTCAAATAAATTCACCATGCAGCATGCTATAATGGAAAAAAAGTATTTTGATAAGGTCCTGGTTGTTACTCTTCAATGTGACAGGACCCATAGTTGAAAAAATGAACTAAAAAGGTAACCATCTTATTTTTCCTCTTTTTCAATTATTTTCCATAGCCCGTTATTAATTTATGTTTTATATCACTTCCATTACACAGTACAAATTCAAAATGAAATTCTGTGGCAGATTTGCAGCTTTGAAGCTGACACATCCCCTTGGAAACATATAAGTACCATTTCCCTCTTCTTGATCATCTTCCTCTTCCTCTGGGGCTTCTTCTTCTTTTTCATTTTTTTCTTCTTCAGGGGCTTCTTTTTCTTCTACAAGGGAGGGGGGGCTGTCTTCATTGTTTTTGGGGCTACTACAGTTTTGTTGGAGGGTTTCATTGATATTTTTCAAGTTTTTTTTGTGATTAAGATCAAAAGAAAGGAAGGCAAGTTATTAAAGGTTTTTAAGGGGTTTAGGTTTGATTGAGTTCAATTTTGGGGGTTTGGAAGGAGTCTGGGGTTGCTTTATGGTGGGGTTTGATGCGTTTGGTAGGGGACTATGGGGTTTTGAGGGGTCTTTCTTAGTGATTCATGGGGTGTTCTATCAAAGTTAGCAAGGCTTCTGTGAAGGTTTTTTGGCTAGGGGGTTGTTGCGCAACAAGCAATGCTCAAAATGAAGCCGCGACCCCCGAGGAAACCAGGGAATTTTTGAAAACCCGGGCTCAGTAAAAATTGGACGGACGACCCCCAGTCCGAGGATCTAAATTTTATCCGCGACCCCCTGTTATGTCCAGGACCAGAAAAACCACTTCTGGACCAGCCTGGGACGTCCAATGCCGGTTGTCACAACGTCCTGAAATAACTGGGGGTTGTTCCTTCGAATAACAGGGGTCGGTGATTCAATTCCCTTTTTTTTGACTGGATAAATAACCTTATGTTAAGAGGAGCGGGGATTTAAAGCTACCATCATTTGGAAAATTTGAATTATCAAAAGCAGATCATCATAAATTTGACATCAATACTATCAGTCACTCAGATTATTCTGAAGAACAAGGCTTACTGATTGATTTTTTTTCTTGCTCAGATTCACTACAAACATTTTTAATTAGGAAGAATTTTTTTTTTTGCTTTATTTTTTCATATTCATTCTTTTGAACCCATTTTGCATGCCTGATCCAAGAATTATAATTTCAAGTGTGTTGGTTAACCTTGTGGAACCCAAAACGCAGTGGAAAAAACTTTTGGAGAGTGACTGTACAGTCCTTGCCAGAAAGATCTGGCGCAATTTGTTGAAGTCTAGAAGACCAACCAAGATACTACAAGTCACAAGTCTTGGTTCAGGGGTGAAAAATGGGTTCAAAAGAATGAATCTGAAAGAATAAATCATATTGAAAACTATTTGTAATTTATAAAATGGATTTTGCTTATTGCAGATTTTCAAAAATCTTTAATAGTGCTTGAAAAAATATGAAAAAAATTGGAGGCCACAGCTGGACATGTGAAAAGAATGAAAATAAATGAAAAAAATTCAAAAAATTTACCGCTAGGTTTTTTTGGATACTGTGGAGTGAGGCATTTGGGAGTCCCAAAAGGGGTTAAGGCACCAAATTTCCAATTTTGTCTCTGTTTTGCTGACCAATGTGATCCAATATTTCATTTGGTCTAAAAATTTTCACTTATTATCATTTCCCTTACATCTCAGGCTATACTCTCCAAATTTTTTCAGATTTTTCCAAGCACTATTAAAGATTTTTGAAAATCTGCAATAAGCAAAATCAATTTTATAAATTACAAATAGTTTTCAATATGATTTATCTTTTCAGATTCATTCTTTTGAACCCTTTTTGCACCCCTGGACCAAGACTTGTGACTTCAAGTACGTTGGTTGGTCTACTAGACTTGAACAAAATGCGCCAGATTTATATGGCGAGGCACTGTACAGTGCCCAGAAGAAAAAACTTGTTAATCCAAAAACAATCTTGAGAGAGAAGGGGAGCAGGTGGGAAAACAAAATTAAGATATATTTGAAGAGAACAAGCTTGCAGATGTGATTCCCAAGAGAAAATTGGAATCAGATTATCAGTTCTCTTTTACTTTGCCCTGGGCTTTTTCAAGTATTTCTAGAATCCTTGATATTGAGATTACAAAGGTAAAAACATGGCTGATGGAGCGTACAGTCGTAGCATTAATCCTGGGGGAAGAGATCAGGAATTGGTCAATGTATTGCTGTCTTGATGATTATTTTGTTTATTGGTCATGAAGTGATTTTGCAGTTGGGTTTGCAGGCCCAAAATGGAGAATTGAAGATGTCACAGGTTTTTGCTTCCCGCCACTGTACAGTGCCCAGCAATATGTTTTCATTACAGTTTACTTGGAGATAGAAATCACAACACACCAATGTGAAATCCTGAGCTTTTGCGCAACGGTAGAAAAAGTTCCCAAAAGAATGAATATAAATGAAAATTAACAAAAATTTCAATGCATGATGGCTTAAAAAAACATTTGAGGTATTTGAACTTTGACAACTGCTTGGTTAATTTTTTGAAGAATTTTTGATAAAATTTCTGAGAACCAAAACCGGACTGAAACAAAAAACAAGGATCAGAAAATTAGAAGAAAAAAAAACATGATAAAAAAGAAGAAAGGAAGAAAAGAAGAAAAGACAAAAGAAAGAAAATAAGGCATACCACTAAAGATGGAAATAGATGTGAAGTAGGAAGAGGTCTTTTTTGAGAGCGAAGTAAGAAGAGCAGGAGATCTGATAAGAAGCACTGAGAAAATAGACAACAAGAAAAAAAGAAAAGAAAAGAAAGATTAGTGATTTCCTCAACAAACAACAAAGACACGGACAAAGAGACAGGAGAAGAAGAAAAGGATAAAAGAAGAAATAACAAACAACACGTTGAAGAGACGTGATGAAGTGGAGAAGCAGCCTGACTGGAGATCTTGACAAAGGTCGAGATCGGACTTTGAGGAGTGAAGCGAATCGAGTATGTTAGATGAGTGAGAGGAGAAGAAGGGGATGATGAGCTTGGGAGACATTACAGTGCAGGTCTTGAGTGGTGATCTTGAGTCTTGAATCTTGCGAGTCAAATCTTGATTGAGTAGTGATCGAGTAGTTGGACTAGAAAGCTTGTTGAGTCTGAGGAGCAAGAGACAGGCGCCAGTTCCTGATTGTTGTTGCTGGCAAGATAGAACTAACAGGTGGTGATTGTTTTTCTTGCTAAGCTGCGGAGAGGACAGCAAGCACATGTCACAAACTTGAAAGGTAGGAGAGGCGCGAGTGTGGAGCGTGACAGAGGAGAGTGTCAAGAATTCAACATTTTTTCATCAAAAAAGTGAACAGTGGGTCAGGAAGCAGGGCATCTGAATAATTTGATGAGATTTTGAAATTTTTTTCAAAATATTGAAGAGTAAACTTGCAGGACATATCCAAAAACCGGTTGAAATTGTGATTCTTCAGAATCTCAGTGGTGTTTTTGATTTTTCCAGTTTGCAAGACCAGGAAATCGTTGGCACAAAGATCAAATACATAACAAATTTTGGATTTTCAAATTTTCATTACCTCTCTCAGATGCCCTGCTTTCTGACCCCTTGTTCAATTTTTTGATGAAAAAACCAATCAAGCAGTTGTCAAAGTTCAAATACCTCAAACGTTTTTTTAAGCCATTGTGCAATGAAATTTTTGTTAATTTTCATTTATATTCATTCTTTTGGAAACTTTCTCTACCTTTGTTCAAAAGCTCAGGATTTCACATTGGTGTGTTGTGATGTCTATTTCCAAGTAAACTGTAATGAAAACATATTGCCGGGCACTGTACCTTGGCTTTCTGCACCTTGCCACATGTCACTTGACATCAAGTGATAGTTTGTGTTTTTGTGTGTACATATTCATGCAGTTACATGCTATCGGTGGCTGTTCTATGACGTAGTTGATCAACTGCATCTCTCCTATAGTTGTCTCCAGTCTTGTTTTTCCCCCTCATACACCACAGTGAAAAACAGAAGTTTTCGATTGGTTCTCAAAACCGCACGCAAAAGTTTCCCATTCAATCAGCAGGGGACGTCGGCTCCGGGCCCCTACGGAAACCGTTTTTCAAAAGTTTGCAGCAATGTTGTCATGTTGGTTAAACAACCGCCAGGAAACCACATAAAAACCGTTAAAATATAAGGTTCAATTGAATCAATGGTAGGCAAAACACTTGCCTGACACGCCCCACAGGCAAAAGAGGGACTCAAACTCATCCCCTTGAGCCTTCACATTGGTGTACTGCCTGGCTTAACTGCTTGTCCATCCAGTTCACAGCAAGACCACCCAATTTTTGCTGATTGAACCCGGTTTTGAGCTCTTGCCATTTCTTTCCAAGGGACTTCGATTTCTCGAAGTATCAATAAAAAGTCATGCCATTGGCATTTTTGTAAAAAATAAAAAAATAATAAACAAAAACCCTTCCAAACAGCAACTTAGCGCTGTTGGTATTTGCTCCTGCTCATTCGTTGGGACAAGGGTTTTTTTGGCGTCTTTTTGATATTCCCACACCGAGATCTAGGCTTTAAAGCCATTGTCCCACACAAAGAAACCTCGATTGTGTGGGACAGTAGATTTACAACCCTCAGAACGTAATAATATAGGCTTTGAATTGAAAACGTTTTGAATTGGTTCCCATCAACTTTTTGTTTAGTCGTGGTGTACAGTTGCGGATGCCATAAAGCGGCACTGCTCCGCCCGCAAAAAATACATTTTGGGCGCAGGCCGAATGATGCCCGGCCCCTTGGGTCGGAACCACAGTCCGACCATATTTTTGAGCGTTTCAGACTGAGGACATCCCAGAATTAAAAAGGCTAAGTGATCTGCCCAGCCAAAAAAAAAAAAAAATCCCGTCCTTGAGATTTCGGACATCCCATATAGCCCATACAACAGAGCCCATAGCTATGTACTTAGAGGTGTTTATGGGTTATGGGACTGTCATAAACACATAATCTTTGTATTAGAAAGGCTTCACAGAGTTTGACAAGCTTAAACAAGCGATAGCAAGCAATCAAGACAAGGGAGAGGTGGCCGTCATTGTATTGGAAAGAGTCCGGAGAGGCAAGCAAACTTAAACGAGCGTTCAAGGCAAGGGAGTGTAGTAATTGGATTAGAGAGACGTTAGAGCGTTCCATAAGCTTAAACAAGCGACCAAGAATCAAGATGCGGAAGTAGACAAGCGCAAGAAGTAGGAAGAAGCAGCGAGCACGAGCAGAGCAATGAGTTGATGAAAAAGAGAAAAAGAGAAAAAGGTGAGGGGACATCAGGTGAGCATTTCAATGCTCATGGCTGCGTTTCGGGGAATGCAACAATGTGATTTGTACTTCTTCATGAGCAATGTCGATTGCTGTCCAGTGTACCCTTGCTGATAGGCAGAAATTTGTCTATTGATACGACAAAAGTACTTCCGGATGGTAACTAGAGGACACGACTGTCTTACACGTTCAAATAACTGCTTGTAAGCAGGGAATGAGGTGCAGGTATGTCATTGCTTTCGGTACGCTAATAGCGAACAAAAGAAGTGAGATTCAATCCAAGAGAATTGGGAAATTGCATGGGAAGAGAAATTGCAGTAAAAGAACTCACATTCCTTGATATATGACCAGAAGAGTTTAATCGGATTCAACTCGCAGTGGAATTTAGGTAAAAAGAGGCACGCATGCCCAGCATCTTCAATGAGCGTTTGGAGGAGAGGTCGCTTGTTCATAAAATCTGATTGGCAAGACATAATCTTGGACCAACAACAATTCTGATTGGTGGATTGAGTTGCAATTGACATTAATGTACCATTGGGGGTCAGTATTCCGGCGAAGTTTTGATCAGAGGCCGCCAATTAAGAGAAGCTTTGTTCATGGGGCAAGAAGTACCCAACATCTTCAGCTTGTTGGATTAGTCTTGCTGCTCGTTCTTCAGCATCCTTCCGGGTGTTTGAGGAAATACACTTGTCACATCGTAGTTTCAATGGCGGCTTCCCTTCCTTTCGAACTTGCATACTATAATGCTGCCAAAGCCCTCTCTCCTCCAAGATGGCTTGGATGCCTTTTGGCTTTCCTGCCCTATTTGGATTGGGATGAGACATGTCGTAAACAAATGATTGAGGGAGGCCGCGCAGCTGTGAGGGGATGCAGGGATCGTCGGATGGAATGTCATGGGTGGGGATGTGTAGCAATGTTGATGATTCTGTTTTTCCAGACTTGCTTTATGTGTACCGGCGAGGCTTTTGGAGTGTCCCCACCGGTAAAATAACAAAAAAAAACTGGTGAAGCCATTGGACGGACATATTTTGGACTAATTTTTGTCGCTTGACATTTCGGACGTCTCAAAAAGCACTCCCGGTTTATGACGTCCGCAACTGTAACTTGAGTTAGCAGGTCAAGCTTCCATGCAAGTTCAGACTCAAACTTAATGGGAAAAAAGAGTTAAAGACATGTAAAATTACTCGAGATGCGCAGCTTCCAACTCTGAAGAGGGAATTTATAGGATGGTGGATGTCCAATCAGAGAAAGGACCCCAGTCATCCAGAATGCATTCTCTGGATGGCCGATAATGTTATTCAGAGAGGAGGTTCTTGGGGCACCTCTTTCTTGGGATTTCATGGTGCGGTGATTTAAGAAATCTACTACATATTTAGGTTTATTATGCCACCGGAGAATCCGCAGAAAAATATCTGTCTCCCAGATTTCCGGAAATTTTGGGCCCGCGGATTCCTGGGCTCAAAAACCCGGAAAGCTGTATTGTGTTGGTCCTATGAATATAAGTTCGGAGAAAGGGAAAGATTTCGAACGAGATCAGGGAACTCGTATTAAATCCTAATCCTGCCACGCGGTGATTTTCTACAAATATAGCACTTCTGAGTAGAAGCAGTTGATTAGCGACTTGAAGCAACAGCCGACACCGAATCCCGATGGACGCTACCCAGCAGGAGATGAAGAATTCAATCTTGCAGCTACTGCAGCCGATCCTGAACGGACTGCCCGCGACAGCAGCCATCGACCCAACGCACTTCGAGAAGAACTGCGAGTCATTTACGCTTCACCTCCTCACCCACATCCACCAACTACTTGAAGATGGCCACACAACTGAAACTAACCCTCGTAGTAAGAAGAGGAGAAGAACTCTCTCATACGATCCGATAGACTCGAAACGAGCACATTCCGAACCACTCTTCCCAATCTATCCTTCCCATACCCCACTCATCGCAAGATCTCTCTCCCTCAACCCCCCCAAAAAAACCCAACCAACCCCACCCACTACCCATCCTCGCAACCTCAAGATTGGAACAATTGAAAGCGCACAGAATCCAATCCAATCCACTCCAGTCCCAAATGAACCAAGCCATTTTGTCTCTAGCTTAAGACCAGTCACCCGTTTCGAACAAGATGAAGAAGAAGACATCTCCGAAGAATTAAGAACATTCATACAAAACGAAATCGAACATGGCTTCTATGACTTGACGACCCAATTCGATGAGAGTCTGACCGAAGCGAAACATGAACTAGCGTTGCTGAACCGAGCATTCCTCAAAAGTCGAAAGAAGAGAGAAGATCGATCCTGCTCAGATACGGATTCCGAAGACCTAACCCACACATCCCGTCCAACTCAGATGCAAGTAGGATCTATAGGAGAAAAACTCAAGTTCCAGTTCGAAAATCACCTCATTAATTGTTACCAGCATTACTTGAAACAGTTCGTCCACGCCATAGGCTACGCTGGTTTAGGAAATCAACCTTTGGATTTAAGTCATCACGACCAACCGGGTTTACAAACAGATATTGAAGTCAAACCCGATGGTAAAACCATAATGACCGGTCCAGATCCTACCCAGCTATTAGCGAGCACCAATTCGGAAGCTCAAAAATCAGCCGAGGGTAATATCATTGGGAACTCAGAAATCGGCATCCAGATGTTTGAACAAACGCTCAAAACAAATTATGAAGCCATTCAGAAAGAGGTTGAAGGACGGCTCGTATCAACAGTTGAAACGATGGAGCGAGTTGTGCAAGAAAGGCTTGAATCGAGTAATCAGGAGGCGGGACAACGCCTTGAAAAAAAGTTTCGATCGAACAATGAGAAGGAGCGACTAAATCTAGATGAAAAGCTGAGGTTGCTAAGTCAAAAAATCGAGCGAAGCGTGGAGGAGAGGCTAAGATCGGTTAATCAGTCGGCCGGAATGAATGAAGAACTCAGATTGATAACCGAAGAGATTGAGCGCCACGTGGAAGAAAAACTGGGATCGAATCATAATCAAGTCGCGCTGGATGTTGAACAAAAGCTCAAATCGATGGTCAAAACGGTGGAACGAAATCTGCATCAAAAGCTGACGTCGAACCATGAACAGGCGGAACGAGACGTGGAAGATCAGTTGAAACCTTTCAACGAGGAGATGGAGCGAATGGTGGACGAGAAACTGCAGTCGCATCGGAAAGTGCTCGTGAAACAAGCCGTCGAGTATCGTAAAGCGATTCGGAATGAGATAAGAGAATCCAAGGAAGTGATCTCGAAAGACTTGGACTCGCTCGTCGATCAGATCGAATCTCTATTCTGCGAAGAGAAGGAGAAGCTCGTCAAGTTGCAAAACGATACCAAGGCGTTGCATGAACAACTTAAAAGACTCGAGAAAGCCGTCGAAAAGGAAACTGATCCGGTGCTCCGAAGAACCTCCGTTTTAGTCTCCCTAGGCTTACTTGACTCGGATGATTCAAAGTCCAATCTGGAGATATTTCTGAGCAAGTTGAATGATTACCTTCAAATCAACTTGGGACAAATTGTTATGCAAGATCCCTTTGACAACTCTAGTACTCCTCAGCTACATAACCCTCAAGCAGAAAAAGCTTTCTTCCAAAAATTGATCATCCACCTCTTCCTGAGGATCAATGAGATCCATGTCCCTCAACAAGAAGATCAGCCTCTGCAAGAGGACCAACCATCAGATCCCCTCCAGCATATCAATTTCATTTTAGGCCAGTTCTTTGACCTCAACTTCCAGCGCTTT
The DNA here is from genome assembly GCA_002873125.1 of Puccinia coronata f. sp. avenae. Taxonomy (NCBI): domain Eukaryota; kingdom Fungi; phylum Basidiomycota; class Pucciniomycetes; order Pucciniales; family Pucciniaceae; genus Puccinia; species Puccinia coronata. The sequence goes on along the minus strand of PGCI01000213.1, from coordinate 110,087 downwards.
GTCTGGCCTAGGTTTTGTGACCTGATTGACCATCTTGAACAATATGTGGGCAGGTCAGTTTTTTTCTTTTCTTTTCTACATCTTGTTTTTTTTTAAAAAAAAAAAAAAAAAACTTGTCTGTTTTCTTTTGTACTAATAATGCATTGGTTTCTGTTTTATGTAGTCAAATGCTCTAATTCATTTTAACTTTTTTTCCTTCTTCTTCTGCCCCCCCCCCCCCAAAAAAAAAAAGAAAAAGATTGTCAGCTATTTTCACAATCATCTTAGCTACTTACTAAACTGGATCTTAACACCTTGGGTATTTTTCTTTATGTTGTTTCCTATTGTTTTGGGTTTTATGTGTCTTTCTTTTTTTTTCAGTCTTGCGGTCTGTTTCTTCATATTCCTTTTTTACTATGTATCCTTTCCCTTTCATCTTGGAAGCTACTAACCCCAAAATTATGATATAGAGATCCTTCCCTCTCCAAATTCAATCCATTTTACAATGACTTTCAAACAATGAACTAGCAGAGGACTACTGTGCTAGTAGTGCTACATATTGTAGATAAAATCCAACAGGATGGATTAGCAGAAATACCAGTGCCTTTAGCACTACAGAACAGTACCAGAAATCCTGCTGTGCTGCATTTTTTTTTTTTTTTTTTTTGCAGTGCAGTGCAGTGGTTTCACACTTGATTGAACCCATGTGATGCAATGTGATAGCCCAACAACATGTTATATTGAACAGTAGAATTGCCAAAAAAAAGGGGATGGGAAGAAAGGAAACTGGAATTTACATAGTAGAGAGATCAATGTTTGTATTTTGAGAGGAGATAATTATAAGAGAAAGGATGAGAAGTGAAGTTTAGAATCTTTCCCATGTTTCTGAAGTGATGAAAAGTGTTGTCCTGCGCCTTCATGGTGAGCAAGGTGTTGGCAAGATGTTGAGATGTCTCCCCAGACGCCTTTCACATGGCCTGCAGAATATAGCACCAAACAGACACCACTTGCCCACTTTGTAAATATTTTGTGTCCATCTACATAAATACATATTCTCCACCGTACATAAATAAATAAACAGATCCAAGCATGCCATCGCTTAAGCCATCGAAATACGTGGAGGAACACATCGCGCCGGCCGTCGTGGGCAAGTTTGGCGATGCCCTGGCCGAGTCCTTCTCCATCACCGACCCACATGCGAAATACCTGTACCACAGCACCAGCACCTCTCTCGTACGTCACTCTCTCTCCACACACTCACGCACCATCCATCAGGCTGACTAGACCCCCCCCCCCCTGCGCTCCTTCATGCTCCATCCAGTTCCAGGCCGAGAATCAAATCAGACGCAAGCTGGCCAGCCTGCAGCCGTGGGATGCGCTCACGGTGGCCCATCTTCGCGTGATCCACGCGTTGCACGGTTAGCCCTCTTGAACCGCTCTCCAATCCAGCACCATATATTCATATCATCGTCGTCCTCGTGATCTGACTCGCTCGCTCGCTCTTTCGTCGCTCCTAGCCGACCTCAACTCATCCGACTTCTCGGCCACCTTCGATGCGCAGAAGAGTCTAGTCAGGTAACACCCCCGTCTGCTCGCATCATTCTAGAAAGCTTTTTGAAACCTTCTCCATGAACCCCTCCACAAAAAAAAAAAAAAAAAAAAAAAAACAGTACTTATAACGACTGGTTCCGCTCCGACAACACCGCCTGGAGTCTTCCGGTGGTCTACGTGATGTACCGGGACCTGCGCACGTTTGCAACACGGGTACGAGCTGTTACATTTCGCCCATCGTGTTGAGATGCAATTCTAACGTGGTGGACTCCTTGCCACAGGCAGACGAGGCATTGCTCCTGAAGGGCCAGAAACCCGTCAAGCTGGCCGAGGCCGCCCGGCTCATCCAGGTCGGCTTCGGATTGTGTGGCAGCGATGTGAGCTCTCATGAATACCCCTTGGGACGCCCCACGTTTTTTTTTTTTTTCTCCAGGCCCCCGTGCCCCCTCTCCAGATGACATACATCAGAGATCTTAAAATGTGATGGGACATCCTTTAGCGAACATCCACCGGGGATAGTAAGAAACTGGGCGTGTTGTACATGGCCAGCTTGCTCTTCAAAATCTACTTCAAAGTGAGCAGCCCATGACGCATTGCATCTGTTTCCCCTTATTTTTCCCCCCCGAGATCAGAGAGTTCAGAGGCTGTTTTTTTTTTTCTCTTTCGAATCCGACATTGGGTACGTTGTGTGGCGGGAATTCGAAACAGCTGAAATCGACAACGCTCTGCAAGAATGTCATCCGCGGAGTCGAGAACGCCGGCTCGCTCAACGGCTTCCAGGTCCCCATTGCGCATCGAGTCACGTACCGCTATTACATGGGTTGGTGATGTTTTCTTTCATTTCTTGAATGAATGAGGACAGGTTGTTCATGCTTAAGCTCGCCAATCACGGTCCCCAGGAGTGCTCCATTTCCTTCAAGAGGATTACGAGAAGGTAAGGCACCAACCATATGCTCAGATAGATCGACTTGACGTGATTATGGAGCTTAAGGTGTGCTTCTGATACAGGCCGAAGATCATCTCTCATTTGCGTTCACCAACTGTCACCGGAACAAGCACCGCAACCGGCACCTGATCATGAACTACCTGGTCCCGCTTCGGCTGCTGAAAGGCAAGCGACCGATCCCCGCCCTGTTGAGCCAATTCAGCCAGCTCTCGGAGCTCTATCAAACCTTCATAACCGGTCCGTCTCTCTCTCTCATACACACACACACACCCTTGATCATCACGATCCACATCCAATGATCTCCTTTGATCATTTTTTTCTTGTAGCGGTTAAGCTGGGAGACGTCGAGTTGTTCGATCGCCACTTGATCCACGTTGAACGACAGCTGATGAAGCGGGGCACGTACCTTATCGTTGAACGTGAGCGTGTAGTGACCACTTGATTCTGGCAAATGAGTGGTATTATTATTGACAACGTGTTTGTTTTCTACACATGAGTAGGATGTCGGCAAGTCTGTCTGTGCAACTTTGTTAAGATCATGTCAGTTGAAGAACATGGGGAACTAGACCCAAGCCCAAGGATGCGGCCATATCTGACCCGGATGCCTTTTTTTTTTTTTTTTTTTTTTTCTTCTTCTTCTTTTTCCGTGAATGTGAATAGACATGCATTGAAGGCGCGATCGCACCAGATCCCCCTGAACTCGTTCCGTAAGATTGCGTATGAAGTGGAGGAAGAGGAGGGGGAGGGGGAGGAGGAGCCAGAGGCTGGGGACAGTAAGCTGGAAGAGGTGGAGTGTCTACTGGCGAACCTGATTGCGCAGGTAGGTGTAGCTGGTCTTAGTTTGCTTTAGTACTACTCTCTTTTTTAACATGAAAGATATGTTTTTTTTTTTTTTTTTTTTTTTTTTTTCTAGGACCGAATCCGGGGGTATATTCATCACCAAGCCAAGATGCTGGTGCTATCCAAAGTGGACGCGTTCCCCGTGCAGACGGTGATCAGAAGCTACTGATGAGGGACATGATTTCCATCCGCAAGTGGTGGTGGTGGTTGATATGTATGTAGAGGCTTGGATGATTGTTTTCTACAACTTACATGGCCCCCGTACTGCTGTAGGCTTGAGATATTTATATGTGGGTGTGTTTTGAGAGATTGGATGAGATGTTTAAATCAAGATGTATCATGTGTGCATCTCTCTCTGTAGTTGATGATGCAGCCTCAGGGCAGCTGGGGAAGTGCTCTTTTCCATCGTACTTAAGCTTGCACAGTCAACATGAACACACACAGAGACATGAATGTCTACTAGTCTTTTGGTTTTTCTGGTTGCCATTTTTAGATGGTTGAAGATCGAGGGGTTAGTTGGCTGCGGGGGGAGGGGGGTTAAAGGAATTTCTTGATTTCAGTTTTAACTTTTGTATTTTCGATTCTCGATCAGAAGTAGAGAATCATGACTTCTTATTCTTCTTATTCTCCTGATGTTGATGTTGTTGATGTTGATGTTGATGTTGTTGATATTGTTCAGTTTGAACAGCACATCGTACTACTCATTAGGAATACACTCAACCCAACCACAGATCAGGAAATACGAACTAGAATAGACCAACAACTGAGCACACAACTACCAAAACAACACCCAATCTCATACTGCCATGCACTCACTAGCATCGGAACGAGTACTCAACAACCCATACAGGCAAGCAATCAACACACTTATCATCTAACATATGTAACATAGAACTAAACCATAACCAACCATGTTATCATCAACACAGATCCGTCTTAATGCACTCGTCCTCCTTCGAACCATCCCACTCCACAGTAGGGGCATCTGGACTGAGCATATCACACCAGAACACCAGCAACAGATACTCACACAGCTATTCAACGCACTCCTACAGCCCGATCAGCCATCCTCAGAGATCACCAAACAACTCGCTCGTGTCATCGCCGATCTGGTTCAGAAGTCACCCGACATCACCCTCGATTCATCAGGTAATAAAGAAACCCCATCTACACTTGTAACAATATATCAAAACTTACTTAAAAAAAAAAAAAAAAACATTGCCTCCTGCAGAAGAATGGTGCTCCGTATTAAGACCAGTCCTACTGGCCAATCTCATGCCACAACAACAACAACAACAACCTACGCCATCCCCCATCCTACAAACTGCACTCCTCGATATCTTTGTGGCCCTCCCATGGCTGTTCTCCAGCTCACCAGCAGAACTCGAAGCGATCGTCTTAGCCAGTCTCTCCTCGCACCATTTCCCACTACGTCTCGCTGCACTGCAAGCCATATGTGTCCCCACCTTGGACTTGAATACCGACTTCAACCTACCCGTCTTAAACACCATCCTGCTGCCCCTCACTTCACATCCCAACCAAGCCGAAATCGAAACCGCACTCACCCATCTGATCGAATTTGCTACCTTCAACGACATATCCGACCTCACTACCTGGCTCCAGCCGTTGCTCCAACTCACTCAAGATCAGCGTTTTCCCCTCTCTACTAGGAGCACCGCACTGGAGTGTCTCATCACCCTCATCGAATCCCGTCCATCCTCATCCAACGCCACCCCAAGCCTGACATGGCTTACATCTGTCTTCAGTGCCTTAGTTACGCTCATGGCTGAGATCGAAGAAGATGAAGGGTGGTCTCTGGCCTTGGATGACGAAGAGGAAGACCTGGACGCTCTCTACATCCAGGCCGAACAAGCCCTCGATCGCTTAGCCCAAGAGGTTGCCAAGTCCCATTGCGACCAGCTCTTCGAGCTCATCCTTGCCGCCGTCCAGCAGCCCCTGCCTTCCGCATGGAACGTCAAGCATGCCCTCCTCTCCGTCCTCGCCGTCACGGGGGAACCTCTTGCTGAATCCTTCTCCCTCGCCACCGAACATATCTACCACGTCCTCCAGGCCGGCTTCGACGATCCCCATCCAAGGGTCATCTATGCCGCCATCTACGCCATCGCACAGCTATCATCCCCACTAAAGGTCAGATTTTTCAGTATTTGTTTGTCACCTTAATTATTCAGAAAACTGACGCATCCATCTCCCATAGATCACCTTTTCTACTAAGCCGGTACACCAACAAGTACTGTCGTGGCTGCTGCGGTGCCTCGAGAACAGTGCGCAGCCACGCTTACAAGCGTTTGCTGCCAAGGCGCTGATCAACGTGCTGTGGGATGACGGCTTTCGTAAGGTTGAGATCGCGGATGAGATGATTGGACCCATCTTGTCCCGTCTGATCTCCCTGTGCCAGTCCAACTACACGGACCGCCGCTCGCTTCACAACAAAATCCGGCTTGATGCGCTCAATGCAATTGGCAAGCTCTTTGCCTCGATGAGTCAACAGGGCGCTCTCGTCAGTGTTCCACTCTCCCCTCCCCTCCCCTCCCTCATTCTACATAGCTACTTTGGTGAAGCCTCTTATTCAGACCATCCACACCCGTCGCGGCAAATCCCCCAGGATAAAGCACTTTAACACCAACTTATTCCCCCCCCCCCCCCAAAAAAAAAAAAAAAAAAAACACGAACGCATCGCGATCGCGATCGTGTTAAGACAAGCCAAACTTACCAGGCATCACCATTCTGGTAAATGTCCGTCAAATCTGACGGCGCTTGACATGAGGTTAAGCATCCCTCCTCCGACTCTACTGATCGATCTACGATCTCACTCGATTGATGCGCTCACACACACCGCAAGTCACTTGACCTCCCTATATAACTCGGGGTCAAGTTGACCTTAACCTTGACCCAACGCATGCGGATGGCCTTTGACACTCACATAGCTAACTTGGGTCCTTTGTTGTGTACCTCTCTAGGCATTCTTTGATAACACCATCGTGACTCTACGGAAGCTGGTGGACGAAATCGATATTGCCAGGGCGGCATCTGCGAGTGACGGGAGTGGACTAGATGACGAGGAGATAGACGAGACGGAGCTGAAGATCTTTGAAGCGATCAGCCGACTGGGTACGTCACACACACGTGGGAAAGGGAAATTGCTGAGGTGGTCACAATAGAAGGTTGTTTTGTTGACTCTCGTGTGCCGCGCAGGTAGCTATGACCAGCGGCGAACAGAGGTTCGATGCCGAAGCCGATTGGTGGGCGCAACGGATGGCGAACACTCTAGGTAAGCACCCAGCATGATATTCTTCCTGTAGCGTCTCCATATTGCGTGTAGAACCCTCACTTACTTACTGACGTGTTTTTTTTTTTTTTTTTTTTTTTTTTTTGCTGTAGAGCTGCGTCCGCAAGGACAGACTAGGATCCTGAGCTCGCTGGCCGGACTGTCAGGCGGAATGAACTCCGAACGCTTCGTCAACCATGGCTTCCTCGCCATCCTCATCGGCCGCTTGGTCAGCGTGTGTAACTCGAAGCCCGATATCTCGATCTCGGCTCTCTTCGACGAGTCTCATGAGTTTGATGATCGCCAGTGGGAGTCGTAAGTTTTCTTCTCCTTTTTTTTTGCAAGTAGTTACGTTGCCTGAGTGTCTCAAAATTCATGTCTTGTGATATGAAAATCAGCGTGATGATTGGAGAACAAACGTACGGGATTAAATCAGCAGAGCTCGCGGATAAGGAGCTAGCGGTCAAGACGCTCATTCTATTGGCTAACCACATCGGCGCATGGTTAATTCCTCACTGCGAACAAATCGTCGAGGCGGTCATTCCCTTGTTGAAGTTCTAGTTGCGTCTCCGTTTTCTTTTGCTCCTCTCATGGAATCATATTTTCAGTGGATTGACGGTCTCTGAAATATTATCAGTTTCAGCGATGAAGTTCGAGAGTCGGCGATGAACTTATTGCCATTATTGGTTCAAAGTACGTCATCAGCTAAGCAAACGAATACCAGCAGATTTTCACCCAGGTTTCTTTTTTTCCTTTTTGATTCGCAGGCGCCAAAGCTTCTGGCATGTCGACTCAACAATTACAAGGCGTCTCGACGAGTTTTTGCAATTCGATCACGCTTGCGTTCAGTGCCGAGCCATTAGATTCGGACAATGTGGCGGACAGCTTACTGATGACGTGGGCGGAGTGTGTGGGATACCAGGCGCCCGGGGTGGAAGAAGTACGGCAGATGACGGAAGCGTGTTGCGAGCGGATCCGACGCGTGATAGCGGAAGGGAGTGGTGGGGAAGGAGGGGAGGAGGAGTCGGAAGGTAGGAGCTCGGAAGAAGGGATCCGGCGACTCTTCACGGGGATCTCGCGCGTGCTGCGGATGTCGATCGGGGTGGATCCCGAGTGGATGTGGAATCACCTCCACGAACGCGTCATCGATTGGGTGCGGATCCAGGACCCCAAGCCGTCGCCGATCGCCACCGGCTTGAAGCGCCTCGGCTTCCGCCTCGTCGGCGCCTTCCTCACTCACCTCCCCTCCCCCTCCGCCGGCGCCGAGTTGGTCGAGAAAGTGGGCGAGCATGTGTTGCGCGGATTCAACCACCCTGGTCAGTCCTGCCTCTCAATGTCACTCGATCGATGTCTTTATGTCTGTTTCTAGTGGATTCATTTTATGTATGGGGTTTTTGTTTCTATAGACGAATGCGTCCGAGGCCTCGCGCCGTTTATCGTGGGTCTATGTGCGGAGAAGAACGGGGACAGCCGGCCGGCGGTGTACGTGGAGCTGATCAAATGTGAGCAGTTTGTATGGACGAAGATGCGGGGTTGGCGGGTTTTTTTTTTTTTGTGGACTGATATCATGGCCATGCCATACATGCCTCGTTGTGGTAGCTGCGATCGACCCGCTCGTCGCCGGCTTGCAGCTTCCTCCCTCCCGCGCACTAGCCTCCCGCGCCGCAGCCGCGCTGTGCGAAGCGACGCAGGTCGCACGGGAGAACTGTGTGTCGGCATGTAAGCATGATCCCCGAAAAAATGATGACATGATACCAAGTCCTATTTGATTTTTTAAAAAGGGGTTGGATTGTTTTTTTTTTTTTTGTAGTGGCCAAGATCATTCGTAACCCTGAAGGCCTCGTCATCGACGTGGATACCATCTTGCCCCTCTGGATCGACGCGCTGCCAATCGAGATCGACGTGGAGGAGGTGGAGCCGAGCTACGGGCTGTTGCTGGAGCTGATTGCGCGGTAAGTAGCGCCCGTGATATTCCTTTTTATTTTTTATTTTGTTGAGAAAAGGTGATGCGCGGCGTCCCAAAAAAGAACGAGGAATTGATGATGCGATGGTGTGTGTTTGTGTGTTTGTCAGAGGGCATGAGGTGATAGACCCGAGCAAGGCGGGGATGAGGCGGATTGAGCAGGTGATCCACGCGCTGCTGGCGGTGATCGGGAACGAGACGATTGCGCAGGAGTCGCGGCACTCGCTGGCGGTCGCCCTGCGCGCCTACCTCGCCCAGCTGCCGCCGCACATCGTCGAGTTGAAGAACCAAGGCCAGCTCCCGCCGGACGCCGTGTGGGCCCGCTTGGATGCTTTCTTGGCTACCAACTCCTCGTAGACTTGACCTGGTTTTTTGGAACCTCCGCCTCCGAATCCTCCGGTCTGTACATACTGCGTCTTCCTCGCTTCGGTCGCCATCTGCGCGCGCTGCTCTTGCTTTCATGTTCGCCCAGTGGCGTTTGCTGGGGAATGACGCTTATACATACACATACATGTGTATGTATCCCTGCGACCGTGTTTCTTTTGGTTTGTCCTTTTGTTTTTGGCTAGGTTTGGGTTTGGGTGTGGATTGTGAAGTCGGTGCTGTTTTCTTGTTTGTTTGTGTTTTTGGGAGGAATGTTGGGGCAATATGGTCGTTATGCTCTGATGGTGGTGTGTGCTTCTCCTCACCAATACTTATACTTACATTACATTACATTACATTACATATACATACATGTGGACATCACATACAAAAAAAAAAGAAAGAAAGAAAGACAAAAAAAAAAAATCTGGTGCATGGTGATTCGTCAAGAGAAAAGACAGGGAAAAAAAGGGAAATTGATGCCATTCTGTCAGTATGTGTGTTTGTGGGTGCAGGTTATATTTGTAGTGGCTTGTGTCTGACACTGGGTAAATAGGCACTCCTTCCCATGCCTTGTTTCTTGTTGTTGTTGGAGGGCTTACATCAGCATGAAAATTTGACTGGTATCTATCTATCTGCCTCCTACAAGTTGTGTAAATGTTTTTTTTTTTTTTGGATAGGTTCCAGTACAGTGCCTCGCCATATAAATCTGGCGCATTTTGTTCAAGTCTAGTAGACCAACCAACGTACTTGAAGTCACAAGTCTTGGTCCAGGGGTGCAAAATGGGTTCAAAAGAATGAATCTGAAAAAATAAATCATATTGAAAACTATTTGTAATTTATAAAATTGATTTTGCTTATTGCAGATTTTCAAAAATCTTTAAAAGTGCTTGGAAAAATCCAAAAAAATTTGGAGAGTATAGCCTGAGATGTGAGGGAAATGATAATAAACGAAACAAATTTTGACCAAATGAAATATTGGATCACAGTGGTCAGCAAAACAGAGACAAAATTGGAAATTTGGTGCCTCAACCCCTTTTGGGACTCCCAAATGCCTAACTCCACAGTATCCAAAAAACCTAGCGGTAAATTTTTTGATTTTTTTTTTTTTTTTCATTTTTTTTTCATTCTTTTCACATGTCCAGCTGTGGCCTTCAATTTTTTTCAGATTTTTTCAAGCACTATTAAAGATTTTTGAAAATCTGCAATAAGCAAAATCAATTTTATAAATTACAAATAGTTTTCAATATGATTTATTTTTTCAGATTCATTCTTTTGAACCCATTTTGCACCCCTGATCCAAGACTTGTGACTTGGAGTATCTTGGTTGGTCTTCTAGACTTCAACAAATTGCGCCAGATCTTTCTGGCAAGGCACTGTACATATTGCATCACACCTCAGTTTGATGAGATTATTATATTGAAAACTTGGCTGGGGCTCACATAATATATGGTTGGTGAAAATCACTTTTGGAAGGGACTCTCTTTGTTTTAGTGAAACCTTGTAACACCTGGAGCAGCAGTATGTAGTATGTAATAGTGCAGTCACATCTTATTCACCGCTTATGTACATAAATACTGTTTTTGGGTGAAAGTTCATATGTAATTGGGTAACAGATTACAATTATGATGTCATGATGAGTGTTGATCAGCAGAAGAACGGGCTGTGTGTGATCTGGCTGACCAGGGTGATCAGAATGGCTGACTTAGTTGTGTTCCTGGTTATGACATCATTGGATCTGATTCTTAATCATTGCACTGCCAGAAAATCTGGCTCGGATGGCTGCATCCAAGTTTTTATCGGATGCGGCCATCCGATTCAAACTCGGGCGCGCAACACCGAGTGAATCGCTGACCGGTTCAAACTCGGTGACCAAACGCCCGGGCCGCTGAGTTTGAATGGGTCAGCAATTCACTTGGTGGCGCACGCCCAAGTTTGAATCGGATGGCTGCATCCGATAAAAACTCGGATGCAGCCATCCGAGCCAACTTTTCTGGCAGTGTTGTTGTTTGTTTTCTTCACGAATCACGCTAATTTATGCGTTGCAATAAGTGTTTAATGTTCCCCTTTCCTGATCTTCTTCTTGTCTTGTTATTTATTATCTTCATCCTTTTCAATTACTAAAAGAAATATGATCTTAAGAAAACAAAAGCTCAAAAGTGTTCAAGTTTATTATACAAAGTTGGTGATTAGAGGAACTCCTTATAAGACTACCGGACGGTTTTCGCTCTCCTCGGAATACATAGTCGAATAGGATCAATGATGATGGCAAGTCACTCAATTTCTCAGGATGGCCTTCGCTTGGGTAGGCACCTTCCTCATCCATACCTCTACATATCTGCTCCACTGCTTCACCCAACTAAGTGCCGCAGCTAATTGTGAACTACCTTTCGTAGATTTGGCCCCATCAGTCCTACATTGCAAATTATCACCAAGATAAGGGTACATGGCCTCCCTCCCGTCCCTGCCGTCCAATTGAAGATATCAATAAAAATAAAAGGAGCTGGGATGAAGCCCTTCGTCAATTAGAATCCGAAACTCTACCTCAAATACGCCAGCAGCTCCATAATCTCCTAAAATCACTACTCCTGTCCGAATTACCAGATAATTTATCCCGTTCCGAAAGACCTGCTTTCCAAGATTCAATTGGAGATGGAAAAGCAATTAGATCAACTCGTATCAATTGCTGCTAGGATTCGTCCATGGCCAATGTCATCATCAGCCCAGACCGACGACCATTGCTCAATAGAAATCAAAGGATTCCAATGTCAAGAACTAAGAAACAAAATCTCAAGCCTGACCCAATACCTGTGTGGCACGTTTGGATATTTTTCTTCCACAAAGAGTCCGTCAGATGTCTTCTTTCATCGCACCACTGAACTGGTCAAGAGAGAAAGCGCAACACAATCGGTAGCTACGGTTTACAAATTAATTGACAATCTCATCAAATGGATAACTCATCATGAAATCAGCAACATCCTCCATGCGTGGAAGATTGAATTTCACATTTTTGACAAATTACTTGCCAAAGTGGTTCTCACTGTACCTGAACTCATCTCTGCGCTATCCGATTCCGACTCAAAGGGAAGTACTCATGACGCATTGTACCCAACTCGTCCAATAATCTTTTACAACTCAGAAGCGATCGGACTTGCCCAGTCGATCATGCCTATCTTGAAATTATCACGACTTTTTTTCAAGAAATCCGCCACGGTTCTCTTAAACCAAACCCCACAAAAACCAGTCACAAAAATGAATTCCTATCAACTGGCAACACTCATACAATCAGTCACTAGAAATCTGCGGGTTATGATCAACATCTTGAATGAAACAGATGCATATGATGGATCCTACACTTCTCAATATCTGACTAGATCAGTGAACAAGATGGCGCATCGCTTGAACTCTATTCTCCTACACATCACTCTCTACATCATGCCTCTGATCCCCAATCATGAGCATCCTTCATCCCCAAATCATTCCCAGACCTGGCTTGTCAATTGGCACATCCTCTTTCTCGCTGCCACTGAAGATCATATCCATGCCGCTGAACATTTTGCATTTCCTGCATCACGTGGATGTGTACAAGAATAATAAGAAGATACAGTTTGCCTTCTCTTTGCCTTGGTTGTTCTTCTTTTTCTGACTTTGAAATCTTTGGAGTTCTTGTACCTCAGAAATAACATGGAGATCCTCCGGTAATATGCTATTGCTCAACTGCTTGACGTTTCTTTTGGTTTCCCAAATGGGTTGTATTTATTTGTATAGTATGTACAGTGATTGGCATGAGCTTTTTGGCAAATTTGGTAGCAAAGTGTGGTGCCCATGACAAAGACTTTTTTTCTGGCCACTGTACATTTCCTTGCCAAAAAGATCCAACACCCTTCTTTTGGAAAAAATGGGGTCAGGATGGTTATAAAAGTTTTGAAAAACTCAATTTTTTATGACAGGCTCTTACAGGTTTGTTGGAAAAATGAGGGAAAGAAAAAATTGCTACTAAAAAAATAAGATACAAAAAAAAGTTAATATACACACACTTTTGTCAATTCCAGCAAAATTTTCCATATTTTTTTAATTAAATATGAAACAATGGCAGGGTTACGCAGAAATTGGGGAAGAATTACTATCAGAAATGAAATGAACGATTTGATTGTCTTTTATTTTTATGAGCTCATCAAAGTTCCCATGCCAGAAAAAGTCAATCAAGCTGTTCCAAATTTTCACCAATGGCTGTTAGATTGGTTCCACTTTCAGCTTGACCAATCATATGTGCATTGAGATTGGTTGAAGGCTGAGGTGGTTTGTTCCAGTTGTCTTTGTGTTGACCATGAGGTGTCAATTGCTTGTTTGAGCCGCTTAAATAGAAACTCCAATTTCCTCAATTAACCCTGTGTTGGATCTTTCAGTCTTAAAAAAACACAAAAAAAAAACAGTACAAAACACAAGGACAACACTCCAGAGTATACATTTTCCAGTGGATCTAGAATGAGCAAGTGAATTATGTATCAAAGGAGAGGGGGCTTCATTTAGATTCCTTCCAGTGTTTATTGAGCAAAGATGTAGCCAAAATCTAGTGTTTCAACATGAAAAAAATCATGAACAAAATGAATTGAAAAATGGGAAAAAAAGCAAAACCAGATTTGAAACAAGATTTTCTCCCTCCCTTTGAGCTTTATTCTACTTTTCCATTATTTTTGATTTCTTTTTTTGAATGCTAAAGGTTATTTTTTTCCCAAACAACCTCATGGGAAGTAGAAATACTTATCTTTGTTCATCTGAGCAATATATCTGTGAATTTTTTGTGCTTGAGGCTGAGAATAACTGTACCCAAGATCAAATCATCAGCAGAGGCTTCCAATGGATTTGCTATTTTCAACAATGAATGACCACTCATTTCAATCAGATTCCAAACCTTGTGATCTTCAGATTTGACATAGCTTCAAAGGATGGAAATGGCAGTAGACACTTTCACACCCTTCAAATCCTCTTGTTCATTTGCACTAAAATACCTGAGAATCCTCTTCTGAATGTGTCCAAGCTTCATTTGAAACCATGGATATTCAAAACTCACTAATCCCAGCAAGGGAAGGCTTCCATTGAATGGATTAGTAAGCTGTTGCTCAAACCAGAGGATGATTCTGATATGTTGCTGAAGAAGATCATTTTCTAAACCCCAAAACTGCAGGTACCTATTTTGAAGATACCAGATTTCTTGGCATAATTTTCTCAACTTTTCAATGATAGAGTCTTCACTGTATAATGAGCTGTTAGCTTGGATAGGACTGATCCAAAGTTTTCTTTCTCCATTTTCTTCAAGCTCAGTGGTAATTTGAATCTTGAAACCTTCACATGTGATGGGTGAAGAATATGCCACATTCTTTGGCTCCTGTGCCTTCTTCAATACATTACTGATGATTTCAAGGAATCTGGATAAAATGATATCCATACGTTTCAGATCACTTTCTACAGTATTGTGCTTTAAAGCTTGTCCCTCTTGTTCAAAATGGGGCCTCCTTGCAACATTAAGCATTGAATCTGACTGTGTATACCCAGTGCCACAATATTCAGATGGTCCATTCTTCAGGCATACTCCTTCATTGCAAGCATTAGAAACATTGATACCTGACATAAAAGGGTTTTGTTTTCCCAGATTCCACAAACCTTTCAGGATGTTCCAGGGACATTATCAGTTCATGCTACCAATCCCAATATTTGGCTAGGAAAAGGGAACCAATTCTAAACTTGATTGTTTCTTTGATTCAATGCAGTTGGTTCAACATATCCTGCAATCCCTTTCAGATGAGTAGAAATCAAAGAATCAAATAATGTGCTAAATTTCTCCGCTTGTATGCAAATTTAAATCAAAATTTGTTTGAGAAATTGTCAATGTTTGCTCTTTGCAAAAGTTGGCAGTATGTGTGGGTATGAATCAATATTTAAAAAAAAATCTTTTCATACAAATGACAGAGCTCACCAACATTTTCCTGACATCTGGAACTGCCAGGGTGTGAATCAGTGAGCGATGGATGGAGGAACTCCATCCAATCAGGAACCGCGGCATGGTCCACAGAATCAGTGTGGATGCTATGTTGGTCTGTGTGTGGATTGATAAGCGCCATCCAATCAGTCATCTGATTTCCTTGTGCGTTTGGAGACTGTGTTTGGAAGCTTGGCTCCTCAGTGTCGCTATTCAGAATTTGATCTGGATGACATGTCAATGGAAAAAAGGCATATAATCAGCTCCGACTTTGAAGCCCAATATGATATTCACGGCTAGTTCAGCTTGTATCACAAGAGCTCTCATCAAAAGTTAAAAGCACACCTAAGAAATTGGCCCAGTTGTGAGTGGCAGTGGTGCTTGTATGCTGCCCTGCATTTTTTGGTTCCAATGGCGGAACTTGCAACTGGCTTCCCATCTGGAAATTTGAAGAGGACGATGCCATTTTTGCGCGTCGCTCTCCTTCCATTGCGTGATCTCTTACACTGTGGTCAAAGTTGGTCGACAAATGTTCTGGCACCATATGGCCTGTTGGGGGCGGACGAGCCAAGGTGACATGCAAGGTGTCAAAAAGGCGGAGGATGAGACTAACGGAAACTCGAGCCTGCATTATGACTAGATGGAGTGGATACAATCACCAGGGGAGTCTGATCTATCGGAGGATGCAAATTGGAAATTTCAAGATACCCATGGCTTGGATTTAAATCGGCGCACGCGTTGGTACGATCAACCTCAAAAGACGACGGATTGCCCCGTTCAGGAGCTATGAATCCTCGGCCTGACCCGATTCCAATGAAATACGAGCATAAACAGCTTTTAAAACATGGAATGTTTCACGGCTTGGCCTCAAGCTTTGATGTACAATGTGGAGACTTGATGTGAGTAATAGTACCAGACATTCAAGTTAAGCTGAACCTTTTTTCATGGGAGAGAACAGCAGGTAGTTAGTGTTTGATCCAGGATATCCCAGAGCTTCTTTCCCCGCCTGATAAGCCTGAAAAAGATCAAAAGATATTCCCCCTTGGGAAAGTGGTAGTACATACTAGAAGTCAGAACGAAGTGGACGGATTACCAGGCGTAACGCGCAGAGCATCTGGCGGCCCGCTGGCCAACTGACCATCAGAATATGAGTACAAATTGAATATAGCCGCTATCAGGCTATAGCCCGCTATACACCTCAGTGGCTGCGGGCCATCAAGTTTGACACCCAGCTGACCATCAATCCTCACACCTCAATGACCACTGGCCAAGCACTGAGTTTTACAACTCAGTGCCATGGAGTCATACCAGTTGTATATACATTGAGTATCAATTTTGTTTTTGGATATATGTAATGCCCAGTGATAGAAGGAAAGATTCAGTTAGTTTCATTTTTAATAACTCACCAAATTGTAAAATCCTGATCTTTTGTGAAGAAAAATATTTCAAGATCAAAAAATGAATACTCACATTTACTTTTGAAAGATCCATCATTTAAAGATCACTTCACAAAATGTAGAAGATTAAGGAAGATCTATTTTCCTTTTTAATATAGAAAAAGGTGGAGGCACCATGAAAAATCAATTGTCTCTTGTATACAAGTGACATAGCAGAGTACAAAGGGGCCTTTGTACTTTTTGATGTCACTTGTACACAAGAGACAATTGATTTTTCATGGTGAGGGGGGGGTGAAACTAAAGGGTATAGAATTTATTTGCATCCTCAGACCAATGTAGACAAATGATGTGTCCACATGAACTGAAGAAGGTGCACAGTGACTGTGCATCTAACCCCATCAACTTTTGACAGGTTTTTGCATTCCATGATTGTAAAGAATCACCTGGTATCGCTGGTGATCTAAACTTAGAGCAAATATAATCAGGCAAGGCAGGTGGCAGGGGGATATGTGCTTGTATCCGAAATAATAGAATATTGATTTTCAAGAGAGTATAGAGAATGTTAACAAAATAAATCCCTAAGGGGAAAACTATTTAAAAAGTTTGTTGGACTATTTATAATAAAAACAAAACGTGTTGCGTCACGTGTATTGTGGTTGGATCGTGATCGCTTCGGTTTGATTTCTTGTCTCTTCGGATTTGCAATAAAGGAATGTATGTAAACTTGTAGACTATGTAAATAGAAAATTTATAACACATAAAAACCACAAGCTGATAACACATAAAAGAATTTCTAAACACATGAAATCAAAACCCCTTTTTAAACCCATGATCAAGATGAAGTTTTAATAAAATTTTCTTTTTGTTTCTTGACGGATGCGACTGGTGTTGACAAAATGGCTTCGGATGTACCTGAATCAGTTCGGATCCCTTGATCCGGGGAGACCGTGCGGTTGTCAGTACCATAAGTCTCCAAGAAGAGTTCGAGATGAGAATGGAGGGAGGAGTCAAATTTCCGGCCTGGTTCCCATGAATCGTCCGCCGCGGAACCCCCTCGCCAGCGAACCAAGTATTCATGAGCTTTCTTCGCCGCGGGTCCCAAGGATCGGTAACCTAGAATCAGTTCGACATCGCCCACGTCCCAAAACTTGTCTTCTAAAGAATGGGGGCCCCGCGGTGCTTTAGAACCTAGTCGCCGAGGGAAAGATTTGGGATCAATGAATGGAAGGAGTAAAGATGTATGGAAAACCGGATGAATTCTGGAGAGGCTGGCCGGCAAAATCAGCCGATATACGTCTTTTCCGAAGGGTATGTCTACTTTGAACGGGCCAAGTCGCTTGGAATCTAGTTTCCCTGAAGGGCGAGTCGTGGCAATATTCCTGCAAAGGAGCCAAACCCAGTCTCCTGCCTTATATTCTGGCACGTCCCGTGTGCGCTTGTCAAAGTATTCTTTCTGGACCTCTTTTGCGCGCTGCATATTGTCCAGCAACGTCTCTTGAACTGAGATGATATTCTCAAGTAATTGTTCTGCCGCTGGCACATTAGAACCCTCATTGAACATATTTGTTCTGGGATGAAACGCGTATTGAGAGAAAAATGGGGAGAAGCCCGTGGAGGAGGAAACAGAGGAGTTGAAAACCAGCTCAGCTATTGGGAGTAAATGGTACCAATCATCTTGACGATCCGACACAAAGTGCCGTAAGAAAGTCTCCACCGTTTGGTTTGCTCTTTCCGTCTGGCCATCCGTGCGGGGGTGCCATGCCGTCGAGGGTGCTGGGCGAATCCTTAAGAGGCGTTGGACTTCTTTCCAGAATTTTGAGACAAAAAGAGAACCTCTGTCAGATACAATTTTGTCAGGAAGCCCATGGTGACGAATGAAACGGTCAAAAAAAGCGAATGCAAAATCCTCGGCCTTCCAAGATTCCAGTGCTGCAATAAGATGGACACCCTTGGAGAAGTGATCCACGATGACAAGTATAAAATCAAATCCTCCCGAGAGAGGCAGTTTCACTACAAAATCAATGCCGATCGTGCTCCAAGGGCGCCCCGGGATTTTCAGCGATGTCATTTGCCCCGGCGGTTTCTGGTTTGAGTGCTTCGACCGTTGGCACAAGAAACAGGATTTGTTGTAAGCGAGAACATCCTTCCTGATCTGTGGCCAAGTCATCGTCCGAGTGATGTCTTCAAGCGTCTTGAGGGAACCTAAATGACCGGAAAGAGGGGAATCATGATATTCTTTCAAAATACGGGGGCAAATTTTTGGAGGGACAAAGATCCTGCCCTGTATCCACCACAGTCCTTCTCTCTCCTCCAGATGGGTGTCCAACGTCGGATCCGGGTTTTCCTTCTCATAGGCAACCGTCAGGAGGGAGCGCAGTTCTGCCGAAGGAGTGCAGAAGAAAATGTCAATATCACTCTTGTTCTTAGGACCGGCTTGATCTGGCAAGGACACTTCCCCAATTTCAATCCTGTCATCCGGGTCATCTAACGACGAGTCAGCCAATTGAAGCCCCGCCGGCCCGCCATGGAACAGCTGGGAGTGAATATTCGTCTCCTCGTTCTCCGGGAGAAAATCGGGCCTTCGCGTCGGAGGGTCTGCCGGATTCAATTTTCCTGCGACATGTTTAACCACAAAATGGAAGGAGGTCAAGTAAGCTGCCCATCTAGCCTGTCGATCCGATAAATTTTGGCTAGTCATAAAGTAACGTAGATTTGCGTGGTCAGACAAGACCGTCACCTCTTCTCGTGTATCAATCAGCCATGCCCTCCACTCCACAAATGCCTCGACTATCGCTCCAAGCTCCTGGTCATGAACTTGCCACGAGGATTGTCGTTCGGTCCATTTGCGAGAGAGGAAGGAGACCGGTCGTAATTTTCCTTTCTTGTCGACCTGAGACAAAACTGCGGAGAGGGCGTACTTGGAACTGTCAACGTGCAGGAATCTTGGTTTTTCGAAGTCAAAATGTTGAAGGAGGGGGGCTGTCGTGAAGCTTTTCTTCAGCCAGTTGAAGGAGTCCAAACACTTAGCTGAGCGTAGGCCCTTTTCCACATCCACGCCCGACTTGGTGAGGCCGGTGAGAGGAGCCGCCACCGTAGAGAATCTGGATATAAATTTTTGGTAGAAATTCAGATACCCTAAGAATTTATTCAATTCTTTCAGATTTCTCGGATACGGCCAATCCAACACGGTACTCAGCTTGTCCATTTCCATTTTTACGCCAGTTGCCGATATGGTGAACCCTAAAAAAGAGACTTTGTCCGCGTAAAAGGAGCACTTTTTGGGTGAGGCAAAGAGGCGATGATCCTTGAGGCGTTGCAAAACCTGAGTGACGTGTTCCTGATGTTCTTCCCTGGTCTTGGAAAATATAAGAATGTCGTCAATGTATACATAACAAGAAACATTAAGAACTTCCCGCAGGACATGTTGAATGAAACGTTGAAAGCAGGCTGGGGCATTAGCCAACCCAAAAGGCATTACCGTATACTCATACAAACCCCAGGGTGTACGAAATGCTGTCTTCCACTCATGGCCTTCAGCAACCCTCAATAAATTAAAGGCCGCCTTCAGGTCTATCTTCGTGAAAAAACGACAGCCCTGGATCTGAAGAATCAGCATCCCCTTTTGGAGATAAATCTCCAAGTGATTGGATTCAAGATTAATCTAGGAAAGTTGACCAATACATTCATCAAACCAATCTTAGTATTATGCAACAACATCTCTCTGGTCCACTTCATAATTTCTACTGGCTTGATGATAATAGGTGCAGTAAGAATGGCCAGTCAATGATGAATATTTTTTCCTGACTCCCAGTTGGAATCAAGTTCGCGCCAGAAGCTAGCAACAGGATCAAAACATGAGAATAAATGTCTGATTGTGTATTGTGAATTATTGACACCACCCATCTATTATTGATGGTGAGCCAGTCATGCTGTGGAGAAGATCATGGTTCTTGTCATATATTTAAATATGTATGTATTGCAGAGAGGGGTGTTCGGGTCCTCCTGCCCACCCCCGTGGGCCATGCGGGGCTCGATAAGTTTCACTTGAGTGAGAGTTGGAATGACTTAAATTTTATGTTGCAACATTCAAAGTGAAGTGATGTCTTCCTACCAGAAACTGTTACCGAAGGAGAGACGGAAGAACGGGACTGCCAGCGAAACACTCCAGCAACTTGCACAACAGCTCCAACAGCCACCCGCGGAGCTGGACCCAGTCATCAGGAGAACTACCATAAGGACCATCCTCTCAGACTTGGAGGCACATCTCGCGGGGAGCACCGATTGGTCAACAGATAGTCAGTAGATATCTACTCATTCTTCTGTTCAGCCTCCAATACTCATGACCTCTCCTTAACAGCCACCTTGCACGCCCTCGTTGCACTCAAACTGCTCGGTCGTTCCGCAATCGCCACCGATGACCTCATCTCGCAACTGCCCCTCTTCACTCGATATGCCAATCTACTCCCATCAGCACGCTTCTCTTACCAATCGGATGATGCAAACTACCATAATATCATACAGGAATCACTGCGAATCATAGCAAACACTCTCTTCTTACATCCCCTTTCAAGATCGTCCCCCCATCTATTGCCCGCCCTACCCTCACTCGTCCATCTTGCTATCACTCTCCCACCCTCTCATCCTACGAATCAGCAGCCTCCTCCCAACTATGCCGTCATCCAACTCACCTCATTCCTCGCATCCAGGGCCGTCTTCCTCATCACCGCCGCCGCATCCAACCTGGTCATTGAACTGATCGAGAAGACTGAGCTGGTCCACTACTTGAAACGATCCTTTCAACATCAACTCACTAAATCCATCCATCCTCATGCCCATCCCTACCCTCCCATCTCTCAGGATGTCATCATCGAACATCTTAAAATCATCTTCAATCTTATGGTACATTACCCCACATCCGTTCAACAGTTTCCTCGACCTGGCTCTCCATCAGTCACTCCCACCAGCACAGCTTCTCCTTCGGATCCCAATCATTCTTCAGATCCCGTGTTCTCTCATGCTCGCCGACCCAGTCTCAAAGCGCGTCTCATGAACCAGATCAACATGACCAAAAAAATGACACGTCGACCGCGTTCAGAAACTTCAACGACTAATCCTAAAGATCAGGCTGCTCTCCTCGATCCATTCGCATCTCAGGAGGATCATTCTTCCAGCCATTCACCCTCACGGCATACCCGTTCTTACTCCAAAGCTAGTAGTCGTGTATCCAGCGTGGACCAGGACGCGGAGAGTTTGGATACTACAATCGACCCGCTCAACCAACGCTTTGCTGGGTCTGTCCTCATCTCTTGAGACACTATTTTCTAACAAGGAGGAACACTCACTCAGTTTACCCTCTATTCTTCCCTCCCTCTCCCTTCTTTTCTGATTTTTAGACTTCTTCCCTACCTAGTCCAGTTGTTCCTCCTGGAGTCCATCCCAGATCCACCCAACCTACAACCTCCCTTGTCTTCGTTCATGCACACCTTCCTTAACTTCTCCCCCTCTACTCTAAGCTTCTTCATCCAGGATTATAAGCTAGTAGATGATTCTAGTCGAGATCCCGAGATCCCCCCAGTGATCGCTAAATTGATCACGATTATTGATCGGGTCACTCAGTACTACTGTCCCGGCGATCCTGACGATCGAGCAGTCAAGACAAGATGTAATAGAGACTCGATCGATCTCGAGGTCGATCTGACTCAGGTCGTTCTCCTGACCGCAAACCTCATTTCCCCACACGCTCTCCCCAATTCCAACGCACCTGTCGGCCTCAGCAAACAAGCTCGGGAAGCGCTAGTTGAGAAAATCATCCCAAGTAACTTGGACCGCAACGTTGGTTTGAATAAACAGGATAACTTGATTGGACGGATCTTGCGATTGATGAACTCGGTAGCATTCGACAACCTCAAACATACCTGTGGTGCATTTCTCAGTGGATTATATGAAAACAACAGTAAGTCTATGATTTCACTAGGGTGTCTGATGATGAGCGCATAATAACGTAGAGGAAGAGTGCTGACATTTTTTTTTTTTCTCCTTCATGTTCACCGAATGATCTCTCACAGCTGATCGCCTGACGAGTCATGTTGGATATGGGCCACTGGCGGGCTACCTACTTTCGATTGGCAAGGTGGGGTTAAATGCAGAAAGCCGGGATGGATGCGCGAGTGAGATCAACCCGATCACGGGCACGAGTTGGGCTAGCATGGAGTCGGGGAGCGAGTCTGAGCAGAAGCCAATGACAGAACAGGAGAAGGAAGAGGAGGTGGAACGGATGTGCTCCATGTTCGACCGGATGAACCGAAGCGGAGTGATAAGCGCCCCCGACCCGCGCAAACTGGCCGTAGAATCGGGGCGCTTCGAGGAGATCGAACAGGCCGTCTTATCCCAAGAGCAAGAGGAGGAAAAACAAGAGGAAATGAAAGCTCTAAGAGACCTGGAACTGTATAAGCAGAAGAAGAAAACGCGCCAAGAAACTCAATGAATCCCCTTCTTTCCTTCAGCAAATCATTTCACTTGCCGACCACGTCATCTTTCTTCCTTTTCCCTTGTCCTTTATTTCTTTTTTTGTCGGCTTCATTCCAACTTGTTCTCATCCACGCTCTCGGCCATGGGATCAACTAGCCGTTTCTTTTTTCGAGCACCTTTGTGTTGGTAGCTGGTGTTTGTACTTATGTATTTACATGGATGAGAATTCCCTTGTCCCACTGACTGGAGTGTTACTAATTTTCTTTGAGATAAATAGTTGTTCTTACTACTATGTATCAGCATTGTGCCTTCACGTTCGAACCACTTGCGCTTCACCCTGGTCTCCCTTCCTGACTTGAGACTCTCCTCCTCTCAATCGTTAGAACCCTGGCGCGGAAGGGGGCCCTTCCCCGCGGGTCAGTTAGATTAGACCCCCTCCAGCGAAGCCAGCCACGCGCGCACCGTTGATCAGAAGTTGGCGGGGGGGGGCTTAACTGCGGATCTTATTCTGAGTCCTCTGATTCAATTAATTTCTTTAAAAGTTCTAATTTCTGAGGAAGAAAGAGAAAAACAGAACGAACGAACGAAGGAACACGAAGAAAAACAGAAAAGAAAATAACAACCAACACTCCGATGGAATGTCTTCTCACGGACCACAGCACCGTGCATTCTCAGTCTCACACCAAAGGGCTATCCTGGATGTAAACCTCAACGGAACTATCAACGGAATCACCGAGATCACCATCCTACCACTCTCTGCTGACCTCAACACAGTCCACCTACACTCATCCCATGCTACCATCAAAGCTATCTACCATTCAACTCAAACAACAAACCAGAATCAAAATCAAAATCAAAATCAGAATCAGAAAAGAACTTACCTTCAATTCTTGCTCAACCAGCCCAACCCCGTCAGAATCCCTGACCCTAACTCAGTCAAACAATTCCCAGAAGCAAAACGTAGATTATTCGAACGTATTAATGAGAAGGAGACTGGAGAGTTAATCATCCAGATCGATCGCAACAACATCACTAGGCCCGCCGATCGTCAACCCCCGCTCTCATCCACATCCGATCTCACATCTAACTTATTACAACCACCACCAACTAGCTCAATCCAAAAGGAGAAAGATCTAGGATTCGATCCCATCACTATCACCATCGAATATCAAATCACTCATACTGACCTACCACTCAATCCCGCTATCTGCGTCGTATCAGGTGAACACCCACATGTCTTCACCAACTCCATCTCAGCTCGATCATGGGTTCCATGCTTGGATTCATTATGGGAGCGATGTCCATGGGAACTCGAATTCATCGTACCCAAATTCACCACTAGTACTCCTCAATCTAAATTACCCATCACAGTGGTCGCATCTGGGGAACTCATTGAACAAATCATACATCCTACCGACCCTACCAAGACCGTCTTCTACTACGCACAAGCAATCCCTACCTCCGTTCAACATATAGCTTGGGTCGTCGGGACTCTGACGCTCAACGACCTCACTCCCTATCAACCCCCACCCTCTAGTCCTCATCAAGATCATCAATCAGTCGATCTGGATACTGAAAATCCACCTCAGCAGATCCCCGCCGATCAACAACAACAACAACAACAACAACAGGAATCTTCTACTCAGATCAATCTTCTTGCCTTCTGTCTACCAAACAGACATTCTCAACTCCTCCATGTCGTCAAGTTTTACCTCATGCCCTATCTTTCTTCACGCAGGAATATGGATCTTACCCATACTCATCCTATAAGGTCGTCTTCCTCGACATGTCTTCTGCAACTCATTCCCTCTGTGCAGCCTTCAACTCTGCCACTTTAACCCTCTATCCATCTGACTTACTCTATCCAGCCCAAGTCATCGATCAAGTATATGAAACTAAACCAGTCCTAGTTCAGTCTCTTGCCAGCCAATGGATCGGTATCAACATCATCCCCAAATCTCCCTCCGACACTTGGCTCATCAATGGCCTTTCCCTTTACATCACCGGCTTATACTTCAAGGCCATTTGGGGTACAAACGACTACCGATACCGAATCAAAAAGGAAATCATGAAATGTGTTGAGATGGATGTTGACAAACCACCTATCTGTCAACCGGGATTGCCGCTTTCCATTGACACTGAAGTCTTAGGTTTCGTAAATCTTAAAGCAAGTCTCGTCCTTTACATTCTCGACCGACATCTCAGAAGATCAGGTGGTGGTACATCTCTTGGCTTAAGCCGCGTCATTCCTAAAATCTTTCTCTCTGCGATCTCGGGTGAAATGAGGGATAATATGCTGTCCACTACGAGTTTCTTGCGTATATGCCGAAAGTTGAATGGGAATGAGTTGAAATCTTGGGCTGATCAGTGGATCTATGCTTCTGGGTGTCCGGTCTTCCAAGTCACTGCATACTTCAATCGTAAAAGGTTAACACATGAAATCACCTTGAGGCAATTGAATCGATCAAAACAGTATTACGAGGATGATAAAACTAGTTGGGCGGAGAAGTGTAACCTAAAGCCGGTCGAACGATTTGAAGGCCAAATGTCGATCCGTATTCAAGAATCTGATGGCATACCCTACGAACATGTGCTCGACATTAAAGATCCTTTCAAACGGTATGAGCTGCCCTCGAACCACAAAAACAAAAAGTACAAACGTGCTAGTCGGCGTTACCCTTCATCTGCCCAAGCCGCCGATCTGACTGAAACTTCGACTGAAACCTTCACCTATCCTCCCTGGGAGCGTTCACTAAAGGAACGGAATCGATGGAAAGTTGAAGATTGGTCAGAAGAGGAGGATCTGTTCATCACTCAATCGAAACGTAGAATGGATTCGTCTTGATGCAGAGGTCGAATGGATCTGCGAGTTCCAATTTGAGATGAAGGAGTTCATGTGGCTAGAACAGCTCCAAAGGGATCGTGATGTGGTTGCTCAACTAGAGGTAGGATGTCTCGTCATTGAAATATGCCAGGAATAAATTACATTCAACTAATTCTTCCGGTTGTTTAGGCAGTTAGAGCATTGAAGACTCTGCCGACAAAGGTTGTCTCCAGCCATTTATGCCGAGTCGTTCTGATCTCGGAATACTATTTTCGCATTCGGGTGGAAGCCGTATTGGCCCTTGTCTCGGTTTGTGGACAACGTTTCCCCAATCCATCAAGTTTTTTTTCCATCTAAACATTTGAACCTTCCTCTTGCTCCTCCCTTGTTTATTTTCATCTCTCGGATATCGTCGCAGTGCGCCATCAGTCAGTGCGGGTTTCTGGGACTCTTTCATCTCCTCAAAACTGTTCCAGACACGTTACTGCTATCCGCCCCAAGTTGAACCTGACAGTCCGTGGAACATCAGAGCTATTCCTAAGCCCAACCAATTCGACAACTTGCCGATTATTTCATTCGCAAGGTCCGTTCCCCACATACACTCACCTTTCATTGTCCTGCGGGATTCGGCTATGCACTGATTTCTTAGTGTCTTCTCTCATCATCCCTCTCAGGCGATTGTTGTTGCTCTGTCTCCAAGTCCGAGATCAGAATAATAACTCTCCTTCCGTCTGTCACCAGTTTTTCCTCGACCAACTGGTCTATAACGACAATTCATTAAACTCGGTTAGTGGATTCATATCGTCTGCGTGTTGCGCATGTTCACATAAAAAGCGCATGCCCTACGACAGTATGCTGACAGCTTCTTGTTGATGTATTCCCTCGCATATTTTCCGTTCCCTCGAAGTATTCCGATGCCCATTACATAGCGACTACAATCGCGGCAATGACCGATTCTTTGATCCATCTGGCCGACAATGAAAGCAGGGAACAACTCAGCGAAATATTTGGCGTGAAAAAGTCTTTCTGCAGAGGGAAATACAAACCCGCAGAAGACATACGATAAACGAATTCTACTGATGATTAACGAACTTGAACGATGTTTTATGTCCGACCGACTGGTCGCTTCTTATCGCAATTTGGTAGCAATGGCTGTCGTTGAAGCGAGTATAGTTTGAACCTGTTTATACTTTCTTGGGCTAACTTGGACCCATGTGTTTTTTTTTTTTTTTGCTGTTTGGTCTTACAGGCCAAGTTAAAATTAATGTTTGCGGGTTATTACCGGTCGATTGATTTTTTTTCTGCAGTGTACCAGGTGAGTCAGTATATTATAACTCACTATGTTTTAGTCACGATCTCCAGAACTAATCTTAATACTGCTGCTCTATTAGGCCTGGGAATTATGTACCCCTTCGCATACTAGCATTCGACTGTCTTCTCCTATTACGAGGATTCCAAGAAAAGGCTATCATTCGATACATGTTTATAATTCTACGTGATGACCCCTCTTTGCTGGTTCGCCGGACGGTTGGCAATGGGTCTGGTCCAGTGTTTACCAATTTTAGTCCTACTTGAAGAGATCGGTATGGAGCCCTCTGATCACACCTTTTCCGTGATCGACGAAAGTCATCCTATCAATACCCAAAAGTTCGATCACAAGACAGTCACGAAGCATCTAAGAGCTGAGGTTGGCCGAGCACTAATATTGAGAGAATGTATTATGTCTGTTATGTTGTAAGTGTCGGGCTATTTCTTTTTTTTTTTTTTTTTCCTTACTGCGTGTGATTTGTGATTGTGTCCAGATATCCTTACCATCGTTTTTCTTGATCTCAAGACACCCGAACATAGATACAGACGTGCAAACATGTCTTTTAAAAATCTCAGAGGTGCTGTTCAAACCTTCAGACGAATCTGTCCCCATTCGCCTTCCCGAGGTACCGCAACCCGTGGCCGAAGTTCCCATGCCCGTTTCTACAAAAATCCGCATCCATGCCCCCTCAGCACCTCCCATTGAACCAGCGCAATCCCCAGGTTTGTTTTTTCTTTTGTCTTTGCATACCAGCATACATACTATCTTCGTGCAATTCCACTCACACTTTTTTTTTCTCCAGCACCCCTTCCGAAGATCATTTTGAAAGATCATCAGCACCATTTGGCTAATGATACCGACCTAAGAAGCTCCTCACCACCACCCGCGCCGGCTCCAGAAGTCCCCTCGAAACTAGCCGTAGCCTTGATAAGAAAACCGAAAGCTCCGCCCAAACCCAAAAAGTTCCAAGCCAGTGGGATGACCATTCCTGATCACAAGATGTGTCAGAATTTTTGAAAAAGCTGGCCAGCCACCCTTTGAGTCAACCGTTCCGCAAACCGGTGGATCCCATTCGCGAAAGCGCACCTGATTAGTAAGTTGATTCCGTGTATGATGAATTCCATCCTCATACCAGTCTCATTGAATTGCCTTTACACAACAGCTTTAACATAATACATAACCCTATGGATTTCAAGACCATGGGTATCAAGCTCGAAATGGGGCAATATCCCAACCGGGAGGCATTCAAGGATGATGTCAATCTCATTTTCAACAATTGCAAGACTTACAATCTACCCGATTCTTCGTTAGTAGTTAAGTACGTCGAACCGTTAAAGGCAACCTTTGATAAACTGTGGGAGCGTTCTGAGAAGACTATGAGCGCCATTCAAGCCAAAGGCCTTGGTGGGGTTAACACAGCTCGACTCCCAGCAGCGGATACGACCTTGATTGCGGCACCGAATCATGTTGTGCCACTTGCTCCGCCACCTTCGTTTGCAGCATTTGCTGCAGGCGGCTCCATGATACCCCCCGCTTTGGCGTCTCCAGTCTCCTCTGGAATACCTCCTCCATCAGTTGCATCAACGTTGAGCCCTGAAGCTTCAAGACCCGGTAGACTGAAAGTCAAACTCAAGCCACAAAGCTCAACATCTACTGGTGGAACGATACCAGAAATTCTTCCCGGGAGTAACTCATCGGTTGTGCCTCCTCCAAAATCCGGGTTGAAAATTAAATTCACGCCCGTAGCTACTACCTCAACCCTTGCGAATAATCCACCTTCCATGATGACAAATACCAAAGCAGATGGCGACGCATCCAGCACATCGACATATCCAACATCCCTCACATTCCCCAGTTCATCGTCGTCGACATTCCCCCCGCCACCGCCACCCATGATTTCTATGGCACCTCCCAAGTCACGCCTACCTCCAAATCCATCGTTTGTACCACCCCCACCCCCGCCGACCTTCGAATCGTTTTCTCTCGCGGCCCAGCTTGGTGCGAAGCCTACGCCTACTTCGACTCTTCCTGAAAAGCCCCCTGTAGCAGCAGACATTCCTTCGTCGACTTCGCTCGAAAAACCAACCAAGTCTAAAAAACGACAATCATCTTCTCAAACTGCCTCACTCGATACGCCGCCTCCATCCTCTCAGCCTGTAAAAAAGAATAGCCTAATTGTCCAATTTCCCAGACCACCACCGACAGTACCACCACCGCCTCCACCAGGTATTATAACCACATCCAAAGGGGCTGGTCCCACTATTGGCTTTCCCAATTACCCGGCCCCACCACCACCTTCGCTACCTCAACTCGACTCCAAACTTGCTAATCCTACAGCATCTGAGTCATCTATTCCACTGATCAGTTCCGCTCTCAATCCTCCTTTACCTTCGAAACCTACCAAAATCAAGGTCATACAAAGACCCCCTCCCCGACAAGATCATACTGAGCTATCGGTACCGCCGCCCACCTTGCCAAATTCTTTTAAGATTAAATCAAAGGCGGATAAAAACACCAAGCTTAATAGTAAATCCCCAGTGCTCGAAGTGGTATTGTTCCCACTAACACACAGTCGGAACATCTGTCACCTAATCCAATTGCACCCCCAGTAACCGCAACTTCAATATCACTCCCACCTTCCAAAAAGTCGAAAACTAAAAAGTCAACTGTACCTGAGCACATCGACCAAGCATCGGGCCATCAATCCTCTCCACCTTTACTCGCCCAAACTCCGGACTTGAATACTTCCAGATCGCCCAGTCATGTGTCAAGAAGCCCATCCACCTCCACTGCCGCTGGCAGATCGGCCGCATTGGCACACCCTCCTCCTCCTCCTCCTCCTCCTCCAAGTTCATCTCTTGCCAGTGAGCCTGTCGCAGGCGCTAGTCCAGTAGCTGATGATATGCTGAACACAAAGAAAGCCAAGACGATTATCCGCAGATGATGGAGAATCCGCAAGGAGTGTGGTTCCGGAATCCCGGTCGATCCGATTGCGGTTGGGGCGCCGACGTACTTGGATGAAATCAAGCACCCCATGGACCTGTCGACGATGTCTAAGAAGCTGGACCAGGGCTTTTACAAACGCCAGTCTGACCTCATGGCCGACTTCGAGCTCATCGTCTCCAACTGCGTCCAGTTCAATGGCGCAGAAAGTCATCTCGGCTTGGGAAGCTAAGGGCCTTAAGAAGGCCTGGGATGCCGAATGGGAAAAGGCGGCAAAGATGTCTTATACCGATAAAAGATCTCTCTTGGGTTTGTTCAATAAATTGAACCAAGTGCCCGGGTAAGTTTTTTTTTTTTTTCCCCCACTCTAGTCAACTTTTATTTATTTATTTGACTGTGAACTGATGATGATAAACATTTTTTCGACGAGAATAGTGTTGACATGTTCAGTGAGCCAGTGGACCCGGTGAAGTATCAAATCCCGACGTACTACACTGTGATAGGAGGGCCACAGAACGCGCGGGATCTAGGGACGATCAAGGCGAAACTGGTGGGGACAAGTACAACACGATCCATGAATTTGAGGCGGACGTGCGACTGATGCTGAAGAACTGCTTCACGTTCAATGCGCCCAACACGCCCGTGGAGGTGATCGGGCGGGACCTCGAGAAGGGTTCGAGCTCGCTATGGTTAAAGTCCGCAGAGACACCGGGCTCCCCCCCGTCCCTGGACCCGCATCCTCCTCCGGCGCAAATAAGCGCAAGGGCACCGACCCCACCCCCGCCTCTAAACGCTCCCGTGTCGGCTGAGCATACCCCCTACACCGGTTTTTTTTTTTTTTTTTTTTGCTACTGGTCGTCCCCTTGCCATGCCTCACTCGAAATCTTGTATCATCAAAAACCAACACCTACATATTGTTCTACAAAGCTCCTGTGCCTCAGCTGTTCGTCCGGATCTGTTGCTCGCCCCCTTTTGATTATGTCATTTCTTCATTTTTTTTTTTGGTTGACGTTATTTTAATTGTTTTCAAAGTTCCCCCTGGGAGTTATTCACTTGTTTTTTTTTTTTTGTCTGTGCTTTTACTTCTTGGTACATCCTCACTTAAATTCACTAGGCAAGAAGAAAATAATGTCTAGTTTTTTTTTTTTTTTTTTTGAAAAGAAATAAACATACACATATTGTTATAGTATATTCAAGCACTTATTTATGTATCACGTTGATTGACAGTCTTTGGACACAAGATCTCCTTACGTGTAGTTCGACGTGCCTTTACCTGTCACTCTGCACGGTGGCCCAATCGCATTGATCAAATCATCAACCCTTCCAGATTGCTTGCTGCCACCCAACCAACACCCACATCACCGGCAGTCATCTGTTCGATCCCCACATCATTTCAACCGGACGCTTCGAATCCACGCACATCCATCCCCATGCACTTCCTCTGGCTACTCGTGCCTCTCGTCTCGGGAACCTTCCGTTGGCATGCTTTTCCCGTACGCCATGACCCGGATTGCAAAAAGGAGAAACTACTGCATACTACTTTCTCCAGCAGTATGTGCAAAGTGTGGGGCTGCACCTACGTGGTCTTCAACAACCTCGGTCTTACTGAATGCACGAGCTGTGGGGAACTATTTTGCTTCCTGGATCGTAGAACCGGGGTGGAGATGTCCACGGCACCCATTCATCCGCCAGGATTAGCTGAGGTCATCCACCATCCACTTGGGAACCCCTGTCTGTGTAGCGAGTCAAATGGACATCAATGTGGTATCGAGCAAAGGGCAGGGCAACTGCTATCAATATGCTTTTTTTTTTCTTACTTTCTGGAAATCTTCCAACAAAAATCTGGGATTGTGGTTTCCTTTTTTTTTTTTTTCAGTGTGAGGAATGTATTATTTTGCTTGCCTGACAACAATTGACTTGAATGTGCTTGCAGAGAATCTTATAGCCCACAAATTCAGTCTGATTTTTGTTTCTTATCACCAACACCACAAACAAAGGTTGTGTCCCTTGCTGACAAGGGACACCAAGAAGCTTTGCTGTAGCTCTGTCCATACAGAAAAAACATGTGACTGACTCATCACAACCTGCTTGCCAAGCAAGTTGTGGACTTATTGGACAGAAGGTCTCTCCCAGCCCCCAGAGCAGGCTGTGACCGCCCCTTGGAGCAGGTTGAAACCCTCCTGGTGATTTGGTTCCCCTTCATAAAAGAAGAATTGACAAGAGCTAGAGAGGAGCTTTAACCCAAAGCTCTCTTGATGTCCCTTGTCAGCAAGAGTAGCCATGGTGCAGAGAACAAATGTGGGATTTTACATAGATCCAAAAAAAGGGGGGGCTATGTACTTATTTTCCTCTGGCTCACCAATAAATATTCTTTTCCACGTAAAAAGTAACACTATACTTTTCCGCAACTGCCCCTGAATCCTATATGTTTTTTGTCAGCCTTAGAGACAACACTGTTGCCCAAAAGGCTTCAACAATGCCTTACTCAAATTCTCTGCAATTCAAGCTTCATTTTCATATATTGCATGTGCTATAATTGTGTAGTATTATGCCACTGAAGAGTGGAATAATGTTCTAACTTCTAATTATTTTCTAAGTTCTGTTCATATTGAATATATTCATTTTGATCTTCAGAGTTCATCTCCCCCGGAGGAAACACATGAACTCCTCAGATCATTCAACCAGAACCACTACACCAGCAGAACAAGCCATTGGACAACCTTGACTACTCAACACATCAAGGTCCTCCCATCTCCTCACCATTCAGTGGTCATTTGGGGTCACCTTTTGTTGACAAGTAAGCATTGCTCCAATCTCTTCTTCTCTCAACTAGTCTTCTGATTGCTTGATCACACATCATTTCATCTTCATCATTGATCATTAAGGAGGCATTTATCATCAATCATAACCTCATATTCTCTTGCTTTTCTGTGGGCTTTTGAGCAATTAAACCCACATAGGTTTCCCTCTAAAGAACTTTGATCAGTTTTCTTTGATCTAAAAAACTGGGAAGCTGAAGAGCTGATCACCCTCTCTGTTTCTGAAGAGAGGAGGCGTAAGAGTTATCTCCGCTACTTGCTCTCCTTTTTGGATTGAGCTTATTCCTCACCTTTAAGGTTAGAGAAGTATAAACAAGCTCTTCAAATCATCATCATCATATTCTTTATACTCTAAGTGTCAGCCTCTGTGATTCCAAGGGCTAGTACCTTTTAGCTACACAAGGTGATAAGAGTTCAAAATAAGGGTAAAGTGGGATATTTTCACGTAGAAAAGTAGTAAAAAGAAGGTATAAAAGAAGGTATAAAAGAATATAATTCTTTTAGAGAGGGGCCTGCTGGCGCAGGGGTGTTTGTAGGTGCCCTCTAAATCAGAGATCTGCTAAGCAGGGTGGTATCTGACTAAGCAAACAATGGGTTTCTGCGTAACAGAAGGTGGTACCAAAGTGCTTTTCCAATTAAGGAACCAGAATGGGGACAGAAGGATAAAAGAAGTACTCACTATTGCTTCTTTTAAGCCAAAAAGCCATGTAGGGGGGTGAAGTAGAGCTGCTGGGTAGATTGGATGGTTTCTGCGCAGGAGCTGGACACGTAGGATGGTTGATTTAAGAAGAACACCACGGATAAAACAGGCAAAACAGGGCAGAGTAACTGAAATAAGGACAGGACACGGCGTAACTGATTGACTGTAATACTATATGATGATGAACAACATTTGTTGTGGAAAGAGGGCTCTATATATACTAATTTCACTCATAGTAGAGGACCTTTCTTGCCTGTGGGCGTGTAGTTGCTATATTTCAGCGCAATGTGGCCAATTTGGGAGATTGGCACTAACAAGGCTCATCCCAATGGCACTGCTGATCATTATTAAAGCGTCACAAGTGCTTTTAATGACCTTAATAACCTATTTGGTTATTGTAACTAAGGTACATAGCAACACTGACGTGTATTTGTATCTGAAATGGGCCACAAATGACGCAAATGGGCCACAAATGGCTATGGCCAATCATTAAAGGCCATGCTGGCTGTGTTACTCTTATGTATTCAAGGTTTTTATTAATGAAACCTTGTAAATAAACCACATAGACTCTACTAGTACCCTAGTTACACCTATATACGTATGGTAACTAGGGGATTAGCTATTTCCACGCATTTGGCCAATTTCCAATTGGATTATATAATCCACGCGCGGGGTTGGAGGTTTAACCCCCAATTGGGCCTAACTCTTAAATTACACCAGGGCCCACGTTTTGCAATGGGAGGACGCACCACCTGTGCGGCTCACCGACCTGTTTGACCCCCGCAGGCATTTGCCGTCCCCCCACTGACAAAACGCCAACCTCTCTGTCCGTCAGAGTGCGTGGCAATGGTCAGCGGTCATTTTGCTGTCCTCACATTGGCAATTTGCCGGCTCTTCGCCGCCAAAGCAGACTAGTTTCCCTCAGTCTCTGCCCTGTCGGACAGACGTCCAGGTAATTTTTTTTGGGCAGGGGAAAACGGGTTTTCCAAACGGGGTTTTTTTCATTTTCATTTTCATGTTTTGATTCTTTTTTGTTTTTCGAATTGATTTGATAAAAAATAATTCTCCAGGGCCAAAAAATCCCTGTGGGCGGGGGTTTGGAAAATCAAAATTTTGGGGGGGGGGGGGCAATCAAGGCTTGAAGCCGCTTTACATAATTCATTGGAGTATTCTTTTCAGGGGTAATTACAAATGGCTGGGGTGGCATACAAGCAGATCAGGCAAGATGAAAGAGAAAATTTTCATCGGGGGGTGGTCAAGGTTTGAGGCAATTCACACGGATTTTTGGGGAGATTGTGTAAGATTTTGGAAACACAATGAGAAAAACAGAGAGCAGGGAGTAGAGGGCAATCTACCTGCGAGCTACACAAGTCCCATTACTGTACCGTATTCAGAAGAATGGTACCGGATTGTCAAATAAGGCCTCAGGCCATCATCGTGGCTTGGTCTTTGTCATTGGTGGGAACATGGATCCCCTGCCGATGTTGAATATCATTTGGCAGCCGTTAAAAGCCGCCCGGGCCGCCTGGACCACTAACTCAGCAAACCTGGAGCAAATCAACTTGGTCAGCTTGTGTTCATGCATGTTCAAAAAGGTGGGCACTGACATATACTGAAAAGCATGCAATCACGTTCTGACATGTTGTAAGCGGCAGTCTATGACCTCCCAAGTGGTCAAGGGACTGGCACGGTTGGGATGGAAAATGTACTCGGCAATGCTGAGTTGCAAGAAAGCAATTTGTATCCTGGCAGTCCCACTGTATGCCAGGTCAATTCCCACATGAACGCGGGGATGAGTGGCTGCCGCAATCTGGTGGTCAAGCAGGGTCAAGCTACACCTGCGGAGTTAGCAAGGTCTTGCAGTGAGCAGGTCAATGAAGGATAATAGTTGAATGTCATTCAGGGGGGCCCTCACCTGCCCTCACCTTGATGATCAGATCTCTCAAATCAGGGATGTTCTCCCTGATGCAACACCTGTTGAGCTCCACGATGTTGGTAAGGAGCTGCATCACATTATCACAGGTCAGGACTTGGGACTTGGTTCATCACGAAGCTTCTGGGGGTGAGGGGAAAATAGCACCTGGGTGGCTGCATGAAGAAGGAAAAGGACATCCCACCTTCCATTGATTGGCAGCACAAGGCCAAAGAAACTGTCACCATGGCAATCACAAATCATCAGCCCAACAGAAATAATCCAATATACTAATGAGCAGACAAGCAAGGAAATGATACAATACCAAACACCGTTGTGGGATGTACAATGAAGTAGATTGCTATAAAAACTGCCACCATAATCTGCGCTGAAATTTCAGAACAAATGAAGCAAGTTAGCAAAGCTGTTTTTGTTGGCAAGGGGAATAATGGGCAAGGGGGCAGACAAAGTCAGACCCAACGCTCTCTTATCGGCATCCTTGACAACCAGTCAGGCAGCTAGGGTCCCTTGCCACGACTCACAGGCTTTTCAATCAGAGATAAAAGGGACCCTCCAGACAAGGTTTTAGGTATCCACCACCTTGCACATTCCCCCAACACATCATTGATTTCAGCCTGCGCAATTGCAATCCAATTTCCAAGAAATATTAGCTCATGCCGTCCCCCCATCGCCTGGTGGTGTCAGCGGGTGGACGGCGGCAAGGAAAAATCCAATCCAAAGTGCTGTTTGGACCGGATATGCTGCGAGTTGCGGCAAGGTGCTGCGAGATGCTGCGTCCTGCGGCACCTTGTCTGCTTGTCGGCCAGGATCTGCCTCAATTGGGCCTGTAGTGTATACACAACACCTCAATTATAATTCCATAATTGGTCATTTCACATATAGTATGTATATATAACAAGTAAATACGTGTGTAATGTCATCTGTGACACATAAGTGTGGCCAATTTATATGGGTAATTGGTTCAAGGTGAAGGAGTAGGAATTCAGGGGTACTTCCAGTGATTGACCCTACATTAATTTGCATGAGGATTCAGAATATGACATAATATTCTAAGTTATCCTCAAGGTTTAGAATTTATTAGTATTTTTTGTAAAAAGTAGTTGTTATTTTAATTTATTACTTAGTTTTATGGTGCTAGGACTTTGCTAAGTTTATTGGATAAAAATAAGTAAACTAAGTTTTTTATACATTATTAGTCATATTAATGGATCTTAATACTGTGGTAATAATGTCTCTTTTTGTGTTACTTTTGTCAGGTTGGCTCTGACATAGTAGCAAGCTGACACTAAGTTTCAGCATCCATCCTTAAAGTCCTCTCTTTCTCCCTCTAGTTGTATCCCTTTCCCTTGAAATACAACCAGAGTTCCCCCCATCTTGTGTCCTGCTGCCACCGTAGAGGCCCAGGCTCACATTTTTCCTCTATGTTGTCCTACGCGCTCCATATGTTAAGCTGCACGGTGGCCCAATTGCAGTGACCAACCACTCCACATTGCTTACTGTACTACAGAGAGGAAAGAAAAAGGATCCAAAAAAAGGAAGGAACCAATTAAATGGGAACCTCTGTCTTTACTGAGTCAAATATGTAGGCTCTAGTGGTACCATTCTGAAAAGGGTTGGGCAACTCGTGCTACCAATACGCTTTTTTTATCTCTCTTTCTGGAAAAATAACTAGCAAATTTTGTGTTTTGTCCCCGGGACCCAACTTTTGAGAGTTATTTTTCCAAGACCCTATGTAGGTCTATTTGTTCTTCTTTTCCCTTTCTGCTCTGGAGCCCGTTTTTCCCCTGGGCATATAAATATCATTTGCCAAAGTGATCACCTACCAAAAAATTTCAAATGGGCTTACAGTTACTTGATCAATTTCATTGCATGGTTTGATACTATGTACCTCAATCCCAGACTATTACCACATGTTTCTTTTTTTCTGTTTCTGGAGTTTTAATTAGCTTATGAGGTGCTTGATTTTTTTATCTTTTTCTTCCAAGAACTCTTTGATTGGAAGCAGGAGGGATGTGGGAATGGGGATGCCAATGGAACATCAATATTGAAGCTAGATATTTTGTTGGTTTCCAGTGCGGGGGTTTTTTTTTTCTTTTAAGGCGCTGCCAGCGGAGCCTCGTCGAGTTGAGGGACCGCATCATGAACCGTCCCCGATGGAACATGATGCCGCCATTTGCTCCTAACAACCATTCCATTTCACTCTTCCCTCATTACCACCTGCCCAGTTGTTTTGCATTCAAACTGCAAGCCTTTTTTTTCATCCTTTCCTAAAACCTGTCTACCTCGAGCTTAACAAAGCCTCTCGAGTGAGGGCCCCGCAGGGTCTCTGCCTCCCTGCCGGTCGGGAGAGGACTTATGTTAAGTTTGTGTCTACCTCAGCGAGATTGAAGGGAGATCTTCTTCCCGGTTGGAAGTGTTTCATGCATTCGGTTTCAAGCTCTCGGTTGAATCTTGTCATTGCCAATTGGGCGGCGGCAGATGAATTCCTGGCTCCACCATCCCGTAGTTAGCCTCCTTGTTCATCGTAGTCATGTGACTCGACAGTTCGGGGGAGGCCCGAGGGAAATGGGGATGGAGATGTGGCAAATCACAAGTTCACCCTGACTCGTTATCACACTTCTCGACAGCACCCCCTTCAGGTCTAGGTTACAGTCAACATTCATTCTTCATTCCAGCTTGGCATCGAGTTACTTCTGGAGAAAATTCTTCTATTAGCTATTCTTTTTTTTTTTTTTTTGGGACACATTCATTATAAACGGTTTTCATGAGTATTTGATAAGCCGTGGCATTTGCCCAAGAGGAATCTACTTTTGTCACTCGATAACCTATACCATACACTCCCTTTGGTAACTTATACTATACACTCCTTCTACCCTACTTTCTTTGAACATTTTGGAGATATTTTACATTTATAGTATCCTTCTTATTATATTTCGCTCGTTTTGAACATCTAAAAAGAAACGCGCAGACCTATAATCGAACTTCGGATTGACTTATCTCTACTCCAGTGTATCAAGCAATTCGACCTTGGCTCAAGAATGAGAGCTGGAGGTGGGCTTGTTATTCTTCTTCTCTGGATTGAGAATCTTCATTATGGTCAAGCTGCAGAAGCTCTTACGGATGTAGCTTCGACCTCAAGTTCAATCTTGAAGCTTAAACCAAACCTCGAGTCCTCATCGACGTTGAAGAATGTAGGGTTAGAATCAGATTCAGGTCACTTGCGAGTAGGAAGCGGAAGTACATCAGGGGTTCAGCAGATGGGTCGACCGTTGGAAGATGCAAAAATAAGAGAATCTAATATACCAACTAGACCTGCCTCAGCGCCCGTTGAACAATCAAGCACGATCCCAGACGTAGAATCTTACTGCGACAGAGTTCATGGTCTAAAAAGAAGACAAGTTTTAGTGAGACGTGGTTGTATTCGTGTTGCAGCCTCAGTACTTCGTGGCTCGTCGAGGGGACTGGCTGCCGTGTCAAGGCGACTGAATCAAGATTCGGAAAAATTGATGAATTTCGATAGGTTGCCTCGTCATGTGAAACTCGACTGGCTCAAAGAAAAGGTACAAAATGGACTGTGGTACACGGGCATCGGGGCCTTAATAACAGTGGGGGGGCCGGTTGCAGTGGGAGTTGCGGCAGCAGGTGTAGCTGTGGCCGTACCGATTGTGACAGTGGGTGGTTTATCCTGGCTAGGATACAAGATCATAGCTCGACTCGGCCTCAACACATGGAGGTTATTAGGCAAAGGGTTGGCTGGAACAGGACGAGGACTGCAAAAGGCTGGTAGTCGTATGCAGGGCATGAAAGAAGCTACTCAGTTCTCCGGCTCCCGAACAGTTATTACACCCACAGTCACAGAACCAGCTCACGCAATGGAGACTATCCGATAGGGTGAACACGGAGCTCTAAGCTCTCCCGAACAGCCACACCGCCTGCAACCATGCAACCGCCTCGCGCAATGGAGACTGTGCAAGACGGCGAGCAAGCTACTCTTACACCCCCAACCAGCACAGTTACCCCCTCAACCATACAACCGACGACTGACGCGAGGAATCCTATCAGGACTGAAGTGCCGGCATGATTTCCACACGAAATGGTAATTGTTGAGGATTCTTTTGCCCATGATGTTTCACCATGACACGTTTGCCTTCCCGCCTTTATCAACACCCATGTTTTTCTACTCTACTCATCTGATAGACACCATCCAACTTATGGCCTGTTATATGTCCTATTATTCTGCATTCTCTCCTTGACTCTCCAGCCTTATACTCCTGTATGTACTACTGCTCCTGGTTCCCTGGACATGTACCTACTTGCTATCTTGTATCACTCCTGACATTTCTTTCATGGACTTCTTGATGCAACATTGCTCTGCCTTTTTTTTTTACTCGGTACATATTTACTAGCCACCATTGACGACGCAAGAGCTACCTCTTAATATATATGTAATCAGTGTGAGATTTGGTGAGGGGCTGTTTGGCTGCGCGATGAGGATACATAATGTTCTCCCAAATTATGTAAATACATAATTGGATTGAGAAGCTGCGGGAGGTGGACTCGGTATTAGGATATTTTGTGTGTACATATGCTACTATCGCGTGAGACTGCAATCCACTATGTACCCGGTTTAAAACAGGTAAAACGCGCTAATCCCAATTACTGCCACCAGGAGAATCGACACTTCATCCACTTCCCTCAATGGCCAGACCAACGCGCCGATCGACGAGGAACACAGTACCAGACACGGCTGCCGAGCCACTCACTGACACCAAACCAAAACTATCCACCGCATTGCCCCGCTCACGCTCCACCCGATCGATTCGATCCCATGAACCCCCACCCTCAGCAACAGCAACCAAGGATGACACTGCTCACAAGAAGAAATCACTGAAAAGAAGTCACAAATCATCATCATCAACTAGCTCGAATCTTGATCCACCAGCAGCAGCCAAACGTCAGCGAAGATCAACACAAACCTCAAGCAGATCAAGAGCAAATACACCATCAGATGATGATGAGGATGTAACCGAAGAACTGACTGTCAGTATGAAAAAAAAACATCATCATCTCGATCAAGTGGAAGAAATTGAAGAAGAACAGGAAAAAACGGAACAGGAGGAGGAAGATGCCGAAGAAAAAGAACCAGAAGAAAAAGAAGACCAAGAAGAAAAAGCAGAGAATCATCATGCCGAAAACGAAGAGGGGCACGATACTATTGAGCTTAACGAAGAACCCGAGCAAGCTGAAAACGCCGAGTTGCTTTCAGAATCTGGGAACAAGGAAAACCACCCGCCTCCTCATTCTAATCTCACCTCCAGATCAAACTCCGTAGAACGCGCTCAGCAACCGGAGCGACCCACCGGTCATACCTCCAAAATTGCGAGCGATGAAACCTCTATACCAACGGCAGACCTGCCTAGCGGTCAGGCCAAGTTGACAAAATCTAAGACTACAGACTGTAATCCTACAATACCCGATACTGTCATGACCCCAACGCCCGGCCATCCAGCAGTTACACCACCCAAATCACCTCCCCCAAGACGCAGACCACTCACACCTATGAAGCTAGCCCTGGAAGATCTGAATAGGGCAGGAGAACCCAGACTAGTAATCGATCGAATTGTACTAGTCAACTTCAAAAGTTACGCTGGCAGACAAGTTATTGGACCATTTCACAAGGTTTTTCCACGTCATCATTCATCAGCTCACATGTAGCGATACTCTCGAGTTGAACTGAACACCTTTCTCTTACTTTATTTAATAGTCTTTTTCTGCTATCGTTGGCCCAAACGGGTCGGGGAAATCGAATACTATCGACGCCTTGCTATTCGTTTTTGGCTTCAAAGCAACGAAAATGCGACAAGGAAAATGTGAGCATACACAGCTCATTAGACATACTTTGATCTTGATACAGGCCTGTTTGTTTATATCTCTTCTTTCACTGGGGTGCCGCAGTATCAGAATTGATTCACAATTCATCAGCATCTCCTCCGGGTGGCTTTGAGAGTTGCTCGGTCGAAGTATGGTTCAAAACCATAATCGACTCGGTACGTGTTCTCCCACCATTTATCTTCTGATTCGGTACTCCCTCCACTAATCAACTTGAAAACGATTGCCAGGATGGTCCTGATGAATACAAAGTCATACCGAACTCCAAATTAGTGGTAGCTCGCATAGCTACTCGATCTAATATGTCAAAGTATACGATCGAGTAAGCATCCATACGTCCTCGTTCTATCGGGTGCTCTACTTATTCGAGCCTTGCTTTCATGTGCCTTTCCAGCGGTAAACTATCGAATTTCGCCGAGGTTACGACTCTATTAAAAGCAAAAGGTATTGACCTCGACCATAAACGATTTTTGATTCTACAAGGCGAAGTAGAATCAATCGCTCAAATGAAGCCAAAAGCTACGACCGCGCACGATGAAGGCCTTCTGGAATATCTAGAAGATATCATTGGTACTAACAGGTTCAAAGAGCCGATCGAAGAAACTCAACAAACTCTCGAGGAGGTTGCCAACAAACGCTCCCAGCAATTGGAACGAGTCAAGCTTGTTGAACGCGAAAAATTGGCCCTCGGCGCACGTAAAAAGGTCGCAGATGAATACCTCGCGCGAATGAACACCCTTGTACAACAGCAAAATTTCCTCTGGCAGTTTTACATCCACACGGGTCAGACTAACCTCGAAAAGTTAAAATGCTCGATGGATGCAATCGATAACCAGGTCAAGCAAAATGAGGAAGCTCATGCAGGAGATTTGCAAGAAAATGAGGCGTTAAGGCTTGAGCTGGAACAAGAAGAAGGGAAGTACAAGGAAGTCGAAGTGGAAACGGAGGCCTTGGTAAAAGAGTTGGGTCGCAAAGAACGAGAACTAGTCTCCCTCACCGAAAAGATGAAGCACGGAAAGACCAAACAGAAGAAGTTGAAAAAAAGTATCGCTGAGGTAAGATAAAGTACATCTGACGATCCTCTTTTGCTCCGGAGTTGCTAAAATTGAAATTCGTTCATCCAGGATGAGCACATCTTGAAAGAAGCTGCTGCGACAATTCGCGACGGCCAAGAAGAAATCGAGACACTGAAGGTAGAAGTAGAATCCAAAGAAAAGCTCATCGAGAAGGAAGAATTGGAATTGGATCAGATACGAGACTCTTTGAAAGGTGAGTAGGCAATCTCTTAAGCCAGTGAAGCATATACTGATTG
Organism: Puccinia coronata f. sp. avenae; assembly: GCA_002873125.1. NCBI lineage: Eukaryota > Fungi > Basidiomycota > Pucciniomycetes > Pucciniales > Pucciniaceae > Puccinia > Puccinia coronata. Next base: position 67,588 of record PGCI01000213.1, on the reverse strand, counting down.
GTTTGTTGCCACGAAAATAAAATCAGATAAAACACAGGTCTTCGCTGACCAAATTGAGATCAAACAAGCCGAACTAGCACCATGGGCGGCTCAAGTGACCAGTAAGAAAGCAGCGCTTGATTTAGCCACGAGCGAAAGAGATCTTCTCTTGAAGAAAGCCACCGACTTTAACTCAGCCCTTGCTGCTGCTCAAGAGACGGTCACTAGGATCGACGAGGAAACAAAGGCCAAAGTAAGATCTTGCTTGCTAAGTTTCATGTGGCATACAAATATCAATAGGTTGATTGCAACTCACTGATCATCATGTATTCTTGATCTACAAGAAAACTGAATTGAAGCAATTGAAACTAGAACATGCTGAATATCAGGAGGGAATCGAAGGGGCCACGAAGGAGCTGAAGGTAGTTTGTTTCTTCGTATGACCTAAGTGTTGAATGTGGTTAATTTTACTGAGGAATTATTGTTCTCAGAAACTAGATCATGAAGAGTCGAAATTGAGGACGAAGCTCACAGCGGCAAGACAGAAAGCCGATGAGGCCAAAACGACGCGTTCGACGAATTCGTCCAAAAACGAGGTCCTCAAAAGTCTTTCCAAACTTCACAAGCAAGGCCGTCTAGCAGGCTTCTTCGGTCGACTGGGTGACCTTGGGCGGATTGACGATATGTATGATGTGGCGATCTCGACCGCTTGTCCTCAACTTGATAACCTGGTTTGCGATACCGTTGATACCGGTCAACAATGTCTAGCCCATCTCAAAAAGACCAATGCTGGCCGCGCAGTTATCATTTGTCTTGACGCGTTAAAGACCACGGCACCCACCGATGCTCCTGCTACACCCGAAGGTGCCCCTCGATTAGTGGATCTCGTCACTGCTAAAGACCCGAAGTTCAAAGCTGCATTCTACCATGTTCTTCGTGACACTTTGGTAGCAAAGGATCTGACGCAAGCCAATCGAATTGCATTTGGAAATGGATCCGGAAAACGATGGCGGGTAGTTACACTGGATGGAAAGCTGATTGATAGTTCTGGAACAATGTCTGGAGGAGGCACCCGGGTTGCGCGCGGTTTGATGAGCTCCAAGCTGACAAGTACCGATGAAATCTCTGAGGAAGCCGTCGCCCGCCTTGAAAAGGATACCGCCCACGCTGAAGCCGAGCTTGAACAGCATACCGGAAACCGCTCTGAGATCCAGGCTGAATTGAGGCGCCTCCAATCTGAGCTACCCAAATTGGAAATGCGCATCACCAAGCTAGAGATGGATGTTGGTGGGGCTACAAAAAGGAAAGAAGAGGCCAAGAAAACCATTTCGGAGCTTGGGTAAGGACCTGATATATATATTATTTATCATAGATGCGTTTTGCTGATCATTCAACGTTCTCTTTCTGCCTTGGTTGGTTTACTTGTTAAATTAAAACAGATCGGAAGACCGGGCAGGATCAAACGATGACGCAGAAGTGAAGAAATTGGAATCAGTTATGGAGAAACTCGAAGCTGAACTGGAAGAACTTCGGCGGAAAACTGGGAAAATTGAACAGTGCATCAAAGATTTGCAAGGCAAGATCCTCGAAGTTGGTGGTGTCAGGTTACGTACCCAGCAAGCCAAAGTGAAGGACCTCAAAGCTATGGTGGAACATGCAAATAATCGTTTGACTAAGGCCGAGGTGGGGAGAGCTAAAGCGGAAAGAGACACAAGCAAGCATGACAAAACTTTACAGAAGGCGATAGCAGAACTAGAAGTTCTAGAAGGCGAACTTTCCGATCTCGAAGGGAAGGTTAATGGCAATAGCTCTGAGACGGAAGCAATGAAGGATACAGTCGATCAAGCGCGGATGGCCTTAGAAGAACAGAAAGATCGCCTTCAAGATATTCAGGAGAGACGAAAAGAAAAATTGAAGATCATGAACGTGTTTCAATTGAAACAGGTAAGGATTTTGGGTTCGCCTCCCACCTGCCACTTTAATTCATTGCTTGATTATCCCTCAACCAATTCCAACCTACAGACTGAACTGAAGCAGCAGAGAGAGAAAGCCGAAGCTGCACTCGCCCAATCAGCAGCCAACGTAAGGCATTGGACTGAAAAACAAAGTAGTTTGAAATTGAATGTCATAGAGGACGAGTGAGTTGCATTTCTGCTCCTGAATTCTTGATTCCTACCGGCTTCTTGCTCTACGTGCAGAGAACTAATAGATTTCACATGTAGTGAAATGGACGAAGAAGAGTTAGAGCGACGGGAAGCCGCGCAAGTATTAAAGCAATACTCAGCGACTGAGTTCGAAGATTTCGATGCTGAATTGACCAAGGCTGAAGTGGCTAAACTAGAAGGTGAGCCAGGGGTTTTTTTTTTTTTTGATAAGCAAACACGCTTAGCTATGATACTGAATTTTGAACTCGCAGAGGACCAGGAACGGGCGTCACCCGATTTGGGCGTCTTGAAAGAGTATGCTCAAAGAGAGGCAGAATTCATGGCACGAGCTGCTGATCTTGAAGCAACTACGCGAGCGCGAGATGAAGCTAAGCAGTTGCTTGAAGATCTCAATCAACAGCGTCTGGAAGAGTTCATGTGGGGCTTTCAAATCATCAGTGGAAAACTAAAGGAAATGTATCAAGTACGTCCATTTTTCGTTTGGTGAACTAACTCCGTTCAGGATTATCGGTTCAACTAACCATACTGTTAAACTTGTTTTAGATGATCACACTTGGAGGAAACGCCGAACTTGAATTGGTTGACAGTCTTGACCCATTCAGCGAAGGAATTATTTTTAGTGTAATGCCACCTAAGAAGTCTTGGAAAAATATATCAAATTTAAGTGGCGGCGAAAAGGTAAGAAACAGATAATATCTTTCTTCCTATTCCTTCTTAGTTCTACTCCTCGAAACGTAATTTGATCAGCATCTATCGATTGCTTATAATACATACTTGTTTTTACGGTCGCGTGGGCAATAAAAAAAAAAAAAAAAAAAAAAAGACTCTGAGCTCATTAGCATTGGTGTTCGCCTTGCACGCCTTTAAGCCTACACCTCTCTATTTCATGGATGAAATTGATGCTGTAAGTCTTGATGATCATTACCCTCTTTTCTGTCAACTAATCTCTATCGCACATCCTCCTCTGCATTGCAGGCACTAGATTTCCGAAACGTTTCAATCATTGGAAATTACATCAAAGACAGAGTTGAGTGTTGTATCCCTAAGATACGTTAGTCTTGCGACATTTGTGGACAAAACTGAAGCTCACCAATTTGGCTTTATCTGTTACATCCAATAAATTTTCATTCAGACGAAAAATGCCCAGTTTATCATCATCTCCTTGAGGAATAACATGTTCGAATTATCGCGGCGCTTAGTTGGAATATGTGAGTTTGGCCCATGTTCATTTCATCCACTCCTCATCTGACATTCTGAATTGTAAAAATGGGGTGCATCGGCGTAGATAAAACGAGCAACTGTACCAAGAGTATTGCAGTTGATAATACGGAACTAAACGAAGTCACGAGTTAGACTACCAACCCTCTTCTGTTATTTGGTATCGGCTGTTGAAATGCTCTGTAGGTCACTTTTACTTCCCAGTCGCTTGGCCCAACGAGCTATCTCATCTGGAACCGTGATTGATGATATTCATCATCATGTTTGCCTGGTTTATGTAGCAGTCTTGGAAACATTGCTTTGATCATGGGTCTTTTCTTAATCCTACCTTTTCCTCTGGAAATCTACATTGTTTTCAATTTGTTGTAAACTGAATAATGGTTTGAACACGGCGTAAATATGTACAAGTTTTGAAGACTTGATTTCACAGATCATCTTCAGTCATAACATCTCCAAAGTGTACCTTATTGTACACACAATAATCATTCGAAGTCTTGTGGTGAGCAGCCGGTGGGCTTTGGGGGAAAGTATGTATGGGGTCTTTCAAATAAGAAAAATTCTTGTATCTAAATCCCAACAGTCACTTTCCCCATGTTTTAATGCTGGTCATCAGCTGAGCTGATCAGAGGCTCGAGGTATACAAGGTGAAAGAAGTCTTCTTTTCTTCAAGCTCGGCAGCCAAGTCTCTATGCAAACCCAGGCTCCCAGCTTAATTCCCATACGCCAACATTCGCTTTGTATAACACCCCCCCACCCCATTGCTCCATTGCTCATGCCAAATTAACGAGGTGATGCTACCGACGTTACAGCTTTGAGGTGAGGCAACAAGTGTAACACATGATTTTCCTTAATTAATTCAGCCAAACGCCCTATAGTTTGATAGTATGCATACGAGACCTAGGTTACCACTTCGCTGGGCCGGGGAGAAGTTTCATGGAGCCGATGTAGGGGAGTCACAAAAGCAACCGGTCCTTCATCATTGTGCCATCCCTCCGTAGCTAGGTGAAAATGTAGTCAAGCTGGAAGAGAGAAGGAGAAATCGTATCATCATAGTGCCCCCGGGACACGTAAGATCATCTCCGAAGGCGTCCAAGGAGCAGATGGCGAAGTGCTAAGTGCTCCTATTCATTTCTTCCCCTTTTGCCTTTAACAATTAGCATCAGTAATATCCAAGATAATTAATTCACTCACTACATTCCTTACCCATACATAGAAGCTTCCTGGATATATATATATATATCGATTCTTTCGCGCTGATAGAGAATTGATCTGATATAAACCGTATCGTCGGAGAGGTCCCTATCTTTAAACTATTGAATATTCAGAACCATTGTCGCTCATTTCTGTAACTTAAATCAAGTCTTTCGTCCCCAACTCTACATAAATCACCCTTGGCAAAATTGACACACTAACGAGGCCCCCACGAGTCGAGTAAACCAGTCGTTTTTTTTCGTGATCTAGCCTGTTTTCTTTCGCTGCAGGTAACTTAACAGACTGCAAGAATGAAAACAGGCAGAAAAATCTGCCTTCTTCTTCTTCTCTTAAATGATGTTCATGGTCTTTTGAATGACCTCAGATCAGGAGGGGCGGCGACCAGTCAACTCATTAAAAGCGCATATAATGCCAAACCCGTAGACGTGGCGGATGGACTGCGAACCTCGGCGATGGAACTCTCCAACGGTCCGCAAACAGTCGATGGCCTCTCTTCTGCACGGAATGGAAAATTGGCCGAAGCGAACAGCATTATTCCAACAGAGAAAGAAGCGGGGAATTCGGTGGGGAAAAATGAAGAATACTGCGCCCAGCCTGGACTCAAGAAACGGAGTTTAGTTCTTGTTCGACGCGGCTGTTTTCATCCTCTAGCCTCAATGATGGGATCCACGTCTCGAGGGTTCGGTAGAATGTCTGAGAAATTGGGGGATGCATCAAAAAGACTAACCGATTTCGCTGACCTACCTTTTAGCAAACAACTAGAATGGTTTGCAAAACGAACCAGAAACGGGGCCGTAAAAACATCCAACACGCTGGTGGTGAACCCACTCAGGGCGATGGGTGGATTGATGCTTCGCATGTGGAGACGCGTTGGCGAGGGAGTGCACAAAACAGGAAGCACCCTTCAACACATTGGCGAACGGATGCGAGAGCAAGCGGAGGCACGCCTCGCCAAGGGACCCAGCACTGCTGCCTCATATAAATCTTATGACACGGGCCCAGCGTCTTACATGCACCCGCCCTATCACATGAACGCACCACCGCCGCCTTATAACATGAACGCGCCACCGCCCTATCAAATGAACACACCAGCGCACTTGCTACCAATGGACCACCCAACGGGCTCATCGACGGCCTTCGGAAGGGAATCACCACCGCCCACCTCAGGACCGTCACCGCCGGACCACCCGACGAGCTCACCAACGGCCTCCGGAAGAGATCCGCCCACGGCCTCCTGAAGGGAGCCACCCACTGCCTCCGGAAGGGAGCCACCAACGGCCCTCCCAAACAAGCGACCACAGCCGGCATAAATGCACATCTTTTCTTTTCACCAAGAAAAATGTGCATTTTCCGGCTCGCCTGGTGCTACATATCCCTTGAATTGGGGTGGAATTCTTTACTTTAGCCAATCAGGGATGCAGGCATGGACGAGGACTCTCACCAAGGACAATTTTTCTTCGCTTCAAGAACGGTATAAACCCGACACGCATCCATATGACAACAAAGGAAGGCGCATTTGAGGTTCATAGAATCGCAGCCCACAACTCATTATGGATTATAAAAACAAATGCGATGGAGAAGTGTGGTAGTGAGATGTAGACGCTTCACTGGGTTGTGATGTGTGTATATCTTGCAAACAATGTTGTTGTATTCCTCCTTATCATCAAGTTGTTGTAATCCTTTTCACGCTCTTTTCACAGAAGTGTCATTTGTTTTTCCGTTTTATATGCTCTCCCGAGTTTGTTTTATGTGGTGTCTTCTTTTTTTTTTCTGTTAGAGATATTGTTCAGATCTGTTTTATGTATGCTCCGGGAATTGATTGATTGCAGGTTGTTTTGAAGCATCTAATGTGGGCCTGGGTCGATCTTTTGTGCAGGCCAGAAGACACAGATGAAAAGCATTGTGTGGTATTTTCCAAAAGGATAAGAGTGGAAGAAGAGAGAAGATGCTAGTCACTTTGCACATGAAGTGGAGTGACTGCATGTTGAGAGCGGTGAAATTGAGTTTGAGCGCTAGTTAAATAAATAAATATTTAAATATTTAAATTATAATTTTTAATCTGAAACCTGATCTTAGCCTGAACCGCATTATTGACAGAGTTAATTGTTAAGTTTTTAGTTTTAGTTCTACTCGGTCTCAATGGACTCCAACGCACGACGACTGACGAGGAGCACATATATCGGCGAACCCATCCCCACGAACGGGAGCAAGAACGGGCGCAACCGACGGAGTAGTAGCACGGACTCGGAGAACGGATGGAGTTGAGTACAGAGACCGCCGCCGCCGCAGATTTGAGTGAATAACGAAGCATAGCATGGCTTGACTGAACTGCACTCACTCCCCTCACACAGTCCCACCCCCGCCGCTGCTGCCGCTCGGCACGAGATTCCTGATTGCCAACCCATCCGTACCCTCGCGCCGCTCATCCCCAGCCGCGCCATCCCCCGCCAGCGACCCAATCGCCACCCAGATCGCCATCGCACATCTGAAATGCCAGCCATCATCCAGCAGCAACAACAACAACAACAACAACGACCCACTCAACCCTTCAGAATCGACTGCGCTCATCCCATGCTTCAAGGTACTGCCAGACCACGAGCTCATCATCCCTCAGTCGCGTCCAAACACCACCTCCATCGAACAAGACACATCCGGTGATGAATTCATCTCCCGAGAAACGAAACACTTCAACCAGCGACATCGGCAATCGGAGATGATAGAGAAACGCTCCAAGAAACTAGAAAAGGAGAAACTCATCCACGAGAGGTTCAAACTCAAGAACCGATTGGAGCTGCTGATGAATGGATCAGGCCCCGATTGGAAATCAATCCGCACGCTAACCTTGCGAAGGATCAAAGAAGATGAACTAAGAGAACGCTCTGCTGCGGGACATCTTCAGCCTCAGTCTAATCAGTCGACGCGAGAGACAGAATTCGAGAAAGTCGAAAGGATGAGACGAATCATGATCCAGGAGACCGAAGAAACTCTCAAGAGGTTGATCCATCACTTCTTTCCTCCAAGAAAAAAAAAAAAAAAAATCACACTTAAAAGCGGTCTCCTTTTTTTTTTTATAGATACGACAAATTGCTTGATACGCGAAAAGTTTCCAAGCCCGGGTTAAGCCTTCAATCGAGTCAGCTCAAACCACCAACACCCTCCAAATCTCAACCTAAACCCCGAACGAGCCCAAAAGCATCCAAGAGAAAATTAACAACAAATCAGACCTGTTCGGATCAAGATCACTCACAGAAAACTGTCAAACTAACCACCTCCAAATCGAAGAAAACCGCAACTCAAACTATCAAACATGAGCTCCAGTCCAGTCAACATGATTCTCAATCTCAACTCCCACAATCCACCCCGCCGTTGTTGAGCCCACTTACACTTCCCCAGTCACCTCATCCGCAATCTGTTCAACGCCCTGTAGAGATCCATCAGCCCACTCCACCACTGCGAGACTCGTTGTATGACTTGCCGTCGACCAGAAGATCAGCCATGGATGATCATTATGTCAACAGGCCAAAGAGAATGGGCCGGACCCTCTATGCACTCGGGTGTAACTTTCCAGATATGAGCAAGATGCAAATACACTATATGGATGAATTGCAAGAAATGAGATTTGAACGCCGCGTTGGGCCATTGTCGACTCCATTTGATAGACCCGCGCGAGTGGTTCCTGTTAAGAAGAAAGAAGCCACGACCTCCAAGACGACCGCCAAAGTCACCGAACCTAATAATGAAGAGGGGGACGATGATTGGGTCGAGTTCAACCCGACTATCAACGACGAGAGGGAGATCGTGGCACACCACTCTGGGTTTGTGCAAGCCTCCCAGTTCTTCGATCTGGGCGACGAACTGGAGTACCTCGAAGAGAAAAACATGCTCGCCTTTCAGAAACAACATCTCCCTCAAAACAAAGAGGATTGGAAATCTCTTTCTCAAGCCGAGCTGTTGCACATTATTCATGGGGGTAAATCGATTCGGAAATTAATCGAGGAACGCATCGCCAGTTGGGATAAAGAGTCATCAAAACATTTCTCGTGATCTTCATGTACTTCATCTCTTCTTTTTTTCTTTTTTTTTTATAAAAAAAATAAGGACAAGGAACAGAAAAACATTGTCAAACAGAATAAATTGTAACAGTTCAACACACACACACATATACACACAACATGCGTCTCTATATTTCTTTGCTCAACAAAATGCGACTTTATCATGTATACCTTCAGATGAAACACAGAATCGCAGTTTGATCCCAGGAGATGCTCTCTGTATTAATCATTTATGCATATCTTTTGTACAAATCTGTTGAGCGAAAAGGGATCGATCTTCTACGTTTTTAAGCACCGAGGGAGGGAAAGTGCGGAAACTCTTATAAATACATATAGGAACAATTGACCACAAGGAATGTCATCTGGTTTTTACAGTTTGCTTAATTCAGGAACAATTGGCTGGAGGTTTTTCTGGTTGTAAAACAAATTGCATTCAACTACTCTTTCTTTCTGAGAAACTGATTCCAATATGTGAGATAATCCTTTTTTGTTTGTTTTGTTTTGCTGTTCTACTTGGTCACTGCATGCTTTTTCATTCAATTTCTGGTCTCTAATATAGCCATTGGCAAATCACCTTTCTCGGCTCCTTCAATCATTTCCAACACATCTTTGATCAAGGCACAAAAGAACCTGACTGATTGGGGGGACTTGAGTAATTTGATGGAGTAATTTGATGGAGCATCAGAAAGTTCATAAAGCCAATGAAAAAAAAAAAAAAAAAAGTATAAAAAGAAACAAACAACACAATCCAGAGCTGGATGTTTTGGATAAATATAAATGACAGTCCTGTTGCAGTACATTTTTCTTTAGACTTCTCAATCCTCTTCCTCTTTTCCACTGAGACAGGTAATTGGTTTAATTCCTTTTCACTTCATCATCATCACAACATTAATGTCAAAAGGATTTATTTATTGATGCAATGTTATGCTCACTGGAATCATAAAATCTAATTCCCAGACAAGGTGGATAAGGACCAGAAGAGACAAATCAATTGCCAGAGAGCAGTTTGTGAAAACAAAAGGAGGAGCTCGGCTATGAAAAGTGTTTCTATCTATATATATAATTACTCAAAGAGAAGGAATTCAAAATATGAAGATTGATTGCTAGCCTGACAGGGACTGTTTGAATAGGCTGCTACAGCAGGGAAAAGTCTGTGACTTTGATTGAGAGTTATGATGATTTAGATACTAAGAATGTGGTACTGAACGTGTTGGAGATGGAGAATCAATAAATGAGAAATAATTAAGCTAAATGAAGAGAGATGATCTACAACTGTTGATATAAAGCTATGGATTAGGATCCATACACGCAATAGTCATATACCTCAGACTCAGGCATACGAAAACAGGTGACCTGCCGGCAATGTTCGCAGATTTAGAAGAAGGAAAGGTCTTTATGGGACAATCTGATAAGTATATGTATGTGATGGCAATAATATTTACACATCGAACTGGAAGTTCACTAAGGAAGGCAAGCAGGAAAGGATAATTCGTAAACTCGGCGAAACTCGTCCCAGATAAGATGAACAATATCCCTCCTGTCTTCTTCTTCTGCTTCATCAAATGAGAGATTTTCGAACCAATGGTCCCTCAGTCTTCGGAGGACCGCTTCGAAAGCGTCTAGTACGACTGACTGCAGGACAACGGTGTGATGCATCCTCACTTCGCCGGTTAATGCGTCTTCCGAGTCGGGCCACTCGAAACGATCCTCAAACGACATGGGTAGGTCAAGACGAGATGCTCGGTCAGCTCTGTTCTGGGACACCGCAAAGGGGTTGTATGTGGTAGTCACAGGAGAAGGAGCGAGTCTTCTGTAGCTCTGGGAAGACCGACCTCGCGCTTCTGGAGAGAATTGTAGTGCGGGAGGAGGCGACGGGGCAGTACGAGTTCTGACGGGAGATGGACTCCGGGTTCGTGGGCGAGGTTGAGCACGAGATTGACGAGTACCGGATGGCTGTTTGTTCTGGGCAACAGGCCGGGATGAGCCAGGTTGTGACTTGCTAGATTTTGCAGCAGGTTGACTAGATGGCCCAGGGACTGGCTGACGAGATTTCTGGGAGGCTGATGGTTTCTTCTTGGCAGCAGGCAGGGAGGGTCCAGACTCTTCTTGTGAAAGCTCTCGTGTCGTTTGAGCTCGAGTATGGTGTTGGTGTCCAGATGTTGACGCTTTGCGGGATTGTTTCTGACGAGCAGGAGGCTGCTCGAGTGGCTCACCAGAGCGTTTAGTGCGGGCGGAAGGCATGTCGAACTGTTTTGTTGTATAACTGATGTCACTATCTGTTACCTACCTCCTTGTCGCTGGGTGCAGTAAGCGATAAGGTGGAGAGGAAATTACCAGGGGGGGGGGGGAGTGGTGTTTGTGGGCCCCGAAGTTCAAGCAGGCAGTGGAGTGGTAAGGAAATACTAAGGCTTCACGGGCTTGAGATGGGCAGTAGGTAGAGTGGGAAGTAAATAGCAAGGCGGACTTTTACAACGTTGGGCGGGCGAATGGGCGGAAAAGAGAAGTTGAAGGGCTCTAAAGATATAGGAAAACTGACTCGTGCGACAAGCACAAGAATAGTAAGGTGTCTGCTGCTCAAAGCCTGCTATCCTTTGTTATATTTTCTGGTTCAGGTCCTTTGTTGTATTCCGGTCAATGGCATATAGCTTAGCGATATGTACCTTGTCCTTCGACGTTCCTGCTTGACTCTCGCTGAGTTCCTTTTCCGTGGCAATTGCGCAAGTGGCAGCAGACTCGCACTCAGTTCATGAACAAAAGTGCTGCCTGTATGCGGCCAGGAGGCGGAAGGGTCACCCTAAAGGACGAAGCCGGCGATCCAACAGGCCATCACTCGGAGAGGTGGCCGAGTGGCATTCCCTTATCTGGGGCATCATAGCATCACATCGTCGTGTACTAGCGTCTTTGGTCTCCTGATTCAGGATATAATAGAAGCCGAGATACCAGGCCTTAAACGGTATAGGAATCGATTGACAATATACCCACCGGTGCGGCTCATGATCCTTGCTACTTTATATTACGACTCTTGCATCCATTTCCCTTTATCTCATTGCAAGTTGGATCTAACAAATATTATAAATTTGGTCACCTGAGTAAACCGATGGTTCAAACTTTAGACGGCTGCTACCATCTCCTCTGTACCTATCGCTCCACTTTGATTGTGGCCCATTGTGCATCACCAGCCCATCTCTTCATCTTGCAGGCAGATTCCAATCACGAATGAATTCGTGAGTTCCGTTGCACACAGAGCTGGTAAACAGGGAAATGAGGTTTATATCTTCTCAATCCTGACATTCATGGTAAATATTCTTCTTGGTTTACTCTAGCTTGTTTCTTTATTTCAGATGAATTCCGTCCATTTTCACGTAGTTCAGCAGGCTCATCTCTTATTACAACCTAACTCACCAGAATTGCTGGTTTGGTAGGTAACAGAAATGACACAGTTTGCACAATTATCATTGAAAAAAAAAAACAAGCCATGTATCCATCCCTGAAACAGAGGTTCCACTCTTTATTGCCTTTCAAGTCAAGATGTGTACATAGATCTTCATCTTGGAGGATTCTTTACAACTGCTGCTTTCCAAAATTAAAACATTGCACAATGATTTGAATTATGAGGTGAAGGAAGTCATCGCGGTGGTGATTTACTTGTTGTTATCTCTCTCTAAATTCCAAATGCTTGATCCTAGATTCAATTTGACTCGCTTGGTTTTAGCTGTGTGCTTCAAATGGAATCTTCCTCAAACCACCTTAGCCGCGTTATCATTGGTGCGGAAATTTTGTTGAGGCCTCCTACTGGTTGATTGCAATGGCCAAAAGACCCTTTCTGCTTTGTTGACCCCACAGAGATATAGTTTTCTGGATCTGTCGTCCCTACAATGGTGTTCACCGGTGCGGTCTAATAATAGATCTGATACTTAATATTCTATTTGTTTTCACGATAGACCAAGTTCTGAGTTTTTCGTGAAACTGAAAAAAAAAAAAAAACACTTGAGGGGGCATAAACTGAATAAAACAGTCTGCTTGTACAATAAGAGAGGAGTTGCTGGTCGTTGAATTAACTGGGGGATAGAATGAAGATTTGTATGTATATTCAAAAAGGTTCAAACACCTGTAGAAAACTGAAGAGCGAACGATAAAGGAATGGAATGTGGAGCGAACAAATGGAGCGGGATTATATGGCCCCGAGTTCCTTCAGCTTCTCGACCATAGCATCCACGTCCGCAACCTTCTGTCCTCCCTTTCTGGCGGGTGGTTCTTCAACCTTCAATACTTTGAGAGTAGGTTGAGTGTTGATCCCCAGTTGTTCAGCTGTGTAGGTTGTAATAGGCTTCTTTTTCGCTTTCATAATGTTGGGTAATCTGTGATTTATAATGGATTGCGTTGTTAATGTGAATGAGAGAAACAGTTTTGATTTATTTAGTGTGGTTGCATCTTGTGAGTGGAGAGCATCGTAACAGATCTAAATTAATCAATAAGAAACCCCAAAGAGAGACGTACGAGGCATATCTAGGTTCGTTTAATCGCAGGTCGGTGGTGAGAATGGCTGGCAGAGGAACGGTTAACTTCTCGATCCCTCCATCGATTTCCCGCTCGATCTGAACTTGTTTGAGGTCGGCAGGATCTTTGAAGTTGACCTGGCTGATAAATTGAGCAAGGGAGCAGTTTAATAGACCGGATAACATGCCTCCTACTTGAGAGCAGTCGTCGTCAATGGCTTGCTTCCCGCAGATGATTATATCGATAGGTTTGTCTTTGAATTGTTTGTCCAGTACAGCTTTGATAGTTTTGGAGACTGAGAGCGGCTCCGGTTCTGGCGAGCCTTCAGGCCATTCCACTAGGATTCCTTCGTCCGCCCCCATTGCCAATCCTGTTCTGAGGACTTCCTGTCCACCCTTCTTCTGGTTGGTAATGGTCAACAGGGTGATAGACTCGATTTTCTCCTTCATCCGTTCTCTCAATCGGATCGCTTCCTCCACCGCGATTTCATCGAATGGATTCTGAGTGACCACAACGGAGACATAAGCCATGTAATTTCTCCGGAATGTCTTCCTTAATTCAAATCTCCGCTGTAAGGTATTAAAAAATAATTTGTAACCTGACTCACCATAGAATGTTTCACGCCATTGGTCTCCACTGCAGTTTTGGCGGAGTTTACACGAATTTTCCTTTTTTTATTTATATATTTCGTTATGATCCGATTGGTTCACAGATAAATTCAGTAGCCAGATGATAGATCAGTCATACGCCGGGAGTTGTTCGAGATCACGAATGGGAGACTAAGATCTGGGATGTTTTCTTCAAGACAAACAGAAGGATGGCTCACACTGCGTAATCGATCGTTCGTTTGATGGGCACCAGTACGCGGAGTTGCTGGACTAGGCTTGCTCTCATCGTAGTTCGTCGTCTGCTGGTGAGATGGTTAATGCGTTCTAAGTATTTAAATAAATAAATAGTTGCGGTTCCACTGAATTGATTCTGAAACACCAAATGGCTAAGATACATAAATAAATACATAATATTTATTTATGATGTCACTAGAGGATGGCGGTCAACAGCCAGCTGACATCCTCGGGACATCTGGGGTATTCTACATAACTACATACATCGACCAATCCTCAGCTTCATTTCAAGCGTAGCATTCCGTACAATTGATTTCTCTGCATTACTCCTCGGTACACCCAATCCACTATTTCTATACGGAGATAAGAAGAAATGCAAAAGAAAAGTCGACAAGGAGAAAAATAGAGCATGCTCGTGGAAATAGAGAAAGGTGCCAAAGTATATAGTGGTAGCAAGAGATTAAATTTAAGGATATATTTGTATATACATCCTAAAATTTTACAACATGTAATTGATTGTTGTCTTGATTCATACAGCCCAGAGAAATGAAAAAAGGAATGAGTGGTCAGTCAAGAGGGCTTATGTTGGAGCTCTTCATTCCTACTCCTCTCAATTCATTCACACTGCTACATTAACGCCTGGAGCAGATATATTATTAGCAGGACTCAAAGTAGAGGCAAGTCAACTTGCCTGAAACTTGGAAAGTTGTTCTGCAATGCTCCCATGGAGTGATGAGTGAAAAAAAATTATAAAGGTTGAAACAGTGGTGTACAACAGTTTGACTTGCCTGCATGCAGGCAAGTTGGCTTGTGCAAGGCGACTTGCCAACTGGCAGGCAAGTCAACTTGCCCCAATTCTGAAACCCCCTATCATTGAAGAAGGTGCATGTAGAATTGAAGAGTGAACAAAAAAAAGCTGGGAAATGCCACCGCAGGTCTTGGAGGGATAATGGACTGTGAAAACTGAGGGGAAATGGTCCAACTGATTCATGAGGAGCAAGTTTCCAATCAATATTTCTTTTGGTTCTTCAGTCACTCTACTTCTTTGTTCATCTCATGCTTTATTGTATGGAGGTACTGACCGACCAAATCTGCCAAAAAAAAATGGAAATATGGGGATCATACTCCAAACGTGCCACACAGCTGGCACTGACCGGCCATACATGCCATAATGATGAGTGCCATGAGCTGCCATAATTGCCACACCTGGCATCTACCTGCCATCCGTGGTGCTGAACTGCCATGGATGGGGCCCAACTGCCATTATGGCCATACTGGTCCCCCCACGCATCACATCATAGTCTATAGTACAGCGGTACCTTCATAAGGGTACAGTTGTACCCTTATGATGGCACAACCTCACCACCAGTTGGCAAGACGGTAGAGCTTGCGCACGCTCATGCAAATGATGGCGAGCTGTCCGGTGCATTGACAGGCAAGATGCTTGCCACCCAGCCTGACCTCTCAGCCCTCCTCTCAAGTGTCCCGCAGCCGCCCTTGTTGTGCCCCAGCACATCCTACTTGCCGTGCAAGCTGGCCGGCCTCAAACACTCCCTCAGCGGTCCCGTTGCCTTGGACCTCATTGGCAAACTTGGCCCTGACCATCAACTCTCCCCAGGGTGTGACCGTACCGTACGTTCATATCCTGACTTTCCATACCCTTATGAGGGTACGATTGTACCCTCATAAGGGTACGGTGGTATTGTCATACGTACCCTCATGTGACATAAGGGTATGGTTATCTATAAGGGTACAACCTTACCCTTATGAGGGTACAATCATACCCTTACAAGGCAACGGCCGTACCCTTATGAGGATACAACCATACCCTTTTCATTATGAGGATACAGCCATACCCTCATAGAGGAATGATTGTATGTACCCTCCATTACCACCATTGTGAGTTTCATTTTAGAAGATGTGTGGCAGAATGTGTTTCAGGGGTTTTTGAAACATGCAAGAAACTGTATATGGGTGTATGGAAAATTCAGCGGTTGGATTCACTTTTGTTCTACTTTTTTTTCAAAAAAAAAAAAAAACAAGTATTTTACATCATTTAATTTTTGGCAGATTTGGCCGGTCAGTACCTCCATATTACCGTGAGACAAACCAAACAGGTGTGTATTTTGAAGGGAAAAAAAAAACATGAAAAACCCCACTAGACAATGATTTTTATTGAACAGGAAACCTGTGCTTGGCGCAATGCGACACTAGTATGTTGCCACTCCACCGCAAATAGCCAGAGTCAGACTCAGGCAGCAATTATAAAGCGTATTTGAACTTTTTTTTGAAAAAAATTTGAGATAATTTCTTATTAATATTTAATAAGAAGTTACTATTTATTTATTTTTTTCAAAAGCATCTCAAATCGACCTCAAGGGTCGATTTGAGATGCTGTTTTTTAAAAAAAATAGTAACAAGAGTGATGAAACATCACTACAGCTCAATACAGCATCCACTTTTGTATGTGGGTTCTACTAGTGCTATACCATTGCCACCAGGAAGAAGGCTGAAGATTCTTCTTTGTAGCTGAGCTACGTGAACTGGTTTATAACCTTGCAGCTATTGAATCACTTTTGAAGAAAAATTGAATTATCTTTTGAATAAAATTTTAATAGTTTTTCTGTTCAAATACTTCATAAATAATGTTCAAATACCTGTTTATAATTGCTGCCTCAATCCAATTCCCAGTGGCCCACCTCCAAAAAAACACATCCAAAACAAAACGTGCAAAGATGAAAATGAAGAGACATATGGAAAAATGTACTCATGTAGTATCAGCTCAAAACAATGACGCAAAATAGAACTCACATGAATATGAACACATACACTAATTCCCCATCCCGGTACGCAAGAAGAAGAAGAACGTAGATCACTTTTTTGTCTCATGATAAGAAGCAGGTTTCAGTGGTATGTGTGTCGCAGGATGTACCTTTGAATGCAGAAACATTTGATGAGTCTAAATCCAGTTTCTGGGACGCTTAAGGCAGCAATTATAAACAGGTATTTGAAAGTTATTTGAAAACTATTTAAAAAGTATTTTAACAGCGGAATTATTGAAATTTTATTAAAAAGATAATTCAAAAAGTTTTCAAAAGTGTTTCAAAAGCTGCCAGGTTATAAACCAGTTCATGCAGCTTGGGTACAATTAAAGATTTTCAGCTTTCTTCCTGGTATCAATGGTATAGATCCAGTAGAACCCGCGTACAGAAGTGGGAGCTGTAGCGTGCTGTAGTGATTTTTCATCACTCTCCTTACTATTTTTTTCTGAAAACCGCATCTCAAATCAACCTGGAGGGTCAATTTGAGATGCTTTTGAAAAAAATAAAAAATAACTTCTTATTAAATATTAATAAGGAATTATCTCAAATTCTTTTTAAAAAAAAATTCAAATAAGTTTCAAATTGCGTTTATAATTGCTACCTAAGTCCAGGCTAAAAGGCCATCATCATGGCAGGGCTTGGGCCAAGTTGTCCCCAGACGTCTCAACCTTGCCACGCCAGACTTACCTTCCTTCAATACAAGAGGTACGTAGAGAACAATCAATTACAGGTCCTTATTTCAATTCCCATCAAGCAGCAGCGTCATCCCAGCAAAGTAAGCTTATAATTAGGTTATCCACCTAGGTTTCTGTGCACAAAATATTTACAATCCTCCTGTTTTATGCATGCTATGTAGTCCGCTTTCCTTTTATAAATAGCCTATACATAGTAAAATGAAGACTACCGGAACTGCAATAATCAATATCCTTTTCAGTCTTTTGGCTATCTGCGCCCTCAAACTTGCATCCGGTTCAGGGGAAATCCCGCACGTTCCCAAAAAAAATGGCATCTTACCACTTTCCCTTATTTTGCAAAGAATTTTGAAGCAGGCAAGTTTCATCCAGAGATGACTAGTGAACACCTTGTGATCGGGCCTGAGGGATCTGCGCTGGTGATATCTAAAGACACTCAACCTGATACACTCCTGATTTATAATGATTCAACCCAAAAAGTGGAATAAAAATTGAGGATCTCACTTACCCAGTTCCGCCTGGAGAAAAAAAAATCTGGTACCACTGTTTGTATGGGGAACTCAAGCCAAATCAGAAACACACAATTGATGCCACTTACATCGCATTCCACATTACCCATGAACACTATATCCAGCACGTTCCTGATGAAAAATGGCATCTTGCCACTACCAACAGTGGGCAGATACGTTACTTTACATTACAGCAGGGTTATTGGATAACATAACTTGTTTTTAGTTATCCACTTGTGGTATTTTTGTAACGTAACTAAATTTGGCTGTAATTTAACGTAACGTAACTTTTCTATTTTTTATTTTTTATTTTTCTTGGGTAACGTAACCTTCTGGGGTTATGTTTTCTGTGTGATGTGTTGTTGAAAGTTTTGTTGAATGCAAAGTGAATCTAGATTAATGGTTAAAGACTCCCTTACCTGTGCAGTGCAAGGTTGAGGTTGTGGGTTCAATCACCACTCTGGTCAACTTTTGAACTGGCTATATGGTGAAACAAAACTTGGCAAACAGTTGATTGGACAAAGTGAGCACAATATCTTGCTCACATTGTCAAAACAGTCACTGGTCAAAGTTTCACCTGCTAAGTTACATGTCAAGTTACACAAAAGTTATCCAAATTTGGTAAAAAAGTAACGTAACCTGGTTTTGCATAAAATACTTGGGAACGTAACGAGAATAGAAGTTGCCCCCTTGGTGAAAAAGGTATCGTAACTAAAATAAAGATATCTGTAACTAGCAGATAACGTAACGTAAAAAGTTACGTTACAGGCATTGTTCTCCATTTGGAGAACGTATCTGCCCACTGTTGCCACTACCCCTTTTATGCCAAATGATTTCAAAGCAGGCAAGTATCTTCAAGGGTCAAGAGACCTTGTGATTGGGCATGAGGGATCTGTGCTCCACGTGGTGGTATCTCCAGGCCCTACACCTAATACACTCCTGATTTCCAATTGTTCAACAATTCAAAAGTGGTTTACACAATCAAAGATCTCACTTACCCATATTGGGTTGGAAAAAAAAATTATTCTGGCACCGTGTTGTGTCGGGGGAAATCAAGCCGAATCAGAAATGGACGGTCAGTGCCACTGATGACATCTCATTCCACATCAAGATCTAGCCAACAACACAAACGCCTCAGCTACTTTGGTTACGTTTCAGCACAGGAGACCTAGACCCTGAATGTGTCCTGATAGGACCCTGTTCTCATTGCGGCTCTCCGCTTCTTGTTCTCTTTTCCTCTTGTTCATCTCGGGTATATAACCCCTTGACTATCCTGTTGTTCCCTTTTCTCAAGTCTTATCTCATGTTAGCTTAAGTTGATTCACATTCTTTCTCTTGTCCATTGCATTTCCACAGCTATTTAGCTACTTCGCCGCAGCCTCAGCCATGTAGCCCCAGACGCTCTAGTCCACCCTGCTAAAAAGAGGAACACCGGTGAACACCCTCATTAAATAAAGGGTCTTGGTTAAAAAACTCCCAAAACTAGAAAATCAACTCTCAAAACTCACAGACGTCAAAATTACTATCTGTTGACCACCCAGTAACTGAGGGTGGACGTAAAAACGCTGCGGCACATTTTTTGGATGTGATTCTCCAATTTCGATATGCCTTTTGGGAGTTGTCAGTAAAATTTTCAAAAATAATCAAATAAATTAAGGGAATTGAATTGCCAACCCCTGTTATTTGAAGGAACAACCCCCAATTATTTTGGGACATTGTGACAACCAGCTTCCAACTTCTGAAGCTGGTCCAAATTTGGTAAATTGGTCCAACCCCCCAACGCTCAGGGGGTCGTTGATTTAATTTGGCTGAAATGCCTCTGCCAGGGATTTTTTGTTCAAACCATCACTCAACCATTTATACACAGCATTACACCACATAAATTATATGATAAAAAAGTCAAAAAGAGCATTAAAAACATCTGTAACATCAAGATTCAAATAAATCCACCATGCAGCATGCTATAATGAAAAAGGGTGTTGATAAAAAAACCCGGTAAAACCACGTGTAGGCCCGGTTTTACTGGGGGGCGACGTTGTTGCCCCCGGCGAGCGGCTTGTGCCGGCTCTCCAAGGAATAACTCCTTTCCATGCTGGTACAAGGTTGTACCAGCCCTCCAAGAAGCTATTCTTTGGCAAGCAGGTGCAAGCTGGTACCTGCTTGCCCAGGGATAAATCATCAATGAGCTGCTACAAGCTTGTACTAGCTCGCCAAGGAGTTATTTCTTGGCAAGCTGGTACAGGCTTTGACTTGCTTGGAGAGGAATAACTCTTTGCTGTGCGGGTACAAGCTTGTACCAGCCCAACGAGGAGCTATTCCTTGGCAAGCAGGTGCAGGCCGGTACCTGCTTGCCAAGGAATAACGCCTTGGCAAGCTGGTACAAGCTTGTGACAGATTGCTGGCGGCAGCGACGTTGCCCCCCGGTAAAACCGCATGTAGGCGCGGTTTTACCGGGTTTTTTTATCAACGCCCATGAAAAATGAATTAATTTGACAAGGTCCTGGTTGTTCCTCTTTAATGTGACATGAGCCATAAAGGGTGTTCAAATATGATTTTTAAACCAGATTTACATAAATTGATAAGCTCAAAGTGTTCACACCTTCATTAATAGGAAAATTGATCCTTTCCTCCATTTGGAACACTTCTTGAAGAAGTGATAAAGTTTACGATTTTATGTAAAATCACCAGGGGAGATTTTATGGCACTTGCATGGAAGTGCCACAGCATGTGTTTTTACTGTAAACCCTGCCCAATGGTCCCACATTTAATGTTTACATGTACTTGAAATCATGGTGATGTGGGTCAAGGTATTTGGGGAACACCTTCTGAAGTAAACCACAAAAAAATCTGATATCCAGATGATCAAAAATGTAATTTTAGGATGGATGACTCCACAAATCATGTAGAAATCAGGCTGAAATCAAGTCATTCTTATTGTTTTATGAATTTTTACATGGCCAAATAGTGATTGGGCCATTTTTAAACAAAGCTTCTCAAATCAAAATACATCAATATTCCCATTCAGAAATGTGTGAGGAAATATTCTGATGAACAAGCCTATACCAACCATCATGGATCACTTCTTGGCACTTTCCAACTAACTTTTATAAACCGTTTGAAGAAAACTCTTTGGTATACCCTAGATGATTAGAAATATATTTATCACTAGGATTCTAATCATGTTTAGAACATGTACACCTAAATTTAAAACTACAGTTTCCTTAATGATCAGTCAAATTTTGAAAATGTTATACAAAATATTAAAGTTCCCTGTTTTGTAGATTCCATGAAGTCCTAATTTTGCCAAGAGGAATTGAATTTACATTAGAAACAGTATGTGATCACATTTTCATCCAAAACTCCTGAATTTTCAACCTCTTCACAAAAATGAGCTGGACACCTGCTGGTAGTCAGCCTCCGGAATACACCTCTTTTAATAAAATTTTGACCCAAATATTCTCAAAGATCATTTTTGCGCAGTCACTGTTCATTTTTTGCGGTGACTGTGCATTTACCATGCTTTAGATTTGTTTTATTTTTAGATTGAAATTGGGCCACAAGTTGGGCCAGTGTTGCCAGAGACCAACTCCCATTGGTCACCCTTTTTCTTTTTTTTTTGCCCTTGGTAGTTGCTTGTTAAATAATTGTAAAATCTGAATGAAACCCTATTGCGCGCCAGTACAATAGGGTATGCATTCAGATTTCAGAACATTTTACAGGCATGTGACATGTTGGAAAGGCCGTTTGTGCTTTTCTAACCAAAAAATGTGTAAAATGGGACACCATGGTCACAAATCCCAACAATCCTTTTCTGGAAAAGTCTTCCCAGTCCAAAAAAAGTCCGTGTGGGGGTAGTTTCAAAGCCAATGCTTCATATTTTTGAGTTACTATAAACTGCCAGACCAAACACAATGAATTGTGGCATTTCACATATAGAAAATGGTGAAATCATTCCTTTCACAAAGGAGATATATATTGGGTCAGGCTAAATGCACTCCAAAATTTTACTACATGCACTCCAACATTTTGGAGTGGGAAAGTGTCCACTCCAGAAAAAATGGAGTGAACAGCTGTCCACTCCAAAAAATTGGAGTGGGCGGTTGTTCACTCCAAAAATTTGACATTTTTGGAGTGGAATTTTGTGCACTCCAATTTTTTTGGAGTGGACTTTGAGTGCACTCCAAATTTTTTGGAGTGAACTTGAAGTGCACTCCAAAAATTTTGGAGTGGACTTGAGGTGCACTCCAAAACTTTTGGAGTGGAACTCAGGTGCACTCCAAATTTTTGGAGTGAAATTTGAGTGCATGATTGTTTACTCCAAGGTAGTGAGAAATTTTGGAGTACAAAGTTGTCCACTCCAAATGTATTGGAGTGGACAGCTTCCCACTCCAAAAAAATTGGAGTGCACACTTTTCCACTCCAAATTGGAGTACATGAAGTAAAAAGTTGGAGTGCATTTAGCCTGACCCATATATATTTTTCTTTTTTTCCTTGAATAAAAGTAGAGAAAACAGAATTTTATTGACTTGAATAATCAAGAAAATTAAATGGGGTTAAAAGAATAATGATATCAGAAACATGATTGTATTGGCATCAGTTCAGGTTCTTATGCTTCATTTTTTACACATGAGTTCAATATAACCTCAAGTATACATCAGGCAACACATACTGTGAGATTCCTAGTGACTTGGAACTGCATTAAGTAAATCATGCAAGATGAATGTGATTACGTTCTAACAGAGTTCAAACCCAAGAAGTGGTATGAGTTCAGCAATGGAACCCATTGACAGGTTCTGCAAAATCATCCCTGGTTAACACCACAACCAATCAATAGTCGCCGGATGTTGGGTGACATCAACCAACTTTGGTTATAGCTAGCAGCCAACTCCGCTTCTGTGTACCCCTTCACAAACATTCATGAATATGCATTTAGCATGTCAATGGCTCATGTGCTTGGCCTGCACAGCGCAACTCATTAGAACTCATTTCACTCATTCTGTTCATGATGTGTACTCATTACAACTCATTTTGCTCATTCTGTTCATGATGTGTAACAGCCTTCAAAGGGGCAAACGCAATCAGAGACAGGTCTGTCTTGGCTGCCAACCGAGGCAGGTCTGTCTTGGCTGCCCATGGGGGCAGGTCTGCCGTGGCTGCCCACCGAGATGTGTCTGTCTCACCTGCCCACCAAGACGGGTCTGTCTCGGCTGCCCACCGAGACGGGTCTGTCTTGGCTGCCCACCGAGACGGGTCTGTCTCGGCTGCCCACCGAGACGGGTCTGTTGGCTGCCCACCCAGACAGGTCTGTCTTTGGCTGCCCACCGAGCTGTCTCGGCTGCCCACTGAAGACAAGCCTGTCTCAGCTGTCGCTCAGACAGGCCTCTCTCAGCTGCAGACTGAGACAGGCCTGGCTGCTGACTGAGACAGGTCTGGCTGCCAACTGAGACAGGCCTGGCTGCCAACTGAGACAGGCCTGGCTGCCAACTGAGACAGGCCTGGCTGCCAACTGAGACAGGCCTGGCTGGCGACTGAGACAGCCAACTGAGAAGCTGCCCACTATGTACATATTATCAGCCCAAGTAAGCAGGTCTACATAAATACATACCTGCTCGCCGAGCCAGCCCAAGCGAGCAGGCCCTACATGCTTGCCAAGCTGGTACCAGCCAGCAAGCAGGCCTACATGCTTGGAAAGCTGGTACCAGCCCAGCGAGCAGGCCTACCTGCTCGCCAAGCTGGTACCAGCCCAGCAAGCAGGCCTACCTGCTCGCCGAGCTGGTACCAGCCCAGCGAGCCGGCCTACCTGCTCGCCGAGCTGGTACCAGCCCAGCGGGCAGGTGCTCCTCTTGACAACTGGTTTGTCCAGGTTACCAGGAGGAGCGTGTACTCCTCTTGATGACCGGGACAGACGGGTGATCAAGAGGAGGAAGCCTCCTCTTGATGACCGGTACAGACCGGTCATCAAGAGGAGTGCGTACTCCTCTCAACGACTGGGACGGACCGGCCATCAAGAGGAGTGCGTACTCCTCTCAATGACCGGGACGGACAGGCCATCAAGAGGAGGACGCCTCCTCTCGATGGCCAGCGCAGTCTGGTCATCAAGAGGAGGCATGCTCCTCTTGATGACTGGTCTGCCCGGGTCCGAGCCAGCGGTCCTGGCCCCTCCAGAAGTATGTTGGAGGGGTTCTGGATCGGCGAGCAGGCGGACCTGCTCGCTGGCTCGGTAGAAGTACCAGCCCGACGAGCTGGTCGACCTGCTCGCTGGGCTGGTACAGGTATCAGCTCGGGCGAGGAGGTCAAACTGCTTGTTGGGCTGGTACAGGTACCAGCTCGGCAAGCCGGTTGACCTGCTCGCCGAGCTGGTAACTGTACCAGGCCAGCGAGCGGGTCATGGAGGTGTCAACACCACGATGACCGTCATCGAGGTGTCGACACCTCCATGGCCGGTCATGGAGGTGTCGACACCTCAATGACCGGCCATCACCATGGAGATGCCAGGACCTCCATGGCCGGCCATCAAGGTGTGACCTCCATGATGTCAACACCTTCATGACCGGTCATGAAGGTGCTAACCCTTCCATGACCGGGCCCGGCCCTCGAGTTATGGAGCTCAATGGCTGTACCCGGCTATTGCAATATGGGAGCTTAATGCATGGCCATTGATTTATAGTGCCGGCCATCGAGCTCTATAACTGGATGGCCGGCACGACCATCAAGTTAGAAAGCTCAAGGCCGTGCCCAGCCATCAATTTATAGAGCTCGATGGCGGGTACAGCAATTGAGCTGCATTTGCCAGCCATCGAGCTGCATTGTTTGATGGCTGGCACGGCCATCGAGCTGTATAGCTAATTGATAGCTGACACCATTGAGTTGCATAAGCTTGATGGCTCTTGATGGCCGCCACCTATGTACCATTGAGCTAGGACTCATATGTACGTACAAGTAAGAGTCAGACATCAAAGGGGGTATATATACATGACCCCTTGATGACTGGTTAAACGTATGTACAAGCCATAGTTGAGCAGTGCTTGGTATGTAGCCTGAACAGAGCCACACACTCCTTCCTTGACGTCGGTTGTCAGCAAGCAACATGACTTTTTTTTGTGGTGAGTAGAGATAGATACAAGGTATGACAAGCGAGCTCGCAAGGTATGTGGGCTAAAGAAGATACAGGCTATGATGAGCGAGAACTGGCCATCGAGATGGCCGGTTCCAGTCAGGTTCTTTATTCGGAGAGAGAGTAGAAAACAGTCTATTTACATGGATGGTATGGAAAGAGACAACGGAGAAAAAAGGCCGGCCAAACGGGTTTTGGGATGGAGGGATAAGATAGAAGTTGATATAGAGCGGCTAGTTAGGAGCAATTGAGGTCATGTAGGCTCAGGTGTGCTCGGGTGTGCTCAGGTGTGTTCAGGTCTGCTCATGTAGGCACAGGTCTACTCATGTCGGCTCATGTTGGCGCAGGTCTTCTCTGAATGCGCTAAGTATTGAAGGCACAGAAATGCATATCCTTTGTGAGGCACCATGGGTAGTAGCAGGTAGATAGCGGGAAGATAGCAGGATTTGGCCTGATGTCACCTGTCATCCAGTGACTATTGATTGGTTGTGGTGTAATCATGTTTAAAAATCATATATGAACACCCTAATAGTGGAAAAAATGAAATAACAAGGTAACCATCCTATTTTTCCTCCTTTCCAATTATTTTCCATAGCCCATTATTAATTTACATTTTATATAACTTCCCATACACAGTACAAATTCAAAATGAAATTTTGTGGCAGATTTACAGCTTTGAATCTGACATATCCCCTTGATAAAACAACCAACGTTGATGATCTTAAAATTCATCTTTTTCATCTTTTTCAGCTATCTTCCATAGCCCATCATTCCCTTCAAATATAAATCATTTTTTCTACATCATGAAGGGTGTTCAACTACACATAAAATTTTGTGTAACATAAAAACATAAAGGTGAAAATTTGGCCGGGAGCTGTCAAACAAGATTTTTGCATGTTGACAGCTCCCTGCCAAATTTTGATGTTCAAGTTTTTATGCTTTTATGTTATGCAACATTTTATGTATATTTGAACACCCTAATCAGATAAAGTGTTCTATGCTTTCCTGAATACGGAACTTTCATCACTACAAGAAAATCTGCTTCAACTGCCACCAGTTGACATGTAGTTACTTTGATTTTACTTCTGCTGTTACTTGAATCTTACTCAAATAACACTTCAAAACAACTTCAATGCACAGTCACTGTGCATTGTGCACAGTCACTGTGCAAGAAAAGTTGTTTTGAATTAACTTGGAAGTAAAAGGGGTGGTAAGATGGGATTAGCCTGCATGTCAACTGGTGGCAATTGAAGCAGATTTTCTTGTAGTGCATGTTACATTTCCCTTGCTTAATGACAATAACCCTCAAATCAAGAAGTCAACCATCCTGTTTTCCTGATTTTTCAAACATCTTCCACAGCAAATACTTAGTTTACATTTTAGTTTATTTTCATTGCATTTATTTTGATTTTTATCAGACACAATGAACATATCTCTTGGACATTTACTTTTCAATCAGAGAATAACTCCCCTCTTTCATGTTCTTCTGCTTCATGATTTGGGTCCCAGACAAGCCAACACAGATTTCATATTTCCGATGCAAAAGAAAACACATTTTACATGTAGCAGTAATTAGTAAAAGAGAGACAATCCTGTGAAGGTTTTTTGGCTAGGGGGCTGTTGCGCGACTAGCAATTCTCAAAAAAAAGCTGTGGCCCCTGGGGAAACCGGGGATTTTTGAAAACCGCGGCTTGGGAAAAATTGAACAGAATACCCCCAGTCCGCGGTGTGGTGTTCCAAATATGACACAAATTTTCAATTTTTATTTTATCTACTAGAGGACAAGGCGGCTGTTCGGCCCGCCACTTTTGACACCTCTGTTCTTGCTCAACCCCCTTCTTGGGCCACAAAGAAATTTTACCACAAATCAACCACAATCCCCCTCTCCAAAAATTATGATTTTTTACCCCCCAACCTTGACGCATCTCCACTGGACCATTCCCAACTCCTTAGCTTGTGATTATTGAGATTGCAGCCAGGCAGAATCCCCCACGTGCCCACTGCGCAAAACCTGCTTAATTTGAGCCTCAACAATTATATATTTTTTTGTTTTTGGATGTGCCCTCCTGATGTGTATGGTGTGTGTTGTAGACATCTCATTGGTCTGGGCTGTGGGACCATTAGCATTGGTGTGAAGTCAGCTGGAACATTTATTGGTTCCATCAGCAGGTTAGACAGCCAGGTTAGCAATGCCGGAGGATATGTATGGATGGACAGGGATCAACTGGGGTGAGCCTTCTGGCGCTTGATGCTCTGGTGACTCTGGTTCTTTGACTTTCCAGAGGAAAATTGCAACCTGCTGTTGTCTGGCAGAGGGAGAGGGAAATCTTGTAGCACAGGGGTGGAGCGGGGCAGGCCTCAAAGCATCTGTTTTGCCCAGGTTGATTGACAATTGACAGGCAATTTGGCTTTAATCCTTCCCCCTTTCAAGGCTGGTCAACCCTGAGGTGAACGTCCTGGCAAACATGATTGCATGTTTGGCAAGCAGGTAGATCTACCTGCTGATCTGGTACTAGCATGAAGAGCAGGTAGACCTGCCAGCTAAGCTGGTACCAGCACAGCAAGCAGGTAGACCTGAGCTGGTGTACCAGCTCGGCGAGCAGGTCTAGCAAGCAGACCTGCCCGGTAGGCTGGTACCAGCCAGGCAAGTAGGCTCGCAGGCATCCCCTTTCGCCACGCTTGTCCTAGCCAGCGGGCAGGTGCACCTTTTCGCCAACCTGGCACCAGACCAGCTGGCGGGTGCACCTGCTCCCCAACCTGGCACAAGCTAAGCAGGCAGGCTTATCTGCTTGCTGAGCTGTGATACGGTAGTAACCACCCAACAGGCAGGTGTGCACCAGTTCGGTGAACAGGTCTACCTGGTAGCTGGTCCAGCCCAGTAGCCTGGTGCACCTCCTCGCCGAGTGCCCAGCAGGAAGCTGTACCTGCTCGCCGAGCTGGTACCAGCCCAGCGAGCAGTTGTATCTGCTCGCCGAGATGGTACCAGCCCAGCGGACAGGCGTGCCTGCTCGCCGAGCTGTACCAGCCCAGCGGCAGTTGTATCTGCTCGCCGAGATGGTACCAGCCCAGCGGACAGGTGCCTGCTCGCCGAGCTGTTACCAGCCCAGCGGGCAGGTGTACCTGCTCGCCGAGCTGGTACCAGCCCAGCGGGCAGGTGTACCTGCTCGCCGAGCTGGTACCAGCCCAGCGGGCAGGTGTACCTGCTCGCCGAGCTGGTACCAGCCCAGCGGGCAGGTGTACCTGCTCGCCGAGCTGGTACCAGCCCAGCGGGCAGGTGTACCTGCTCGCCGAGCTGGTACCAGCCCAGCGGGCAGGTGTACCTGCTCGCCGAGCTGGTACCAGCCCAGCGGGCAGGTGTACCTGCTCGCCGAGCTGGTACCAGCCCAGCGGGCAGGTGTACCTGCTCGCCGAGCTGGTACCAACCCAGCGGGCAGGTGTACCTGCTCGCCGAGCTGATACCGGCTCAGGCGGCAGGCCTGGGGTGCAGGTATTCCGAGAGACAGGTAAGTAGAGACCAGATTATGGCCTGGTTCCCAGTGGGCGCTTTGAAGGAATACCAGTATATGTATCTCTCCCTGCTTAACATGAGCATGAGCTCATTTTTATCCTCAAAAATGAGTAGATTTTTTTAGACGAGCAGATGGTGTGAGCTATAAGAAGGGCACACGGAAGCGAGACGACCAAGAAAGCAAACCTGTGAACAAGTGCTGCTCCTCCTTTGCTAGCTTCACCACGGTTGGTCAAGCTCTAACTTCAAATGGCTTAGCATGCATCGCGTGCAATGGATATTCAGCGGAGATAGACTCTAACAGAGATCAATGGTTGGTGGAGTAAGAGCAGGAATAGCACAAAGAATAGAAATTTGCGGAGGGTGAGGTGCAATGTGAAAATTGCTGGCTTTGGAGGTCAAGGACAAATTCTGCTAGTAACACAAGGTTTGCAATTGAGAAAGCCTTCTAGAAAGACGGGTTGAATGTTATCAGCATTGGGCGAGGGAAACAAAAAGGTGTGAAGAGGGTTGATGTAAATGCGTGAGGAGGGAGATGTTTTGACGTGCTGGAGTTGATGGCAGGAATTCCTGCTCTGGAGGTGATCAGCTTCATAGGGGAGGGTAAGAGCATCTCTAACGGCCTGGGGGTGAATCACTTCCCCTCTCGCGGCCCGCGATTCAGTGTCCCAAAATGTCACATCTCTTTCACAAATGTGCCAATAATGGACTGGCGATCCAAGCCGGGGTGGATGAGCTTGGACTAGAATATTTTGTTGAGTTTGCATCACTGCGACGCCGTTCCTTTCTTCAATAGTGGTACCACACAGTCTCATCTTCAATCGTCTTTTTATCCTATTTTTTCAACTTCACGACAAGATGGACCCGATACAATACATGAAATGGATCGAGGATGATGAAGAAATACTGGCTTCCCTTCAAATGACTACAGCACTCCTTTTAAAACAAATCAGATCAGCAAAATCAAAGCACGGAGGATCAACAATTGGCAGAAGGGAAATCATCCAAAACCGGCTTCAAGGACATCAACAACTATACCACAACTATTTCTCGGATTCTCCAGTATATCCCGATTATCTCTTTCGCCGTCGTTTCCGGATGCAAAGGAGCCTCTTTCTGAAGATTGTCGCCGCCATCAGTGAGGAAGATCACTATTTTGTTCAAAGACGGGATGCAGCACGCCGACTAGGATTTTCCCCAATACAAAAAGCAACTGCTGCAATGAGAATTCTTGCCTATGGATACAGTGCCGATTTGTTTGACGAGTATCTTCGAATGAGTGAGTTTCTTTTCATTTTTTAACTCCCAATGCATATTTATATTAAATTTGTGTCATTTTTTTTTGAAAAAAAACAGGCGAAAGTACATCTTTAGAAACAGTCAAGCCCTTCTGTTTGGCTGTTATCAACGTTTATGGCAATCAGTATCTACGCAGGCCAAACGAGGAAGATGCAGCCAGGATCCTAGCGGTTTCCGAAGAGCGAGGCTTCCCAGGCATGATGGGATCTCTTGATTGCATGCACTGCTCCTGGAAAAATTGTCCCCTCGCAGATCACGGCCAATACTCAGGCAAAGAAAAAGAACCAACGATTATTCTTGAGGCTGTTGCCACCCACGATCTATCAATATGGCACGCATTCTTCGGCCTTCCTGGAACGCTGAACGATATCAGTGTTCTTGATCAATCACCTATCTTTCAGCAGCTTCAAGATGGTGAAGGTCTTTCTAGTCGATATGAAGTCAATGGAAGCCAATTCAAGATTGGTTATTATCTTTCCGACGGAATCTATCCGAAGTACGCAACTCTGATTCAATCAATCTCCGCACCACATGGAAAAAAAGAAAAACACTACGCCCAGATGCAAGAGGCCTATTGAAAAGATGTTGAACGGGCCTTTGGAGTCTTACAAGCTCGTTATGCGATTATCAAACAACCAGGTCGTCTCTGGCAACAATCAGAACTCGCATCAATCATGAAAGCTGTCATCATACTTCACAATATGACCATCAAAGACGAAAACGGTACAGAATATCAGAACGACTATGATTACCATCAAATCCCACGCACACAAGCCTCAGTCTCAAGAAACAAATCATCCAATAAGGATTTCGACGCTTTTCTTATGCGCTATCAAGCACTGAGAGATATTCACGGTCACAATCGCCTGAAGGCTGATCTGATTGAGCACCTGTGGAAGAAGCTAGGAGTGCAAGAAAGCTAATTGATCAAGAATTATTTTTTATTTCTTTTTTTTTATCTCTTCTTTCTTTTTTGTTTGGGCGGTTGTAATTTTCATTTTTTTAATCTCTTCTTTCTTTTTTTGTTTGAGAGGTTGTAAGTTTCCTCTCCTCTATCCTTTATACAAAAATTGGCTCAGTTTCAATGAATAAGGAAAAAATTTATTCTTGTTTTATTTCTGATGACAACTTTATCAATTTGCCAAAATACCTCAAGAGGCATTTATTGATTGATTTCATAAGAATAAAAAAAAACATTGGATCGATTGATAGCAAAAGAAACAATGGATTGATCACTAGCAAAGAATATAAAAGATAACTTTGAATTGATTGATAGCTATAGCATTAGAGTAATGAGAAGAAAAACTAAGATGAAGAAGCTTCTGGGCGATCCAAGATAGCTCTTTTCATCTTTGTCCAATACATTTTTGATTCTTCATCCATGTTTGTGAGGTCCATAGCCATGATACAATGGTCTTCGGCGGTTTGCATAGCGCTTTGGACTGAGTGCATCCTTTCTTTCAAAATCCGAATGAGTTCTTCTTGGGTCTTGAGGACCTTTTCAAATAAGATGTTGTCGTCCCGTTTTTGCTTTGCTGCCTTCTGGCCTTGAGGACGGCCCTCGCTCCCAAAGACACCTTGCTTGAAGTTATTCTCCTGGTCATCAGCTTGAGTGTTTGGTGGGGGGCTTGATGGATGGGGTTTGTCGGTTGGTGGTGCTGTGCTGGACTCAGTTGGGGGTTTTGAGCCTTTTTCATCCTTTGTCCTCTTTACCTTCAATTCGGACTCTTGCTGGGTGGCCTGCCACTTTGGGTTATCTTTCAGTATAGCCCAGCAATGATCGAGGTTAAATGCTGTTTTGTGTGTGGCTTTGAAGAGTTCTTTGGCCTCGGCGAGCTAAAAACATGCAAAAAGAGTCAATAATACTTAATACATAAGGGAAAGTGAAGCTTACTGACCACGTCGTCATTATTTTGACCACTTCGCATGCGACATTCGACCTGAGAATAGCAACCCCCAAATTTGTTGCAGACCTTGAGTATGTGTCCCCAATGACACTCAACAGCGTTCACCAATCGCACTGGAAGAGGCTTGAATTTCTTGATGTTTTTCTTCTCAGAGTTAAGGTCGTTGACAAGATCGGAGTAATATTTGTGCACTCGCTCCCAGAAGGTTGTTCCTTTTTGACCAATGCCCACGATACTGTCACGGCTAGTGTTCAACCAAGCGACACAAAGCTGTTTATCCTCTTCAATCGACCAGTTGGGGTTCTTCTTTTTAGTTTCTTTCACTACTTTTATTTCGTCGTCTTTCTTTTCTTTTGAGGAGCATTTTGGGGCGGCCAATGGAGTTTTCACAGAGTTGCAAGGGTCAGGTACAGTCTGGGATGTCGTTTGTTTTCTTGGCGAGGAACAATTTCCGGTTGATTTTGGAGCAGTGGGTGTCATCAGAGCTTCAAGGGTTGGATCGAGTGGGATATCGGACATGATATAGTTCAATATGTGGATATAGTTGGATTTGTGTAGTAGACGTTTGTTGCAATGGGTTTTTTTTGATATGTTGGAGAGGGAAAAACTGGTAGAATGGACGAAGATTGGACGGATATGGGGTTTGGAGGCTGGCGATTGCAAGCTGCCAAGGCTTCCAAGAGTAGCCGCCCAGGCAGTTTCCTTTCCACAGCCGGAATGTTTGGCAGGTCTTGTAGCGGCTCCGTTGGAGGGTCAAAAAAGTGCGCGGGCTGCCAAATTTCATCCCAGGTTGCGCAATGGCAGGACCGCTAGAGATGCTCTAAGGTGAGGGTGTTGATGTGACCAAGAATCTGCAGAGCTGTGGGTCCCCTGGCGTGGCCGCTGGCGCCACAGAAATCAGACTGGACGCATTAGCCGTATGGCAAAGGCAATGGCGAGTTAGACTGATTGCTGTGACTGTTTTGGTTTCAAGGGTGGATGCCCAAACCCCATTCTTGATGACGCCCGCGCTGGAAATTGGTGACGACAACTATGTCTTTTTGGTAGTGATAAATTCAGAGTGGAGGCTTGTCACAGTTGCCAGCAATTGAGAACAATGCTCAGACGCAAACCAGATAACGCCAAGGGTTGTGTTGTAGTTAGGGCAAGAAAGCATTCACCAGAATGTGCCCAGCATGTCTTTTGCATCAGGTGGAATTACAACCAAAAAGGTTGGAAACTATTGCCATGTACACATGGAAGTATCGGGTGTTGTGAAGAACCCACTGCAGGTAAAACAACAAAAAAGTACAACCAGTCTACATACCGGAAACGGTCTTGTCTTGTCACATTTTGCGCAGAGGGTGGTGTTTATACTGGATGAGGCTTGATTGAAGATGAGAAGGTGGCCGCAAAGGACAAATTTTCCTCCCAGGTCGCCCCCGTAATTTGTCACTTGTGCACAAAGGGAGCGGCCTCAGGTGACCCCCTCCTTATGCAAAAGCATAGTTGGGCCCAATCCAAATCTGAAAATTTGCAGATGCAATGTACCTCAAAAAGTTAAAATTTTGCCAAGGCAATGTAAACTCACAAATTGAATAGGCTGCAGGCCAAACCCATGATCCAGCTTTTGCCAAAAGTGTGGCTTTATTAAACTGGGATTTCCCTTATCATTCTCTCTTATATTTCTCTTATTTCTCCTCTATCTCTGTTCCCTTTCTCATTCTTTTCTCTTATATCCACTCAGAAATCCTCTGGAAGAATCAGAATCTACGGCAAAATTCACTCTAGGATACAACTTACGGAATATTCATCACTCAACCGGATCAGGAAGTAGCAACAAATCAACGTATTCCGTCACCTAATCCTTAATCCCTACTACAGTCATCAAAATACAAAACCTTCAAAACCCCATAGATTGTTTCAGGAACACCTTCTTCAGGCCAATTGATCCTAGGGAACAGCTCATGGAATCTTTGTTAAATGCCTTGATCAATAGTTATGGCCAATATTAGTTCCTAGACCTGAGTTTATTCCAGTTTCCCACAGTTACACAGCACTTTCACAGGGTAGTCACACAAAAACCACAACCACAACTCAACCACTAGGCACTGGTAACCCCTTTTGCTAGGATATTCCACCCAACTTAGGCCCATAGGAGCATGGAAAGTTCCACCAGGTTCCGAACCACAAGTAACCCACATTTCACTTGTTCCATTGTTCCATTTGTTTCCATCAACCACATGTCAGCCATGATTATTCATCAATTGTTGTTCCACTGTGTTCCATGATTATTGTTCCAACCACAAATTGGCCACCCCCCATTTGTCAGGATTTTGATATCAAAGAGGCTCTCCTCCAGTTGTTCCCCCCCCCCCCTCCTCACCAGATTCTACCATCAGAATATATCATCACTTCACTCATCATCCACAGATATTGTTCACTATCCCCCATATTATAATAACACTGGTCACTCCTCCTTATAAGCCACCCAATATTGAGGTTTTAAGAAATCAGCATCATCATTTACCCATAACAACTCATCTTGATCCCCCCTTGGTTGCAGCATTAGCTCCCATACGTGCCCCATCAGCAATCATCATCACCCCTCTCCATCCCCTGGTTGTAGCGTCAGCTCCCAAACCTCATTTAGCTCTAAAACTCATTACCTTCATCTTCATCCATCCTTGGTAGTAGCGTCAGCTCCCAACCCTCGTCATCTTATCACATCTTCATCATATACATACACCCTTGACATCCACCATCAGTCATCATCACCTATCATCACCTCTTATCATCATCACCTACTCGCATTACCACTCATAATCCTTAACACTCATCCATTACCCGTATACACCTAGTAACACCATCACCACATACTTACCTCAGACACATACCTGTGTCACATGACAACATCATCAGTCATAGTCAACATCATCACTCATAGTCAGCATCATCAGTCATAGTCAACATCATCAGTCATAGTCAACATCATCAGTCATAGTCAACATCATCTAGTATCATCAACAACATCCATCATCAACCATATACATACCTTACATTCCGCAGTTATCTGAACCAGACAAGTCCTATCACTATAAATAACCTGCCAAGCAATCTTGGTGGTCTTGTTGTTCTGATATTATAGAAGGGCAGAGCTTGCACCTCCATATTCCCCTTCTCCATTCAGCAAAAGGTATTCAACGTACGCTGTTGAGTCTTACGGCGGAACTAAATTGTATCCGCAACCCCCTGTTATGTCCAGGACCAGAAATACCACTTCTGGACCATCCTGGGACATCCAAAGCCAGTCATCACAATGTCCTGAAATAATTGAGGGTTGTTCCTTCAGATAACAGGGGTTGGCAATTCAATTCCCAAAATTAATTCCTCCGTAATGAGTGGGGCCAAGCACCCCAAACTTTAATATTAATTAATAAGTAACCTAAAAAGTATTTTTGGAACATATTAGCTCCAGAATACACCCACAATTGAATGTAGCAGTAGGTGTGTGATTTATGAGTAGAGTTTTCCTATTCCTACTTTTCTTAATGGCAAAAGCTGTACTGATTGTGTTGTAGGAGCAACACTGGGTAGCTACGATACCAGTAACGGTATTGTAGCGGTAACGTAACAGATTTTCTTGCGTTACTGCTACCGTTACCAGTAACAGCAAACCGTTACCAATAGGGACCAGTTTTTATTTTTATTTATTTTCTCAATACAATATATGTTCATTTCAATTCTTTTTTGTTACTAACGCAAAAAATGTAGGCAAGTAGACTAATTATCATCAAAGTTTCATTCATCCACTTTTTCTTTTGGCATTGGCACCAAAGACTTCAAAACTTTGCCGCACTCCTCAAAATCTTCCGTCAGAGGAACCTGCTCACGTAACCACATCATACTGCTGACGCAGTGTGACATGTTTGATGGCTGTAGGCCACCCCGCCTGCTGCTGCAGACGTCAGAAGCACTAGAGAACAGTCGCTCCACTGCACAAGAGCTTGCAGATGCCCCTAGGTATGCTCGTGCCATTGAAGCAAGGGTTGGAAAGGTTTTGCAGTTGTTCCTCCACCATTTCAACGGAGTCAAATGGTTTTTGATTGCCTCGCTGGTGAAGCAAAGATTGGCTTTGAGAAATGCTTCAATTTCATTCTCCTGCGGAGTTGAGTTCTGAGTCGCAAGGGTTGCAAGCCAATCCAGGAGGGGAACGGGCTCTGTTTCCGGTAGTTTTTCTATGACTGTGATTCCAGATGCTGGGTCAGTGTTGTCTAGAGTTGAGCCAAGAACCTTTTTGTACTTGTAGTCCAAGAGTCGGCGGCTGAGTATTTTGAGGCATTCCTTGACTTCAGTACTTTCGGCTCCAAAAACAAGCTCAGAAATATGCATCCAGTAGCATGGATGAATAATTGTAGCCAGAAATAGTGTCTTGCATTGCATAGCCTCCGTCAAGTACTTTTCAATGCGCTTCAGCATTGCGTGGTACATCGGATACAATGCATTGGTTGCTTCTGACTGCCTGATCTTTCCAGATAGCTGCTCCTTCAGTTTCAAATATTTGGGAATAACGTGAGCGCCTGTGGAATGATTCCCTTCCATTTTGGATGTGAGTTTGACAAAAACCTGGCCATGTTGGTAATTTCAGGGCACTGACAATGCAATGCGTTGATTTTATAGAAAAATAACACACCTCAAGCTTGCCATTCAACTTGGAAATCTGGAACCAATCTCATGGAGAAAAGAGGACATTGTTGAAGACCCCAGTTTGGTTATGATTTTGATCTTCTTTGAGAAGTTCATCGATTACTTCTCTAGCGTCGATAGCCTTCCGGCGGCTTTTGTATTTTACGTTCCAGCAAATTCTGTAACCTGCAATCAAAGGTGCAACCTTTAAACCCAGCTTGTTGGCCATGCGACTAAAACTGGCTCGCTGGGCTGCAGATCACGTGATTTGTTTGATTGCATCATCCAGCTTCTTTGTAAGTTCTTGAAGCTTAGTTGTTTTTGTGTGCCTTGCACCTTTGGGGAGTTGTTTGTTATTGGATCCAGATTCAGGATTGGGAGCTATTTCCGTTTTGGCATCAGAGTGGTCATTGTCTGCATTCCCATAATCACTTTGAGAGGAATGATAATTTCCAAGCGGAGTGGCAATGAAATTTGCGTTGGAAGGTCTTGTAGCTGAACCATCCACACCTAAAGATGGATCCTTGTTTTCTTCTACTAGCTTCCCTAGAAAAGGGAAAAATCCAAGGACTGACTCCTTGGCTTTAGCTGGAGGCATAGTTTTCATCAATAAGGATACCAAGCCAGCGTTGACTACCAAGGCAATCTTGTGACAGAAGCACCGGATGTGCATAGTTGCTGGATCCCAGGTGTCTGTCTCTGGTGGCTCGTTAGAATATAATAATTGATACATCTTGCTAGCCATTGTGCTGTTGTTTGAGCCAGAGTCGGTAGTCTGTGCCAGCGTATTTTTGAAGAGTTTTTTTTTGCTGAGGAGGCTGGCAATTGGATGTGCAAGTAAATTCCCATGATGCTTCCAAGGAATCATTTTGAGAATTAAATGTTGGACCGTATACTACACCAATAAATGCAAATCGGTTCCCCTTTGTTGTCCATACATCATGGATGAGGGTGAACTTGGTGTCAAGGGTCTTCATAAAGAAAAGTTAGTATGTATCAAAAACAAAGATAGTGTACATTCAACTCATCAAATACATTCTTTTTGAGCATCACGTGAAGTTTCTTGGACTTGTCAGAGGACCACCTTCAAGCGTACAAAACGGCTTTGCTGTTTGCGTACTGAAAAGCTGCACGCAGGTACGGATCTTTGATATGCGTCCATGGAAGCGCCTGGAAAATCTGCCAAGTCATGATGAGTTGATTGAGAACACGATTGACAAATGCTGGCTTGATCTGGAGAAAACCACTGATTACGGTTTGCTTAGGATCACTCCCGCTGTTAGCTTTGGCAAGGTTGCGTTCAGCAACCGATGTGGTAAGCCAACCCTGATTAAATAAAAGTTTTGAGGAGTTAATTTTGTGGAAAAAGGTACAGGTGGCCAAGGCTCAAGGGGGTTACAGGAATACATCAAGTACTCAGGCCCCAAACCAGGATCCAGCAAAACACAACACAATCACACACCTGTCACACAAAACAACCCAACCACAAGTTAGCCTCAAGTCCTGCAAGCCCCCCTTGAATATTTTCTCTTCATTTAAGCCCTCTTTTCCTCTATAATTTTCCACAGTCTTCCATGGTATTCCATCAATCACAGTTCAGCCTCTGTTCTGTTGTATTTTCCACTATTATATTAATTCTATGATGTCATTATATTCCACCAACCACAACTCAGCCAATTTTACTCATTTTCTACTCATTCCATTGTTCCATTTCCTTCCATGAACCACAACTCAGCCATTTTTGGCCCTTCTAGTTGATTTATACTCTCACCTTCTCTTTTCCTCAACCACATTTTGGCCATTCCTCTATTTCCCTCCCAAAGGATATATAAAGAGCCTGTTTCCTCCCTCCTCATTCCTCTGACCATCAGATTGTGTACATCAGTACTCATCCCTGGTCACCACTCTAAATCCAAGTAATATTATTAATTCTTACTATCAGCCTCCCTGGGTATATCACCTGGCTCTTCTAGAGGAGTTATTTACTTTCCACCTAAGACACAGTCTTATTATCAGCCTCCCTGGGTATAATTGATTACCTGGCTCTGCTAGAAGATCAGTCACTCATATATTATTTAATAAATAAGTCTTACTATCAGCCTCCCTGGGTATAATTGTTTACCTGGCTCTGCTAGAAGATCAGTATATAAACCATCATCTTAGACATATCTAAGCATCCTCACCAAGCCACACTATTCTTTAAGAGTCCTTACTCTTATTCTTGTTCAAAAAACTCTCCCAGCTATTACAAGAGGCAGCCCTTCAAGCACACATACCTCTCAAGCTCTATTCTCCACCCAGAGTAGTTCCACACCAAGGGGGGTAATTTTGCTCCTTCCACCAGGGGAGAGGAGGGGGCACTCCCCAGGGAGTGCCATAGCTTAATTTGACCCTGGTTTTGGTCTGAAGTCTGTCAGAAGTCAATCACAAATTGTTGATGAACTGTTCCTTTCAATAAGGTGAAATGGAGGTGAAATAATGATGAAGTGATGGGCTAAACATTGTGAAATTGTCAACGACTTTTGTTGAATTTATTTTGAATTCTAGCTCAACTTAATAATGAATATGGACTACAATTGCTCAATAAATGCATGTTACACAGATATACTGGTCAACAGGCTGGGCCTTTCACAGATGATTACTAGTTTGTGTTGGTTATGGGGTGTGAAACCAATTTTGACAATGTCCCCCTATCCCGCTCAAGCGGGATAGGGGGACGTTGTCAGAATTCCCTCTCACAATAAACAGAAATGGAACATGAATCTGAGAATATATAAATAAATGAAAAACCTCACTTACCACAGAGTGTGTGGCAATGCGACATGATGGTCAGCTGAACCCTAACGCTCCCCGGATTGACTTCAATCAGTTTTTGGACTGAGAGGGCTACCATTTTGTCACATGTTGTGGTAAAATTGTAGCAAATGTTTGCTAATGTCAGGGAAAATTCTGTGATTTATTTGGATGCAGAAGGTAAAGAATTCAGAAGTATAATACATTTATTAACCAATTTTTTCAAAGAAGACCTTGGCCATGATGATCTGTTGGAACATCATCATCCTTCCTGAATAATTTTTTGTACACTACTAAAATTTCAATCAAACAGTCTGGATTGTTACCAGAATCATTTTATCAATTGAAGAACAATTCAACTTGAATTAAAAATTTGTTTTGAGTATCTTTTTTATACAGATTAAACTAAATTCCAGTCAAATTCCTGATGAGTTCAACATGGGGTAACCAATACTTTGTAAAGTTCAAGGAAAGATGTAAAGGAGGTATCCACCAGAGTTACAGAAAAAAGTTAAGCTGTGAACTCCCTGGGGAGTGCCCCCTCCTCTCCCCTGGTGCTCTTTCTTTTCTTTCTCTTGGTTTACACATCCTTGGCTTTTGTTTTCCAATTGGGTTGATCCATCACGATGCACCTTCAAATTCCCAGTTGATGTCTTGTGCGCCCAATAGCTGTTGTGACACCATTTACATTTGTAGTTGATCTGAGTGTTGGGCTTGTCTCCTTTCTTCCAAACTGGTGCTTCAAAGAAATCTAGAACATTATCAAAATCCTTTTCCTTTTTCTTCGTAGCTTCCCTAGGACCAATTTCAATGGAGTCATTGCTATCCTGACTGTAGTCGTAGTCTTCACGATCCGCATTTTCCTTAATCACATGGATGCAGAAAAAACACACCAAGAAATTCAATCACCCACCATTCAGAACTTGCAAGAACTCAGGAGTCTCTTGACACTCACTTGAACTGTTGGCACTTTTTTCATTCTTTTCTTTTTTGTTATCTTCTTTTTTCTGACAATAGCAGGGGTTGCTTTGGCCACTGAGGGATCATCTTCAATTATTCTTTTCTTCTTTGGATTCACTCTAGATGGGGCATTTGATTGGCCAGATTTGGAAGAAGGAGCTACCGCAGCCGGGCCGTTGGCTGGTTTGGTCAATTGGATACGGAAATCCAAGGCAGTGGCGACCATGTTTGGTTGGGTGACGGCAGATGAAGCTCTGGTGGAACGGCGGATTTGAGACTGATCAGTGGCATACCCGCTGGTGTCCATATCTTGGGTAGATTTGGTAACTGGAGTTTTTGGTGGCATGTTGAATCTTTTATAAGCACTTGGACAATATAAGTGCTAATGGACAAGTGGAAACACAAGTAGGGCTGAGGAATTTTGCTAGCAGCGAAGAAATTTGGGATGGTTGTTCAGTTGCAGCACAGTCAATGCAGCTCAAGGTGGATTGCAGCTCACAAAAGACCTAATCCAGTGACACTGGCGCTACCTTGCAATAAGGTACCCAGAAACAAAGCAAACTAGAATTCCAATTCGCTACGGTATTGAATAGACAAAAAGTACTTCGTTACTGGTAACGGTAACGGCAGTGCTCAGCAACGGGTAAAGTTACAATACAAGAATACATCCAATATTGTATTGTATCGTAACTACCCAGTGTTGGTAGGAGCCACTGAATAAAAAAAATTATCAAAGAGTCCAATAGAGGACCTTT
Source organism: Puccinia coronata f. sp. avenae (assembly GCA_002873125.1). Lineage (NCBI taxonomy): Eukaryota > Fungi > Basidiomycota > Pucciniomycetes > Pucciniales > Pucciniaceae > Puccinia > Puccinia coronata. The sequence continues at coordinate 26,599 of PGCI01000213.1, read as the reverse complement.
TATTATTTTTTTGAAGCTGAAATTAAACAGTTGTAGTTGGCCAGTGCACTCAAATCTTAGCCTTGAAACTTAGGTACAGTATTCCTGGGGCAATTTCTCACATCACTGTTTATACTTTCAATCACTTCTCAAGAGCCCCCAAACTTTCAAAAAATCCTCATTGTATACCTTGAATTCTGCTTTCAAGGATAAGTCAATAGCACATGTAATTTACCCATTCAAAACTTCATCAAAAAAACCAGTATCACATGACAACTGATGAATTTGGATTACGGCTGAGGAGTGAAATATATTCAAGAATCACACTCATAGGTAAAAACAACAATGCTGGCTCCAACACGTGGTTGGAGTTTTCCGGGGATTGACTTCCATACTCAGCCTTGTTTTTGGTCAAACAACTCCCACCGGTGTGGAACTACTCTTTTGGGGAGAATAGAGCTTGAGAGGGAATAGGTGCTTGAAGGGCTGCCTCTTGGTTGTCTGGGAGAGTAAGGTAACAAGAATATAAGAGTATGGACTCTTAAAGAATAAGGTGTGGCTGGTGAGGATGTTTAGGTATAGTTGGTAAAGGGTAATTGTATAATTGATGACTATGTTTATCTTCCAGGTTGTAATCAGACTGGGGGGTGGGATATATATGGTAACTAATGATTTCTCCAAGTTAATGGGGCTATGATATGTGCTATTGCTTTATAATGTGTGACCAGTGATTTTCTGATGGGGAACAAATGAGCAGGGAAGACAAGCCTCTTATATAGGAAATATGGACAATTGGGGGAGTGGCCAAAATGTGGTTGTGTGAGGGATGAAACATATAGATGAAACGCGAAAAAGAAATGAGCATGGATGACTTGGGGGTGATGGAAATAAATGGAAGGATGGAACAAGTGAAAAAGCTATATACAATGGCTGAGTTGTGGTTAAGGGGTTGAAACGTGAAAAGTATGAGTTGTGGAATATTCTATGAGAGTGAGGACTATATACAAGTGAAAATATTCAAAGGAAGGGGTTGGGGTTTCATGTGTTGGGAATGTGGTTTGGGGATGTCTGGTGGAAGCCCTGTGTAACTTGTGTGTTTGTTGAGTCTTGGCCATGGCTTGTGATCCTTCTGTGATTGCTGAACCTTGTGTTTTGGACTTTCTAGCTTTTTGCTAAGGAAAGATTGGTACCACACCGGGGTTGCGGCTTGGATTAAAATTTAACATATTGAAAATTATCCCACAGACTCCCATTTCTCATGCAGAATTGGATGATCGCGTCCCAATTGGTTTCTGGGCCGTTGAGAAATGGTAAATTCAGCGTCCGCAAGTTTTGGGAGTTGATTCTCTAAAATAAAAACCTGTCAAAGTCTTGCCCTTGGGGGCATCTGGACTGTGTCTCCCCTGTAAGCCAGCACCACCTTTGGCTCTTGCCACACCTGGGTACCGCCCTGACCCAAATCATTTGGACCTTGCTCTCTTAGCGGCTCCTTTCTGCTTCATGTTCATTTACTTTATTTGATGTTATCCAGTTTTGCAATGTCTTCCCTCACTCTTATCCTATTCAACATTTGATTCATACGTTGGTAGAGGTGTTGCTTGTACAACGGTTGCTGATGTGTCCCTTGCTGACAGGGCACATCAAGGAAGCTTTGGTTGTAGCTCCGCTCCAGCTTGACCCATCCTTCCTTTGTCAAGTGCCACACTGAACATGTATGTATCTACACCACATAACAAAAGACAACAACAGATTGTTATATGAGTGACTTAGCAGGGTACAGAGGGGGCTTTGTACTGTGCTATGTCACTTGTATACAAGCAAAACTTGATTTTCCATGTTGCAACTCAGACTGTTTCTTCATCCTGGCGCTCTTGTGTATGGCCCTTATCTAGCAAGAGTAACGCTGCCGAAAAACCAAACTCTTGTAATCAGGCCAAAATTGATTTTTCATGGAACTGTAGTAGAAATTCAAGATAAAAGCTTCATCATCAAGATATGAACGTGACAACACTGCAAATAAACTTGATAAAAGAGTTTGGAAGATGTTCTACACATTATACACTAATATTAGTTTGATGTTATGAGTACATAAAGAAATGGAAGAGAATTGTACCCTTCATCAATTGAATCCGTCAAACTGGAGCACTATTGAAAGACCTCCCAATACACCAAGTTACTAGCACAACATACCAAGTCTGAAACAAATCTTACACAAGACGAAGACGATTAGGGTGACTCGAAAATTGACATAGAGAATAAGGAAAAATTTCAAATTAGTAGAATAAAGAAATTGTCGAACCGGGTATATGTACATCGCTGAAGTTGTGTACATCGCTGAAGTTGCTGGAGGAATTCAACATGACTGTCTGTGATCATCCGACGAACAGGTGCATGACAGCAGGCTTCATTTACCCGACGGCTTCTGACACCAATCTAATATGGAGACGGCCTTGCTTGATTTTTTGCGGGACGTAGAACAGCCACTGCTGCGATTGGACTTGGCCCTTTTTGCCGATGAAGCCGAGGACGAAGCAGAAGTGCTAGTGGAAGCATGTTTGTGTTGGTCTAGTTTCCTCTTCGTCTCGGATCCTGAGGTTTCTTTGCTATTATGTTGATGTGTCATCATGCCACGAGCGTCCTCTTGATCTTCCTCAATCGCTCGCATTCCTTCTTCGGAGCCTGGGAGGCATGCATCTAATGTCAACACCATCCCTGTTTCTTTTCATGAATAGAACGTAAAAAACACACTTTTCCATAAGCATAAATCCACATGTTCATTCATTGTTTGCAAATCATCTGCAACCATGTGAAGGTTGCATATTGGACATTTCCACTCGCCGTCGTGCCCGTCATTGACCTCGACGTCGTTCTTGTTATTGACCTACGGGGAAAGCATTTCAGCTACAGCGTTGGGTCTTGAGTAGATCCAATGAGCGAACCAACTGTGGGTTTGACAGTCTGAAGTTCCTGGGTACTCGCAGTCGGGTTGGAAATCCACTATGTACTCGAATGCCCAAAAACAAGCAGACATGAGTCCTGTGAGGTAATTGAAAAAGCAAAGCAGAAAAAAGGTATAAAAAGGCAAGACTGACTTTATGCAAAGAATTTCCTTCGGTCGAGTGAAGGTCTTTTTGATCGTGTAAATGTGAAAGCTGATCAAAAGTATAAATTACTATTCAGTGTTTCCTTTAACGTTATGTATGGGGTGCAATTGAGCAGGATCCAAACAAACTTTGATGCCCAACAACCTAATACTCATGTCGCGCGCGCCTTTGCATCCGAGTACACGCTTTCCTTGGCTAAAAGACGCATGCCGACTTTCAATCTCGCGTTCAAGCAGATGCTTAGCATGTCTAGAGAGAATAGAAACAGGTTGAGAAGAATGTGGTTGTCTGGAATGACGGGAAAGCAAGACCCACTTGTACAAATCTTCTGCTGATGATAGCAACCTTTGACCCAACACTGCGGGTGTGATGGAACGACTCAGCACCTCAAACGTGTCCAGCTTGATCTTCAGAGTTAAGGTACGGCCCGCAAAGTGCAGTCGAGACAGGTCTCCTGCCAGCTTGATTGATTGAATGAGCATACAAGCAAATGTTCAACGTTAGATTCTGAACGAGCCTGGCATTTTCTTATGATCGAAAAATAAGAAAATGCCTTCATGATCGAAAATAATCTTTGATCACCTGCTCAGATAACTCTTTCAACTAGATTCAACCAATTAACCGATATTCTTTGAAGGTCAGCAATAGTTAACCAGCGATCGGAATGTGAGGAAAATACTTTTTGAAAGAAATCATCTTTCTCTGATATACATTTGAAAGAAGTTTCGCATCCCACACTCTGACGGTCTTCCCTTTGTATTGGTCGCAAATCAAGTCAGTCGCAGATGGGAGAAGAAAGATTAGGTGTGCACCTATTCAGACCATCAGCCGGGCTGGAAAGATTTACCTACCTTTGGCTTGGCTTGATGTCAGTTTGACCTAATCCCATGTAAGCCTATCAACATCATCACCAACCTCGTAAAAATGTAAAAATCTTTTTTTTTTTTTTCTTTGGGAAAAGCAGCGGATAATCAAGACATAAAAGAGAAATGATTTACTAACCTTTAACAACAAGTCAAAGCTAATTTCAGACCGCATGAGCATCAGCTTAGCCCTTTGGTCCCAGATATCACCGCAGGTTTTGACGTCCAATACTTCGAGCCAGCGTTCAGTCACCCTGCCTATCTGCAGCATGATAAACGCGCGCCAAACGGAACGATGGATGGAATTAACGGATTTTTCTGCAGTTCAAGATGATTTGTACGAGTCTTTTGCTTACCCCGGGGACTTTGCGTACTGGCAAATCTTTCATAAACTTCATGGCGTCATCCCTCGTCGAGGGACATTCGAATTGGCCATTCGGCTTGTTCAAGTCAGCGGCGATTTTGGAGATCATCACGTTGGGTCTAAACACAAGTGGGTATCATGTGTCACCAATTCATTTTATCTGTTTGTAGACCTCCAATCGGGGAATAGTTTGCGGGGCATACTCACCCAATCCCTGCACTGACTGTAAGACCGGTATCTTTCAGGACGTGCTGCCGCATAAGTGAGGTTGCCTCGGCAGCGGAAAGATTGTGATCACGACAGTACATGGTCTTGAGCAGAGGGGAATAAATAAGTTCTCATCGCAAGATATATGGCCACATAAACAGAAAAAAGAGAAGAAGACCAACTAGGTTCATGTAGCATTCATCCAACGAGTGGGGCGCAAGATTGGGGTCGTACTGGCGAAGGATGTTCATGATAGATTCAGAAGCGGCCTGGTATTTTGAGAAATCTGGTTCTACAAAGATGACTGTTCCAATGATGTATGAGGCGCAGATTAACAAACCGCACAATTGGGGTAGATTGAGGGTGTGTAACAGACGATGTGGACATAATTTAGTGGCAATGTATCCGGCCATTGCGCTTCGCTGATAACATAAATGGCAAGATGATGATGAAGTGGTTCAATCCACGTGTTTCTCTCAACATATTTGGCCGGACTAGGAACTCACACAACCCTGAGAAAGAATTTCCACAATGGGTTAAGATTAATATAGAGTGCACATGAGGGAAATGAACACATACCCATTTTCTGGCCTCGTAGCTGGCAGTTGTGAGCACGTTAGAGCCGACAGCAAAAGCCTACAAAGAGTAATATATTTTGAGTTGATTTGGGTTGAGAAAGTGAAAAAAAAAAAGCTGATGCGCACTTTCCCTTTGAGAGTGGGGTCGTACATCTCTTCCACCTGTTTATTTAGAGTATATATATATATGTATATCAGTCAAGGGGATGTACATAGGATGGATAACAAGATAGGTTGACGACTGACGGAGCAGAAGAACGCGTCAGCATCGACACATACGATGATCTGATCTAGTACGCGATTCTTCTCGAGTGATTCTGATATCTGTTGAGCTTGCTGCTGTTCGAAATCCAATTTATTTCTTCTGATGGTTAATTGGTGATTGAGTTTGTTACGCTGATGTTGAATTTCAGTTTGATTAATATAAAAATGAATAGTGTTTAAATGGGAGTGATGTGAGTTGAGGTTGATGTACCAGTTGTTCTATTTGTGCAGTTAGTCTGGCATCCTTGGCTTGTTCGTTCAGGAAGTACTTTGATCCTTTTGAAGCTGAGTTTTGATGTGATTTGATTAGTATCACAACCATATATTTGGTTTCCTTGTACTCAGTTTGACGTACCTTCGTAGATGATACTTGCTACTTGTTCTGGGTCTCTGATGAGTCCTGCTTTGTTTGAGCTGGGTCCTTCCAATCGGCGGAGTAAGCTTTGTGGTACCGATGATGAAGAGGATTGTTGTTGGTTCATGTTGAAAGAAGGTGCAGTATGTAAATACAATTGTTTGATCACTGCCTCTAATAAAATTTAAGATTGAGATGTGTCCTGTCACAGCAGCCGGTGATACCCGTGCGGCTGCGGAGGAGTGTGACATGCATGTGCTGCTAATCTACACGGCGGGACGATTCCGAAAGTTCGGAATACACCCCTTGGGCGTTCCAGCCACTCAGGGGTCGCACGACCAGTTCTGGCGCCCCCGTGACCGCACCGAAGTATCTGTCATCGTTGCGACCCTGACCTAGTCAGGGGGGCGACGCCAGTCCTATCGGCGTCCCCCGGTGGCCCTAATGACGGCCACTTCTGGCATTGAGGTCATCGCGACCCCGGTAGCCTACAACACCACTCCGGCAAGGTCGCGGGGTCGCTGCCGGCCCCATCGGCAGCCCTAAGCGGTCATTGCGACCTGGTAACTCAACAATTTTGTTCATGACAAACTTTGTCAGACATAATCGTTTGACGTGAGTCACCTGAAAAGGTGATTCATTTTTTTTTTTTTTTTTCAAATTAAAAAATAACTTCAGTGAAAAAGAGTCATCCGAGTGTAGTAAGCTGTGGTGGACATTGGTGTGATATGCCGTTTCACCCAGGAATGTTATAGTGTGCTTCTTGTCCTAATGGTCATGGCTGATCAATGACAATGACAGTGCAATTGCATGAGGTCGGTGCGCTGTGAGAGTTCGACTCTCTGTGCAGCCCACTTTTAGGGGCTGCAGACCCTGCCTCCCTGCACTTACCGATTCGGTAAACCATGCTCGTTGTCACAATGACGCATTAAGCATGACCGATAACATACACGGCGGGACAAATGGCTCGTCAAAGTGACGCCCCTCCCGTGGGCCGGTGACCCAGCAAATTGGTAACGTCCCAATCGACGCAATGCAAACAACGGTCACGAGCGCGACCCCTGTGACCGCCCCCTTGGCGTTCACTGCTATGTCCCTACCGGTCACTATCGGTCATGCTTAATGCGTCATTGTGACAACGAGCATGGTTTACCGAATCGGTAAGTGCAGGGAGGCAGGGTCTGCAGCCCCTAAAAGTGGGCTGCACAGAGAGTCGAACTCTCACAGCGCACCGACCTCATGCAATTGCACTGTCATTGTCATTGATCAGCCATGACCATTAGGACAAGAAGCACACTATAACATTCCTGGGTGAAACGGCATATCACACCAATGTCCACCACAGCTTACTACACTCGGATGACTCTTTTTCACTGAAGTTATTTTTTAATTTGAAAAAAAAAAAAAAAAATGAATCACCTTTTCAGGTGACTCACGTCAAACGATTATGTCTGACAAAGTTTGTCATGAACAAAATTGTTGAGTTACCAGGTCGCAATGACCGCTTAGGGCTGCCGATGGGGCCGGCAGCGACCCCGCGACCTTGCCGGAGTGGTGTTGTAGGCTACCGGGGTCGCGATGACCTCAATGCCAGAAGTGGCCGTCATTAGGGCCACCGGGGGACGCCGATAGGACTGGCGTCGCCCCCCTGACTAGGTCAGGGTCGCAACGATGACAGATACTTCGGTGCGGTCACGGGGGCGCCAGAACTGGTCGTGCGACCCCTGAGTGGCTGGAACGCCCAAGGGGTGTATTCCGAACTTTCGGAATCGTCCCGCCGTGTAGTCTAAGTCAACCCACCACTCGGCCTCTTCCGTTGAGCCACAGTTAATTATTATTTTGAGTAAATTCATGATGAGTATCTCAGCCATTGCAGCAAGAAAAGAACAGCAGAAAATTACAGCAGAAGAGAAAGAAGAACAGAAGCAAGAAGAAGAAAAGCAAGAACAACAAGAACAGCAGCAGCAGAACAGGAAGAAAACAGAAAGATACTACTACAGAAACAGCACTAATCAGCAGGAACAAAGAATAACTAGCACACCAAAACAGAAGAACCAACACACTCGCAGCACTGGCTTCATCGACCCAGATACCATCTCAAACTGGAACCCCATCCAGGAGGGAGAACAGAAGAACTACTACAGCCAACACACATCATGCGTCATCGGACTAAGGGATCACCAGGCATGTCCACGCTATAGTTTTTTTATTTTTTTATATTTTTTACCTTGCAGGCAAGAATGATGGATGACTGACTGACTTCCGTTTTCCGTGGTGGCCTGCCAGAACTTGATCCCTCATGGCACTCTCCAGCTCACTGTACTCCACGGGACCATCCAGCTCATGGGAGCAGAAATCACTACTGTAGGACCTTCTAGCCAAGTTCAACACCTATTTGCACCCCCAAGCCACCCACTACCCATCATCAGCGCCAAGAGTACCACACCAGAAACCACATCCCAACAACAACAACAACAACAACGACAACAACAACAACAACAACAACAACAAGCACTCCCCCTTGATCCCAACAAGTTTCATGCCATCATCCAGCTTCAAGATCTGCATTGCGGTATACAAGACGTGGATCTCCTGTGGGCATCCAGCGGCAACAAGCGTCCCATATGGTCATCACACCAGCACTCCATCCATGGCCAGACCTGGTCCATCGTTCTGTCCCTTACACCCGACCTGGCCCGGCTGAGACTCCCTGCAAGTTGGTCATCCAGTCTATCCGAACTGAAACCAAACGATCAACGCGCGGATGAGAGATCGGATATTTATCTCATCGAAGGCCCAAAAGGGGCTGGCAAATCCACCTTTGCAACCCTACTCGTCAACTCGCTCTTGAACCAATTCCAACAGGTCGCATTACTCGATCTCGATCCCGGTCAACCCCTTCTGACGCCCCCCACACTCTTATCACTCCACGTCCTGAGCTCACCTATCCTGGGTCCATCGTTCTGTCAGCTGGTGTCGCCCCATCAACCCTCCTCTCACTCCATTTACATTGGACACACCACGCCCAAGGACTGTCCCACTCGATACACTGAAGCCGGCTTGGAGCTCTTCAACTTGTATACCACCCTGCAATCCGATCTCACCGCCACCTGTCAATCATCAAGTCATCATAAACGAAGACGTCGTGGACGTAATACTCCTCAGATTCCAGCACAAGAAAGAGAACACTCAAGAAGAACGGACCAAATACCCTTAGTTATCAACACCATGGGCTGGACCAGAGGACTTGGGCAAGACCTCCTCAATCACCTCTTCCAATCCATACAACCCACTCACATCTTCAGCTTTAGCGATCGTCCACTCCTATCTGACATCGAGTCATCCACCACCCTCGAACCCATCGGCCCCACACCTCTATCCCTCCGCATCACGCCCATAGATTGTCGTGTCCTCTCTATACTTTCGTACTTGCACTCCAATCCTTCCCCGTCCCCACACTTTGTTTTTATCAGCCAGTGGGACTTTCAATATCCGCTGTGGGCACGACGTCCCTTCGAGCTGCGCCCGGACCGAGTCGAGCTGCCGGATCACCCCGACTTCAATCTAGACCATCTTGGGCACGTCCTGAATGGGAGTCTCATCGGCTTCGTCCACCGCTCCCAGGGCTGGTGGATCGGCTTTGGGCTCGTCAGAGCCATCGACCCCGCCCGGAACACCCTCCATCTCTTGACCCCCGCCTACCCCACCTCGGAACACAATCCCGCCCATTACCAGCTCGTCAAGTACTCGGAACCTGAACTCCCGCTCGTCATCTGTCTCCTCAGCGACCCCGGTCCCGTGCCTTATATCGAAAAGGATGCCCTCAACACTACCTCTTCCACCGTCGGCGCCGAGAAAAAAAGAATCAGGAGGAACGTCCAACGACGCTCTCAGATTTCAAGATGACCATCTTCCCTCTCTCCTAGAGTCCATCATTACTACACTGGAGCAGAATCTTGAGTTTTTTTTTTAAAAAAAAAAATAAAACATCTATGGCCCATCCCATCTTTTTGGTGTGCATTTTTTGTATTGAGTGGATAACCTTATATGTTGACTGCACCATGCCCATTCCCATGAAAGTCAGCATCAGGCACACCCGGCTATAAAAGCCTTGTCGGCAGCAGTAATTATCTCTAGGCATGCAATGCGTTGTCATCAGGTCCCGTTCATCAGACGTATGAACAGGCCAGTGGTGCTTATAATTTAGTGGGTAGGAAATGCGGAGATACAGAACTGGTCCCAGCTCACTTCCAGAACATCTACAGGTTGGCTCTTTCCTGTCAAATCAACCTTGTTCTATTTCTATATGGAACTGAGAACCACTGAATGTGAACAAAAAACTCATGGGGATTTCATGCTAAGATGGACTTATGGATAATGAAAGCAACAATGATATATCATCAGGATCATGAAAAAAAAATATTGCTTTTATTGTCTGTTTAAGGGCAGGTACATGGTCTGCTCATCATTGATTTCCAATCTGAATTGTGGTTATAAAGATTGGTTTTAAATATGTATGAAGTGAGTTTTGACTGAAATCCTTTTTTTTCATTTCCTGTTCATGAAATTGTTGGCTGAATAGTCTTAGCATTGTTGATGATGATAACTTTTTTCTTGGTTCCTAATTTAAAAAAAAAAATCAAATGTCAATGTCAGTGTTTGTGTCATTGGTTATACTTAGGATAATGACATTGGAACATGCGGGGCTATTGAATTTGAAAAAGGAAACATGATGGCAATATACTGCCTCATGAGGCATTGAGGAAGGATTGGCTTTTGGCTTCTGATGGGATTGTTCCTCAAGTGTTTCAAGAATCAATGAGATGTATATTGAGAATGAATTGATGGGAATTCTGTCACTGAGACCATGAAAGAAATTCAAGTTTGGAAGCTTTTGGAAGCCTGCGTGTTGATGAGATGTAATTGGACACATATTCATACTGTGGAAATACTTGATACACAAGGCTGTACAGTGCCCGGAAATAAGTTTTCATTAAAGTTTACATGGAAATGGACATCACCATTCACCCATGTGAAATCCTGAGCTTTTGCCCAAAGGTAGAAAAATTCCCCAAAAGAATGAATATAAATGAAAATTAACAAAAATCACAATGCATGATGGCTTAAAAAAACATTTGAGGTATTTGAACTTCAACAACTGCTTGATTAATTTTTTTATCAAAAAAGTGAACAGTGGGTCAGGAAGCAGGGCATCTGAATTATTTGATGAGATTTTAAAATTGTTCAAAATATTGAAGAGTAAACTTGCAGGACATATCCAAAAACCAGTTGAAATTGTGATTCTTCAGAATCTCAGTGGTGTTTTTGATTTTTCCAGTTTGCAAGACCAGGAAATTGTTGGGAAAAAGATCAAATACATAACAAATTTTGGATTTTCAAATTTTCATTACCTCTTTCAGATGCCCTGCTTTCTGACCCCTTGTTCAATTTTTTGATGAAAAAAATTTATCAAGCAGTTGTCAAAGTTTAAATACCTCAAATGTTTTTTGTGCCATCATGCATTGTGATTTTTGTTAATTTTCATTTAAATTCATTCTTTTGGGAACTTTTTCTACCTTTGGGCAAAAGCTCAGGATTTCACATTGGTGTGTTGTGATGTCTATTTCCAAGTAAACTGTAATGAAAACTTATTGCCAGGCACTGTACATACAAGCTTGCAGCCCATGATGATGAATTGAGAATCTTGAGTTTGGGTGTGGCTGGTTACATGTGAATGGAGTAATGGATTCTCCAGATTCAATCTGTTGTGAAGGCAAATCAACCAATGGCGATTACAAAGCAGCCCTTCAAGCCATGTCAACCCTAAACCACAGCGTGTCAACAGACCAGATCAATTCTCTGCCAGCCTCCTTAACAAGAAGCACTTGTGCTCGGCAAAATGGCCATTTGACATGACTGACACCATGCACAGCTACCACTTTTTTTTTTGGCAAGGAGGAGCTGTTGTCAAACCCCATCCACGCTATGTATGTGCTGGGAATCATGCGGATGATCAAAACACGCGTGCATGCACCCCATATTTACATTGATTGTGTAGAAGAAATTTTACGAATAGTATGCCGTACGAAACGGTTGCCACTTCCTTTACAAAACTTTGAAATGATCAAAAACGCCTATTTTACAATTGGTCGGGCCTTCCACCCTAGAACGGGGTGGCTCTGTCAGCAACTTGATGATTATTGGCCAGGTATCTCTCAAACTGCGCATGGAGACGGATGGAAACGGGAGAAAGGAGGTCCTGGACAAGATGAGTAAGGCTTGTAGCCACTCTCAAATTGCACCCTGCACATATTTCAGAAAGCTTTCAGCGATCCCATCCTCGTCATTCGTCGAAGTACCTCGCCCGGCAGCGTTGGCTTGCTTATGCATCGTCGTGTATTGCCTTTTGAGGCGCTGCAACACTCCAACATTGATAGTCTTACCCATGGGGATGTTGATTGAGAATATGCATGACTTTCCAGAATTGGGGAGTACGCAGGCAAACGACACAGCACCACATCGCGTGGGAGAATCGTTGACGGCAGACAGAAGGCTACTGAGAACTGAACTGGTGGTGATCTCTAAAATATGGAGAAAATTGGTGGACGTTGGCGTGGCCTGTCCGAAATGACAAAGTTGTCAGGTGAAATGTTCCGCTGCAAGAGAGAGACTGATGCCCTCACCGTTTTTACCGCAGCGTGAACAGGTTTGAGATCGCCTTTGGTAACTGCTGTCCACAGGTCCTCCGCAATCCTCGACCAGGACTTCTCCTCTTTGAGTGTCGAGTTGACATTCTCACATTGTGCAGCTGCTAGGATAACCCGATCATTAGCCCCTCAATTCTTGACTTCTTGGCGGAAGTGAAGAGCAGATACCTAATTGATCGGGCAGCTCCGATTTCTGGGAAGTGTTTGATCCCTTCGGACAGGGCTTGACAGATGAATCCACTTCTTCCCCATCATTGCCGAGGACTCGAAGACCTTCTAAGTTGTGAGCAAGACCTCGCACACAGTCATTCGTCAACCCGACCCCTTTTGTCGATACTAGCGAGTCACACCAGGGGAATACGATCAAGGGTGAATCCCATCGGACGCTTGAATTGGGTTCCTCATAGCGGCTGAAGAGGTTCTGGATGGTTTCTTCCTTGTAACACGAATCTTGAGGGAGTGTGGCGTTGTAAGCGAGACAGTTGGCCGGTAAGTTGGCTATGTGAACCTTGTATGATGGGTTTTGGAATTAGTATTATACATGGGCCAGTTGATAAGATTAAAATAGCTTACCGTGCAAGTTCGAACACCAGCTTCTCTGGCAGCACAGTATAGTTGGTAACGGAAGCCCTAACGGAGCAAATGCAACTTTTGAGTCCGCCCGCTAGGATCAAGATGTATGTATGGATGGCATCGCGTTTCAGAGGGAATGATCGCCTGACCTTGATGTAATTCATTCCATCGCAAATGACGATGTGATCCTTACTGAGTTTGCGAATGGTGTGTGAGAGTAGACTTGCCCGGGCCACCTTCTCCGACTTGCTTTCTGCGTGACTGGAAGAGCTTGTCAAATTCGACCGGCGATTCACTGACCCGCGGGAAAGCGAGCAGCTCACCATCGTAAGCCGAGCGAGTCACCCCCAGCAGTTCGTCGTTAATAATCGCCACGTTCCTCATTGCCACGTGATCGTTAGCATCTTGGGCCAATTTGGATTCCAGCATTTCCTTGATTTGATGTGCGCGGGTGGTCTTGCCCGAGCAGGGAAAGCCGGATAGTATGACCAAGGCCATCGGGACGGATTTGGATAGTGGTCTTGCGGAGGGAGGACAGACGGGAATTGGGATGAATGGCGTAATGTAGTCAGAATGATAATGATGAAGAGGATTGTGGTGTTATCTGGCTCTGAGTCTGAGTCTGATGAAGCGTGTGAAATGCCTGACTCGGGACAGCTCTGGGACATGGTCAAGACCTAACCCTAGCCTAATGATGACAGCCCTCAGACGGCTTGACTCGCACCCCCTTGCACATCTCCCAGCCCCCTTTGCCGAGTTAGGGCTGCCCCGGAAGAGGAAAAAACACCATCCGTTGCCCGTTCTGCCAAGGCCGACGACAACGCAAGACCAATTACCTTTAATCGACCGGCAAACTCAGACGAGATGGTTCAACGAGTCACCCTCCGTACCCGGAAGTCGTACAACACCAGCTCCAACTTGAGAAGAATCATTAAGACTCCCGGTTAGCCCCACACAACAGTCCTTGCCCACTCGACCAGTGAAACTCTTCTAACCAAATCTTCTCTTGTCACTTTTCAATTATCCATCAGGGGGCAAACTTTCCTACCTGCGACTTCACAAGCAGGCCACCGCTCCCAAATGTGGTGATTGCCACACTGGTCTCCCCGGTGTTAGCATATGTTTTGTCACTTTCTCGTCTCGCACAACCCATCAAATTGACTCAATACTCTCGAACTTCCTCTTGCCATCCCTGACAGGTTCCGGCTCTCCGACCTGTCCGATACGCAACTGTTTCCAAACGGATCAAAACCGTCCAAAGGCCTTATGGCGGTTCGCGTTGTGGAAACTGTGTCAGAGATAGGTGGGTTGACGTCTGCATCATTTCTCTTGGTGGACCCACAGAATATACCGCTTGTCTCTAATCCAAATAACCCTCTTTTTTTCTATAGAATTGTCCGTGCTTTCTTAGTTGAGGAGGCCAAAATTGTCAAGAAGGTGCTGAAAAGCCAAGCAGTCCCCACTAAATCCAAGAAATAAACTTTCCCCTTGGTTCAACGCACGGAAAGCCCAACCTCGGTTTGGCTTGAAATGTAGCACCAATCTCATCTGAATCCTTCCTCTTATGCCACTCCATGCCCTCTACGCCTCCTCAGTGAAATGCTCTAGCCCCATGCCGAGACTTGATCAGCCCCATTTTCAGCGCATTGAACCATCAACCTCTGCCCAGCGGCTGGAGAATGCTCGCAACTCGACGGCCTGCCACACTTTGTTTCTTGACATTGAGCACCATACATACTGAGTAATTTGCATCGCGATCCACTGCGCAATGCACATGCGGGCTTGTTGATCTAAGCAATGACATGAGTCAAATGTATCTTCGGTGACTAAGGTGGGAGCTGGTGAACTGAAGTCCCCCTGTTATTTCAGCGGCCAACCGAAGATTACTGAGGATACACTAGGACTCGGGGATTTGGAGATAATTGCTCAACGCAGGACGCTCCACGTTGAGTTGTATTAGCCCTGTAGGCTAATAACTTCTACCTGAGATTAGTTGTGGCCTCACTTGGATCTGGACCCTGGTCCATGGTCTATGAAATAAGATATTTACGCTGGTTCATAATGCAGACGCGAACTCTGTGGGATGCTCTTTAAGGGGTTGTAATAGGTTGGAAGCATTGTCTTTCTGACTTTGCTATTATCCGTTTGTTTAGGAACGCATGTGCAGATGTGACTTCAATCGCGTGTCTACATAGACGCATCTGCATAGATCTAAATAAATCCACATTTCCAGAGTCGCCCTCCCCTGCACCGGAGAAGCTAATGATTTGCAACCGCACTCCCTGTTAGTGAATGTGATTTTCTATGGAATCTTCGTTGTCTCGATTTTTTTACAGTGAATTTTGGCGTTTGACATTGTTACATAGAAAAAATCTGGGAAACAGCCAAGCGTAATAGTTGCACCTGCTGGCGTTGTCGTAGATAACGCGGGACTTGAAAAAGTAATCAAGAGTAGAAAAAAAGAACGGATAACGAAGGGTACAACAGTCGGAACCAAAAACGCCATCAAGAGAGCTATGTACGAGAAAATTCACACTAGGAAACCAAACGGCTCAGTTGTGAGGGCCTATGGCTGAAGAAAGTGTCGAACTGCAAAGGAATGAGAAGGAATGGGATCCGTCTTGTTTGCGGATCCGGAAAAGGGAATCTTTCAATTTTTTGGAGGTGTTTCTCTTAACGGTCAAACTCGTTCGGCTCTCTGGAAAGTGAAAAATTTGTCGGGTTGATTCGAGTTGAAGGGTATTCTGGCCAGTTGGAGCGCCCTTCGCCAGGCAGTCCGATGAGATCTGAACTACTCAATGAAAGGAAGGATATATTGAACTCAACAGGTGAGCTACCGAATCTCTACATAAATAGATTAGTCCGTCACAATGGGTGCCTATGGGTCCAGACGATGAGAGGGTCTATCATTTTTTGATCCTGGGGAGAAAGGGATTCAAGGATCGGTGAGTAGCCCGACGCATATGGAAATAATCCTATACATCAGCTAATTAACCCTTTCGGGAGATGATGCAGGAGCTTGCAGGAGACTTTGGCATTGACATTTCTTTTTCCCGGAAAACTTGCAAGTTGCATCATCGCAACCCACTGCTTCCTTGGCATACGAGTGCCCCATCTCGTTTTCTTCAATGTGTTGAGGGCTGTTGAGGGCCCAGACTTTCCACACTCTCCTGTGATGGCACCTGTGTTCGTCCATGCATAGCTCTTCACCCACACCAGGCGCCCGGCAATTTCACTTCAGGAGCCAGTGTTAAGCTACTCACTGGCTCTCCCGAACAAAGGGCTAAATACCAGCACGAAGAGGAGGACAGGACGGTTGCTAGCTGGTGGGAGGTTCGACATTTCGCTTTTGGCCCAACAGAGGCAGTCTTCGATCTAGTCTACCTCACGTGCATATCTCATAGTCTACCCAACATTCGTCTTGACCGCCTATCCTCAGCAGTCATAACGCAGACTTCTCCAGGGTTTATCGATGCGTCGGTGTACTGATGAGCGTTAAATTGGATGGGACTAAGTTCTTAATATTCCTTCTAACCTTTTCAAGTAAAAGCATGAGACCAGGGCAAGTGTTGCTCCTGTGCCGCGAAACTTCTCGTCCAACGGCTGGATTTGATCTGGCGAAGATGTTGGTTGACCACCGATGCCACTCAAACGGATGCAACCTACATAGCCGAGTTGGAATTTTAGAGTCAAGGGAGACAACAAGGAGACACCGAGAGATTGACAAAAATTCCTGACGGAATTCTCCTTGGCAAAGGGCGTCCTAACTGAAGAGTTATCATCCTATGCAGGGTTCCGTCAGGCGAATGTTCTATCAAGCAGCGGGCTAATGTCAGTGGGAATCGTGGCTTACAGGATAGAGTCCATGGCCAAGGACGGTGTGGCCTGCTGAGATGCTTAAAATAAGAGGCCGAACGTCGTTGAGGACCTCATCCCACTTCGCACCAACTCACTGAGACAATCCACGAGTCATACCATATTTCCATTTCAACATCAAAAAAAAAAATCATAATGTTCCTTCCAAGCGCTTCAATGGTGATGACCACCCTGCTCCTCAATAATCTGGTTAGTTGTCAGCACTTTTGTTCTTCCTGAAACCTCTTTACTCCCAGTATGCACTCTCAGCGTTTCCCCATCACTAATTGTTCCTTGACACCCAATGGACTATCATGACTAGGGTGCGCCATCCGCCTTGGGTGCTGTCCCGCCACCTGGCTTCGCACAGATTATGACCACCCAAGGTGCCCCGGAGCAATCACAAGCGAATATGCAAGTTCCCGCAATGATGAACTCCACCGCCATGCCCATGAACGCGACTGTCATGGCAGGCAATTCAACCGATTCATCCCAGATGGGTGGCTCTGTCCTTCCTGGCTTCCCATCCATTTTTCCGCCCAAATCTGGTGGTGGTAGTAGTGGCCCGAAGCTGCCCAGCTTCCCCATCCCTATCTCCAACCCGACACCTTCTGTCAACCAAAGCTGTGTCGCTGGCATCAAGAGTCTTATGACCTCCATCAACGAATCAGAAGGCCGTCCTATACCGCGAGAAAGAGTCTCCTGCTTCAAACCATACACCAAGGTGCCGGACGCAGAAAGCTTAGTTGTAGCGTCAGTTGATGCCGCCACCAATGTCACTGCTAGCATTTCCCAGCTGGTACAAGACGTGTCCGGAAAAAGAATTACGGCTGCTATCCCGATCATCATCTCCGACTTGAGGACCTTGACTGCTGTCGTAGCTACAGGTGTTGCCCATATCGCCGTCAGTGTTTCAATCAACCTCACGGTCAATTGTTCTCTTTTCTGAAAATTGGTGCTCACAATCGCCGCACACCTTTTTTTTTTGGATTTTATCCCTCTCTCATACACATACCTCAGCTTGCCAGCGCCAAAGGTATCTTCACTTCCTCGAGCATTGTTTACGTGCTCCAAGGCGTAAGTCTTCTGAAAAAAAAAAAATAGTACATCAGTCACATTGAGCTAACTCCTTCCCCTCCTCGAATCGCGATGCCATCCGCAGTTTGTCACGGCCAGTCAGAGCGTCACCGATGCTTTGATCGGCGAAAAGGGCTTCTTCGCACAATTCCAAGTCCTCACGCCCATCCGAAACACACTCCTTTCCTTGAAATCTGTGGTTGATGTGAGTAGCTTCGGACCTGGTTCCCAAGTTCACATTTTTTTCAGTCCGAGTCGCGACCAAGATTGCTGACACTTGCACTTCTTTTCACAGAAATTTGTCCTCCTCCTCATTCACATGATTCCTACCAACAAGCTTACCATGGCTGCCCAATTGCATCAACAAATGGACAACTCCATGAGCAACGCAATCAGCGCTTTCGAAGAAGCCTAGACGACACAAAATGCGGTAAGTCGACCTTCCAATTTTTCTCCAAATTAGTCCCGCCACCGTGACATTCTAACCTCTCAATATCATAACTGATTAGGCTTACCTTCCTTGGTCACCTTGTTACGTTAGCTACGATTCGGAGGCCATACGAAACAGGCTAGCCTTCTACATAGCTCTCCAAGCAATAAACGGAGACTCCCCATGTTATATATATCTGTATCTATCTCTGTTTTATCCCAATGAACTTCCCGATCTTCCATGTGTTTTACATTATGGCTAGTCCCCACCCTGGTATAGCTAAGTCTTTGTGATGTAGCAAAACATCCAGCTTTACTCAACTGTTATGAACTCCTGATTTTCATTGGGTGCGACAAAAAAACCCTTGACATTTTGACCCCTCAAGTGATAGCCACGTGCCAAACTTCCCAAAAAGGCTTTTTGAGATCGTGATTCTTGTAACAACAAGGAAATGAGCAATTAACACGCGGAAGAATTCATTTCAGTCCACCAACTTTGTGGATATTTAGGTGATTGTAGTGTCAATGAGGTGAGGCGACGCATAATTTGGTTGTAAGAGTCAGTCAAGGCACCTCTTGGAATGTAATTTGAGCGGAAAACAATTCTATTGAGATCAATTCCATTGAGAGGAATCAAAGAGTGACTCAACATAAGACGTATTACGAATATACAGTGAGAGGAAAAGAGGAAGAAAAAGGTCAGATAATAGAAATAATTGGCTTAGTAGAAGCAGAACAAGCTTACACACTATCTGCACACATACAACTGATGGGATGTGGGGGAAGCGTTGATCACAAAGTGAGAAAGAGGGAAGAGAGATTGGGACAGATGCCTTTTTTTTAGCTGTTCATGGAATACAAAAAAAAACAAGGTCTCTTACCAAGGCATTAGGATGGTTCACGTTGGACCTAAATCCGTAACCCATCAGCAAGCGTTTAACCACACGCCCCTGCCTGTTTGGCTTGGGAAGCTTGCTGAGGTGTGGTTACGGATTGCATGAAAATGTGCAACATGAACCGTCCTATTATGAATTTCCTAGGAGTAATTAGTGTATCAATCAGCAACATGAACAATACAATCAGTAGTCCGGTTCACGACCCGCTGGTTTCAGCTTGCTGGAATTTATGACCCCCTGCTTGTTTTTGTATAGTTTATGCATGACGTTGTTCAGCGTGCTGTGCATCAAAACTTGCATAATGGCTGGGATCACTCACCCAAACCTTGAAGCATCATGCAAGGTCCAATTTAAACTTATGACCTGCATGTTGCTGATGCAGCAATAAAAAGCTGCTAAAATATAGCATAAACAGCGGGTCGTGAACCGGACTAGTTGATGAATTGATCAATCATGATAATAGTTTATTCAAAGGGAAAAATTGAATATAGTTGTTTGGCTCATAAAAGTCACTGATATAGGAATATTGCAACCGTAGTAGTTATATGTAGATTCCAATTGTCACAATGACTAGTCTGCAAATCTTTCCCCCAGAAATGAAAATTCAGAGTTTCTGTACTGCTTCTTGTTATCATAAGAAAGACATCCCAACTTGATCTACAAATGGGGCATGGGCTGAATTGGGATGTAGAGAATTTTGTGGTATATTTGAAGTTCCTTGCAGATGGTTCAAATGGTAGATGTGTACCTTGTTCTCTCAAACCCTCCACCCTATGATCCTTCTTCTTTTGCCTTGTGCCCCATTTTATTTCTCTTCTTCACCATTTTTCCACTCGAGAGATGTGTTTCTTTTTTCTAGTGTTGATATTGTTTCTTTTTCTTTCTGTTTTGTCTCTGCTCGGATCAGTGTCCCCCGGGCATCCCCCCCGTTCATGGGGTGCTCCCCGGGTGTCCCCGTGAACCATTTTGGGCAGTCCTGATTAACTGTGCTCACAAAACCAAAAAAAAAAAAAAAAAAACAGAAACTCATCTCTTCTATTTACAAACATCCATCCACTACCAATTTAGATAACTCACATCCAACCCAACCCACAATCCATGACAAGCAACTCAAACTCACAAACAAATAACTACCAACACCACCACCACCAGAACAAAAATACCGTCAAGCCAGCCAGACTCAGTCAGAACCAACGTAGAGCACACGACCAGCAGGCGCTCTCCCACGTCAGTACTCTGTCCCAATTATAATATACTGATCGATCACCCAGTCAGTACTACCTACATACATATACATAGTAGAACTAACGCTCTGCAATCTCATCACAGCTCCTAGGCTTCACCCTACCACCCCGTTCCACCCAATCCCCCCAAGCCACCTCCTCCACCCGTCGCCCCGCCAGGAAGCAACATGGCCACGTCTCTCATTACGACAAAGATCGTATGTCATCACACCACTCCAACTTCCTGATCCCCATGTTCTAATATGATGATGCTTCTGTCTCAGGCTTCGTTCATGCCAAATACCGGTTCATCTTGAAACCCACGGGCGATTATACTGTCCACCTTGCTGATCCCGACATTCGATTCCACTGGCCAGGTTAGACATCTTTACCCTTCCAAGCAACCACATCAGATATCTGATTCCTGATTTGTTTTTACATATCTCATTCAACCAGACATCCTGCAAGTGATCGTCAATTATTCAACCAGCTTGCCAAGAGTCTCCACCCAGCCTCAAACTGCCGATCTCGATCCAGACATCACCTTGGAGAAGCATGCCTGCCCGATTTGCTTATCCGAACCTACGGCTGCACGCATGACAAAATGTGGTCACATATTCTGCTATCCATGCATCCTTCATTATCTAGAACTGTCTGACGAAGGAAAAGCTCAAGGTCGAAAGTGTCCCGTATGCTGGGAGACTGTGCTTCAAAAAGATTTAAAGAGCGTCAAGTGGTTCGACTGTAGCACAGATTCAACTGAAGACACCCCAGAGCCCGTTTCCGATCTGATGAACTTTCGGCTCATCGAACGTCCTAACTTCACCAATCTTGCACTACCTCGTTCCATTACTTGGCTTTCCTCTGCTGTCCCGACTCACCATTCAGCATGGCAGTTTACCCCCGATGCTCTCACTTTCGCCAAATTCATGATGGCAGAACCTGATTACATGATGAATGAGCTCAATCAAGACTTACAGGAACTTCACAGCGAACGCTTATTACTTTCCAAGTGGTCCACCTCTCAGGATGAATCGGAAGATTTGGGTATAGTCTTCATTCGGGCGGCAGAGTCCAAAGTTACAGAGCAGCTAGAGAAAGTGGGTCTGTTGAAGACTAACTTTGTTATGACGGAGAGAAAACGAGCGATGCGGCAAATCGCTCAAGTAATCCAACAGTCCGCTGAAGGATCGTCGGACCCAGCATCTCAGATGCAGATCTACACTACTACCGATGAAGAGGAGTCAATGCTCATCCCTGAGACAGCTAAAAATTCGACACGTGAAGAAAACCCTGACCAGCCAGTCTATCTCCCAAATCAACGTGAACACCATTTTAATACTAGTTCTCGGAATTTAACCTCAGACAACCTCGAGGATCTGAAGGCTCCGGAATCCCGTTTTCCAAAGTCCGACTTTCTCTCGCCCGCCGTTCCGAAAACTCGTAAAAATGTTAATCCACCTGAACCCACCTCGACCACATATCGATTCTATCAAGCCGCATCAGGAGAGCAGATCTATCTGTCTGCTCTCGACATTCGCGTTCTTACTGCCAAGTTTGGTTCCTTCGATCGTTTCCCGGATCACATAACCCTTAAGGTGGAAGGCTGGAGTGAAGTTAGGGTATCGGACGACTTGCGACGACGTTGCCGATATCTTTCCCATCTACCGACCGGGAGCGAGGTTCGAATGGTGGAAGTTGACTTGGACGAATACCTAGGAGATGATTGTACAGTAGTCGAAGCTGTTCGAAAGAGACGGGCTAAGAGGCGAGACAAGGCGAGAAAGGAAGATAAAGCGAAGGCAAAGAGTGAGATGATCGATCAGTCGAGCTGGGATACTTTCTCCAGCAAGTCGGTCCCTCATTGGATCGCTCCCGCCGGCGGGAAAAATCAGGCCATTATGAGTAGACCAATCGTCGACCGTTCTTCACCTTCAGAAGAGGCGCGTGTATCAACCGATTTGCCAGCAGCATCCCAAAGACCTATGGTGGCCCCCGATGTGCAACCCAGTGGCTCAAGAACTGTGTGGGGCACCTACATTCCGTGTAACGCGACTAGCTCTAGCAATCCATCTGGTGAAGTGCAAGATCAGGAGGATATTTGGGCCAAACAAGAGGCTCAGTTGAGAATGAACCGATCCAGATCCGGTGCTCGCGCCGAATTGAACACTGAAGATCTCAGCGGTAGTGATGATGACCAAGAAGGGGGAGAAGGTGGCAAGAAGAAGGGCGCCCCTCGCAAGAAGGGAAAGCAGAAAAACCGCAAGCACGTCAACAAAGTCGTTATCAACCTCAGCGGTGGAACCGGCGGTAGAAGGTTCTAAACTCTGGCCTCACGTCTGTTGTATTTTGATTATTCTCGCCATCCTGCTCTCCAGCATCGCCATTATCATTTCCAAATGCTCACTTATATACCTTCACAAAAACCACTCAAAAATACAAACCAAAAAAAAAATCGCAAAAGACAAACCACAAGAAAAAAAAAACCCCCCCGTTCCACTTGAAATAAGCCTGATTTTTCCTATTGTTATCTTTATCGCGTCTCCAGAAACACCGTGTCTCCCTCTCTCCTCTTTCATTTCTCTTCTACAGTCTGTTCCCCCGTCCTGTTGACAATTCAATCGTTGCCTCGCTTTTTTCCTGTCTCTTTCTCCCGTCGCAGCATTTACCAACACGTTTGTCTCCTCACTTTGATGGGTTAGTATTGTGTATGTTTTATGTATAGCTAGTCATTTTCTCTAGGTTTGCGTTATGTTACTCGACAAAGAACCCCTCCCATGTCATACAAGAAATCAAGACATCTTACTCTTTTATGGGTGCCTCATTTGGATCCTGTACTGCTCAATTCTCCGGGGGTTTTTGTTTGTTTGGAACACTTCTTGATGAGGAAAACCTGCTGTTGAGAAGTAGATGTAATACATACCTGCTGCTGAAGAGTCAATCCGTTCTCTGAAGAGTCAATCCGTTCTGAGGAATGATGAGAACTAATGTACGAAGTGGTCCTGAAATTAAATGTCACGTATGTATATACATTGTGTGCTAAGAATAACGCTAATGCTATGATTGTTACAACGCCTTCAATAAACATCATTTGAGCTTCTTCACCCGCAACATCCCCCAAGTACGATAATAATTCTTCTCTCAAAGAAGCAACAACAGGGCAATCATTACATATGAAAAAGAAAAAGAAAAATCTTAGCGGCTAAGACAAACCAAATCGACATGGTTATAGAAATGCACATTAATTGTGTGAACCATTGAAGCTGCGGTAGTAAAAATAAAAGATAAAAAGACGGTGGCTGAAGTGAAAGAGCTTGGGTGGTTTTGCGTGTTGGTAATTGCCGTGCGGCACTTTGACCGCATCCATCTTCGTGGTAAAAACTACTGATAGTTGTAGGAGGCTCCATTTCCCTGCTGCACAGCCATTTGAGCGGCATATTGCTGTGCTTGGATCTGTGCGTGCATGTATTGCTGCTGCTGTTGTTGCTGCTGCTGCTGGTGCTGCTGTTGTTGCTGTTGTTGTTGTTGTTGTTGCTGTTGCTGCTGTTGTTGCTGTTGTTGCTGTTGTTGCTGCTGTTGTTGCAATGCTTGTTGAGCCAGGGTTGCTTGATCCGGCTGCTGCCGCGGCTGAGCTGCTGCCTGATTTTGCACAGGTGCTGACTGAAAATATTGGTGACTCAAGGCATCTTCGCAAGACAAGCGCTGAGAGGGATCGAATTTCAACAATCGTTCCAACAAATCGGCGGCTAAACCAACATGTCTCGGGTCAGTCAAAGTTGATTTCATCGTATTAGGAAAGTCTTGACTTTGCTTACCTAATGGATGGGCTTTAGGATAAAGCGATTGGAAAGAAATCCTAGCAACTCGAGGGAAGGGTCGTAGTTGAATCTCGGGCTTTGGGGGAGTAAAAAGCGCGAACATGGCCGTGAGCATGCATGTTAATGCGAGATATCTTTATGAGAATCAGATTTTAAAGCGGTTAAAAATCGAACCGATTCAGTCTGGATTCGCCTTAGAGTCACTTCATCGGGTGTTCCAAGGACTCTTAAAATCTGGGTCAGCTGATCGTTGTTGTCCCGACCACGGAATAAGGGGACCCCGCTAATCACTGCAAGCCGTACTCAATCACATCAACCCGAGTAAGCGTACGAAGAGCCTGAGTGAGAAATACATACTTTCGGCCATGATACAGCCAGCGCTCCAAACATCAATGCTCGTGCTATAAGTTCGGCTGCCAAGCAAGACATCGGGAGCACGATACCACAGAGTGACCACTTCATTCGAGAAGGTATTAACGGGTATTCCAAAGGCACGAGCGAGGCCAAAGTCGGCAAGCTTGAGCTCGCCTCGCTTGTTGATCAACAAGTTTTGAGGTTTTAAATCCCGGTGTAGTACCCGGTTTTCATGACAGAAAGCTGTGCCTTTGAGTAGCTGTTCGTATCAACAACGATCGTTAGTGAGGCTTGAAGACCAAATGGGGGAAAAAAAAAAGTTTCTTATGTAGACGTCAACATATCGAAGTAAGAATGCGACTGACTTGATACATGAAACTTCGTACGATCGGAGCCTCTAAAGCGCCACGCTCGCCGTGAGTATCCATATATTTCTTCAAATCGAGATCCATAAACTCAAAGACGAGCATCAATTTAGTCTCGGTGTGGATCACATCGTACAATCTGACAATGTTGGGGTGCTTGAGTTCCTTCATGAGACTGATCTCTCTGATCGCAGTCGACGGAGTACCTTCTTCGGCATCAAGATGAATCTCTTTTAAAGCGACGATCTCATTGGTGATCCTGGAGCGACCCTGAATTGCACATGGATAAAATAAGCAGGTTTATAAAACAGTGATTATTAGAATTTAGGCATAAAATAAGTTTTTCTAGGTATAATAGATGTTGACCTTATGAACTGTGGCATAAGTGCCCTCGCCAAGCTGCCAGTACGGAGAAGTGCGACGAAAGACGAGGAGGTATTAGCTATTGAGCCCGACTGTGTTTATTTATACTCTTCAAGCTTTGGAACAAGGACGGGGCACCTTTTCCATTTGAACATAACTTTGAGTGAAGAAACAACAGGTCAGAATCAGACGCAAATGAGAGGGATACCTGGAACGAAGACTCACTTCATGGTGGACAATGGAGATAGATATGTACACCCAGCCAATCTGAGGCTTCCTCAGACTCACGAGGAAGAAGTTTGATGCGAACCAATCGAGGATGAGACGGACGACGGCAATGAGGACAACTACAGAGCGCGCCCAGTTTTATACCCCGACCGGGAAGATCCAACGGGGGCCACATTTCGGGGATCCCCGAGCACACCAGCTGGGAGAGCCCGAATCTCATGTCAAAGCCAACAGCCCGCGATCAGCTGTGTCAGATTGCCCTGGAACCAAGCTTATCTCGCCTTGCTCCTGACATGTGGAACTTTGACTCTCACCTTTTTGGTGAGGGCATAGTATAATAGGGGCTATGCATTTTGTTATCAAGTGAGATAAGCAGATGCTATTTTTAGGTACATGCGTCAATCAGCACGAAAAAGAATTTCAATGGATCAATAATTAACACTTGGTGAGCAAGGCCAAGCAAGAAGAGCGCAGAGGGTGGAAACTATGTACAACCTAAGAAAAAATTAAAATTAAATGATCCGGAATCATTGCCACAGTCCAAAAAATGAAAAATAGAAAAAGATAATCAACATCGCTCATGAAAAACTGATCATATGATCATCACATTCTCTTCTTGGGGTTCATTATATGCACGCTGCTTTTTCTGCGCAATCGGCGAGCTGATGATGTATTTCAGCTGACTCTGGCGGTTTTTTGCCTTGCTGGGTGACTTTCTCGTCCTTTGGCCCACTGGTGCTGACGGCTTGGGAGTGTCTGACGAAAGTTGGAGGCTTCGCATGGATGACAAGCTTGGCTGTTTCTGTCGTAAAAGAAGGGAGGAACTTCGACTGGGCTGGTTCGTCCGATTGGTAAAAGATTCATCAAAATAGATGTTAGAACAAGTTGCATTTCATAGGTAAGAAGAGAGCGTACCATTGCTTTAAATTCACCTAGTGCCTTTTCAGGCTTAGACAAAGATGCCGAGATTTTGCTTGAAATTGGCCACGATCCATTT
>PGCI01000212.1:0-162992 GCA_002873125.1 Puccinia coronata f. sp. avenae | reverse complement strand
ACCTACTTTCTATATAAGAAAATAGGCTCTGGGGGCCAAACAAACCCTGCAAGGTTTGTACTGGCCCCATTCATGCGCTGTAACAGTCCGACATTGACCGCATTGCTACAATTGAGATGCAGCAACGCACCGACGTTGGTTGCATCCCTTCATTCTCTAAAAATTTGTTTTGCAAGGTCTCACAACACTCAACACAACATCAGATGTCAATAGATGATGCAAACATACAAATGCACGCTGAGGAGTCCTCAGAGCTTGGCATGGAGGAGCTGGGAGCGCTTCTCGGCAGGTAGCTAACTGCCTGCCAGAGAGTGCTCCTTGGCAGGTAGCTAACCGCCTGCCAGAGAGTGCTCCTTGGCAGGTAGCTAACCGCCTGCCAAACAGTGCTCCTCGGCAGGTAGCTAACTGCCTGCCAAACAGTGCTCCTCGGCAGGTAGCTAACTGCCTGCCAAACAGTGCTCCTCGGCAGGTAGCTAACTGCCTGTTGGGGAATCCTCCTCAGCAGGTAGCAAGCTTCCTACGTCCTGCCGGGGAGTCCTCATTGACAGGCAGCAAGCTGCCTACCTGCCTGCTGGGGTACTTCTTGGCAGGTAGCTACCTGCCTGCCAAGGACTCCTTGGCAAGTAGCTATCTGCCTGCCGAGGACTCCTTGGCAGGTAGCTATCTACCTCCCAAGGAGTCCCCCAGCAGGCAAGCAGCTACCTGCAAAGGGCTCCTCACCAGGCAGGTAGCTACCTGCCGCAAGGAGTCCTTGGCAGGCAGATAGCTACCTACCAAGGAGTCCTCGGCAGGCAGATAGCTACCTGCCAAGGAGTCCTCGGCAGGCAGATAGCTACTTGCCAAGGAGTCCTTGGCAGGTAGCTACCTGCCTGCCGTGGAGTCTTCATTGCCAGGAAGCTACTGCTTGCTGATGACTCCTTGGCAGGTAGCGCCACCTGCCTGACGAGGACTCCTCGGCAGGTAGCACTACCTGCCCTCCAATAAATCCTTGGCAGGTAGGTATCTCCATGAGGGGAGCCCTCATTGGCAGGTATGTAGCTGTCAGCTGCCTGCCTGCCAAGGAGCCCTCCTTGGCAGGTAGCTACTGGCTTTTCAAAGAGGACTTCTTGGATGATATCTACCTGCCTGGCAAGGAGGAGTTACATATTCCTGGCAAGGAGGAATTCTTGGCAGCTACATGCGCGGCAGCTGTCCAGGAGGGCAACCAATCGGTGCTTCCCAATAGGAAAGTGTCCATTTTAGGCACAGGGAAATAATTCCCAATAATGGTGGTGTGTGCTTCACTTTTTTGCATGGCCCTGGAGACCAAGTAGTGTTCTTATAAAACACAGCCACCTTGAATTTAGCTGCAGAAATCATACTGCCTGCACCAGAGAAGGTTCCAATCAACAAGTGAACCAAAAGCATCCATTGCATGCCATTCTCTGCCTACAATGGAACCTTTTAGAAGGCAATTTCCATTGGACGCTTCCCAAAAGCCTCCACTGGGCACCTATGAGAGAAGTGCCCAGTGGACGCATGGATAAATTTTTTAACTGGGCGTGTTCTACCATAAGCACCCAGTGGATGCAGTTAAACAGTAGAATGTGTTGAATGGGGGGTGCCTTTTGACCAAAGGTGTCCATTGGATGCAGGTTTTTTTGGAAACACATGTCACACCCCATGGTGTGAATTACAAAAAATCTTGGAGTTGGCAGAAAGTCCAGCAGAGAGGGAGAGAGAGCATCCAAAGCAAAAATTATTTTTTATCAGATTCCCATCCCTTCTGAACCCTTCAACATGAAAATTTTTATTTCAAAAAAGGAATCTTAACTTTCATTTAAGTTGATTTCTTCCTCTTTTTGTGTTTCTATTTTTTGGTCATCCTGAAATCCACAGTATCTTGGTGATATGTGTAGAACAATACATCTTGGTGAAGTTTAATTGCCCAGTGATCTTTGTTGGGAGATAAATTTGCTCAAGAGCTCTGGCAATACAAAGTTTATACCCTTACTGCAACAGTGTGGTGACCTGTTTACCTGATCACCATGCTCACCATACTTCCTTGAGCATTTCTTCTTGCCAAGCTAACTTGATGAAAAGAACATTTTCTTTTTGAGCTGGCTCAGAAATTAGATAACCTGATCAACAAAATTAATCTGGGAGAAAGTTATTTACTTTCTTTTGCTTTTTCTTTTTGGAAATCTTAATAAATAGATGACCTAGCACTTGCACTTAACATACACAAACCTTCATTTATCTGAAAAGTCACGAACCAAGGATATATATAATAGGTATGTATTTGAATTTTGTTGTAGTGAGGAATGACACAATGTGCATGATTGGTATGTTTTAGCATGGTTGCAACGTTGGTGGATTTTAGGGGAAAAAGCTAAAGTATGCAGCAAACACCGGAGTTTTAGCCTGACAGGTGTGGGGGTTTTGTCCCTAGAGTAGAATAATGCAGGGCTTTAACCAAGCCAATGTGGATGCTGTAACCACAACCCAAAATCAACATTAATTAACCCAAAAGATGGACTTCCCATTTTGGGTGCTCCAACACTTATTCAAAGCTTGAAGAGTCCACTCAAACTAACATGGAACAAGTTTGCCATACAATTTTATTTCATTTGTCATAAATTCTACCAAAAACAAAAAGCCTAGAAGAGTGGCTTGCTAATAATTTAATTTGGGTTTTGTTAATTTATCCAGGATTGAAATCAGTTTTTGGCTTTCAGGGAGACACATATTTTTCCAACCCTTTCTTGAAGCTTGCATTGGTCTGGAATGATGTGGAAAGCCCCTAAATTCAGAAAAGGAAATAACTGATTTCACTTCTGAAATATTCCAGTCACATATCTTGACTTAAGTTTCAAAAATCATTTATTGGTCTTTCATTTTTTCAAATCTGTTACAGTGGAAGCAAAACAATTGTTGACTTAATTAAGGCATAAAATTGATATTCTTCAAAATATTCTTCAAAATTTTGCCCCCTTTGACTTTTAACTCCCCCAAGACCCCAAAATTGGGGGCTATGCCCTTGTTCATTAATAAGAGAGATGGTTAGTTCTTGCTCTTTTTCATCAACTTTATTTTTTAACCTTAATTGTTTGATTGTTACTTTATGTTTATAAGGTACCAACCACCAATGCAAAGACTCATTGGCCAAAGGAAGAACATGACCCCAGCGAGTACAACAAGGACCATGAGAGCAGCTCCGGCAATGACCATGAGCTGGTGACCAGTCAGTCCCGGTCATCAAACAGAGTGCGTACTCCTCTCAATGACCTGTACAGACCGGTCATCAAGAAGAGTGCGTGCTCCTCTAAATGACCGGTCTGCCCGGGTTATCGAGAGGTGCGTACTCCTGTCAATAACCCGGGCAGACCAGTCATCAAGAGGAGCACGCCTCCTCTTGATGACCGGACTGCACCAGCCATTGAGAGGAGGTGTCCTCCTCTTGATTGCCGGTCCGTCCTGGTCATCAAGAGGAGTACGCACTCCTCTCAATGACCGGTACAGACCGGTCATCAAGAGGAGTGCATACTCCTCTCAATGACCGGGACGGACAGGAGCGTACTCCTGTCAATAAACCGGGCAGACCAGTCATCAAGAGGAGCACGCCTCCCCTGATGACCAGGCTGCGCTGGCCATTGAGAGGAGGCATCCTCCTCTTGATGGCCGGTCCATCCCGGTCATTAAGAGGAGTACGCACTCCTCTTGATGGCCGGTCCGTCCTGGTTGTTGAGAGGAGTACGCACTCCTCTTGATGACCAGTCTGTACCGGTCATTGAGAGGAGGCTTCCTCCTCTTGATCACCTGTCTGTCCCGGTCATCAAGAGGAGTACGCGCTCCTCCTGGTAACCTGGACAAATCAGTTGTCAAGAGGAGCACCTGCCTGCTGGGCTGGTACCAGCTCGGCAAGCAGGTCAGCCGGCTTGCTGGGCTGGTACCAGCTCGGCAAGCAGGTAGGCCTGCTCGCTGGGCTGGTAACAGCTAGGCAAGCAGGTAGGCCTGCTTGCTGGGCTGGTACCAGCTCAGCAAGCAGGTAGGCCTGCTCGCTGGGCTGGTACCAGCTCAGCAAGCAGGTAGGCCTGCTCGCTGGGCTGGTACCAGCTCAGCAAGCAGGTAGGCCTGCTTGCTGGGCTGGTACCAGCTCGGCGAGCAGGTAGGCCTGCTTGCTGGGCTGGTACCAGCTTGGTGAGCAGGTAGGCCTGCTTGCTTGGGCTGATAATATGTACATATTTGTTTAAATATGTATCAGCTATGTGATGAACATAAATTAGTACATATTTATTTACATGTGTGGCACTGCACAAAGGAAAAACTGGCCAAAGCTAGTGGGCAGCTTCTCAGTTGGCAGCTGAGACAGGCATGTCCAAGTTGCCATCCAGGCCTGTCTCAGTTGGCAGCCAGACCTGTCTCAGTTGGCAGCAAGGCCTGTCTCAGTCAGCAGCTGAGAGAGGCCTGTCTGAGCGACAGCTGAGACAGGCCTGTCTTCAGTGGGCAGCCAAGACAGCTTGGTGGGCAGCCCAAGACAGACCTGTCTGGGTGGGCAGCCAACAGACCCATCTCGGTGGGAAGCCAAGACAGACCCGTCTTGGTGGGCAGCCAAGATAGACACATCTCGGTGGGCAGCCACGGCAGACCTGCCCCCATGGGCAGCCAAGACAGACCTGCCTCGGTCGGCAGCCAAGAAAGCACTGTCTCTGATTGGGTTTGCCCCTCTGAAGGCTGTTACACATCATGAACAGAATGAGCAAAATGAGTTGTAATGAGTACACATCATGAACAGAATGAGCGAAATGAGTTCCAATGAGTTGCGCTGTGCAGGCCAAGCACATGAGCCATTGACATGCTAAATGCATATTCATGAATGCTTGTGAAGGGGTACACAGAAGAGGAGTTGGCTGCTAGCTATAACCAAAGTTGGTTGATGTCACCCAACATCCGGCAACTATTGATTGGTTGTGGTGATGTGACCAGGGATGTGTACTGTAGACTGTAGTAGACAAGCTGATGAGGAAACGGAAATGAGAGGAGGTAGACAGGCCTTTATATAGCAAAATCAGGGAAAATCAGAAAGTGGCCAACATGTGGTTGGAACAATGGAAATGGAAAAAGATGGAACAACTAGCATACAAACTCTGACTGAGTTGTGGTTGGCAGAACAAATTGGAATCATGGAAGAAATGAGAAGAAAGAAATGTGTGCAAACTTGTGGGTAGGAAGCCAATGGAACATTCTATGGGAGACTATGGCTGAGGTCGGCAAAGAAAATTCTCAATGGGGTGTTATGAGTACAAAATGGTGGACTTGTGGTTAAGAGATTGTGTGTGTCAGCCTCTGTGATGCCAAGAACTAGAACCTTTTAGCTACACAAGGTGATAAGAGTGCAAATGATGAGTAGAGTGGGGTATTTTCACGTAGAAAAGTAGTAAGAAGAAGATATAAAAGATTATAATTCTTTCAAAGAGGGGCCTGCTGGCGCAGGGGTGTTTTTAGGTGCCCTCTAAATCAGAGATCTGCAAAGCAGGGTGGTATCTGATGAAGAAAACAATGGGTTTCTGTGTAACAGAAGGTGGTACCAAAGTGCTTTCCAATTAAGGAACCAGAAAGGGGACAGAAGGATAAAAGAAGTACTCACTATTGCTTCTTTGAAGCCAAAAGGCCACATAGGGATGTGAAGTAGAGCTGCTGGGTAGATTGGTGGGTTTCTGCACAGGAGCTGAACACTTTGAAGGGTTGGTTGAATAAGGAACACCACGGATAAAACAGGCAAACAGAGCAGAGTAACTGAAAATAGGACAGGACACGGCTTAACTGATTGACGGTAATATATAATGATGATGATAAACAACCTTTGGCGTGGAAAGAGGGCTCTATATATACTAGTTTCACTCATAGTAGAGGACCTTTCTGCCTGTGTGCGTGTAGTAACTGGATTTCAGCGTAATGTGGCCAATTTGGGAGATTGGCACTAACAAGGCTCATCCCAATGACAATGCTGGTCATTATTTCAGCGTCACAAGTGCTCTTCATGACCTTTATAACCTATTTGGTCATTTTAACTAAGTTACATAGCAACACTGACGTGTAATTGTATCTGAAATGGGCCACAGACGCTGAAATGGGCCACAAATGGCTATGGGTCATCTTTAAAGGCCACGCTGGCTATGTTACTCTTATTTATTCAAGGTTTTTATTAGTGAAACCTTGTAAATAAACCGCGTAGAATCTACTTTTACCCTAGTTACACCTGTACATATGTGGTAACTAGGGATTAGCTGTTTCCACGCATTTGGCCAATTTCCAATTGGATTATATAATCCGCGCGCGGGGTTGAAGGTTTAAACCCCAATTGGGCCTAACTCTCAAACTATACACAAAACCTCAATTATAAGTCCATAATTGGTCCTTTTGCATACAGTATGCATAAATAGCAAGTACACACGTGTGTAATGTGCATCTGTGACATGTGGATGTGGCCAATTCTTACAGGTACTTGGTTCAAGGTGAAGGAGTAGGAATTTAGGGGTAATTCCAGTGAGGGACCCTACATTAATTTGCATGAGAATTCAGAATATGACATAATATTCTAAGTTATCCTCAAGGTTTAGAAGTTATCAGTATTTTTTGTAAAAAGTATTTGTTATTTTAATACATTACTTATTTTTATGGCTCCAGGACTTTGCTAAGTTTCTTGGATAAAAATAAGAAAACTAAGTTTTTATGCATTATTAATCATATTAATGGGTCTTAGTAATAATGTCTCTTTTCATTTGTTTGTATGTTACTTTTGTCAGGTTGGCTCTGCCATAGTAGCAAGCTGACAGTGTGATTGCTGAGTGAAAGTGCCATGATTGAGATGTTGAGCTGGGAACCTGCCTGCCACAACATATCTGGTGACTTCCCCATGATTGTACCAGCTTTCCTATGATCCCTCTGGCACATATCACCTTTTTCCACACCTCCCAATACTATTATGACTGGGTTTGGCTTACCTTATACACCCCCAAATTGGATGATGTCTCCATCATCAATACTAAAAGAGCCAAACCTGTAAGTATCTGTATCTATAATGTGGTAAAATGTACTAACTACTTGGAAATTCTGGGGAGTATTTGTTTTGAATGATTTTTGAAAACCCAAGGGAAATCTATTTATGTGCTTTTGTTTATTTTTATCCTGTTTTTGTTAGTTTTATATGTATATGTGTCTACAAAAGATGGCTTCCAGTTGTGCTGATAAAATGGGGTTTTTGTATGAGTGGGGATGTAAAAAGGAAAAAAAAAAAAAAAAAAAAAAAACCAGAAAGAAAAAAAGAAAAAAAATTCGAGGAGAGATATCCAGAGAGAGTTCAGAGCCTAGAGCATGGAGCTGAAAAAGGTAGATATGGAGTGTAGTGAAAGAAAGAGGGAGAGGAGAAAGTGGAGTTTTGTCACTTTTATTCTTTGGCCCAAAGCCAATGATAATATGGATTTATCATTGGCTTAGAGCCGAAAAAGGTGGGGGCTGACAGGGCCAGCCCACTTCCAGAAAAATTTCTCTAAGTCACAACTCCAACCCAGATCCCCAAATCCTTACTGTCCCCATCAGCTCTCCCAATTGACTCCCACAGAAAATCAAATATAGGTCACATCCCACTCAGCACTTACATCCCACTCAGCTCAATCTCACACAAATCCAGCACCACTCAGCCCCAGCTTTCTTATCACCTTGATTACCAAAACTTAATCACCACTCTCACAATGGTTACTACTTGCTCACGCTCAACTGTAAAGACAGCAAAAACCCTAACGGAAACCAATCACCGCACACGCCATACAACTTCCACTCGTGGTTGAGGTTCCAGCACTCGTGGTTGAGGTTCCAGCACTTGTGGTCAAGGTTCCAGCACTCCTGGTCGAGGTTCCACTCATGGTCAAGGGAGGGGTGGAAGCAGAGGAGGAGGAGCAGAAACCAAAAGAACTGATCACAATTCCCAACTTGACTCAAGCCCCACCCCCAATGACGAGGTGTCTCAAGAACTCCACAACAACCATTGTAACAAACTAGACAAAAGTGGAACAGACAGCCACTCAAACAGTGAACAACAGGAACCAATTGACAAAACCACTCAAACAATGGAAGAGAGGAATCAGTGACGGAAGATATCAACTTAACTCTTGAAAACTTTGAATCCTGCTTGAGTGCATGGACCATACCTGCACTTTGACAGACGCTGGCTCAACAAAAAAAAATCAAAATTGTATTCCCCAAGAGGTTCAAGAGGTCCTGAACTACCAAAAAGCTAAATACACCAAGATCAAGTTAATGCTAGCTCTGATTGGCCATGTTTCTGAGAAAACAGTCAATGCTTTCCTGTAAGTTGTTCAAAGACTGAAAATCTTCAAAAACATAAAAGCTATTTCAAACTAATCCCTACAATCAGGGGGGAAAACAAACCAAGCAAAACCAAGAACAACTTCACTCGCTTTCTTTCTTTTAGTGTTTGTAGTGCTGAGACACCAGGTGATTTTATGTTTCCCAATGCCTTCTCTCCATTTCCATGCCTCTAAGCTCCAACTAACCTGAATTGTAACCCATCAGTTCTACCAAAGGGATCAACAACAGGATGGAAAGAAAGGAATAAAAAGCTTGGTGCCAAGTGGCAATTGCTTACTGCCGATCAAAAAAATGTCTTTGATGCAAGAGTTTTTGCATTTTTTTCTAAACTGCCCATTACTTGCAACAATACGACCAACAATACTGATGGCGATACCGAGAGTGACTATGAGGATGATGACAAACCACTCAGCACCAATGAGAAGAATTTGTACCAGCCCCTCTATGAAGATCTTGTCAACCATGGAAAGGTGGAGCTTGTCTTAGGGAGAGGTCCAACTCAAGATTCTGCAATACCCCCTCAAGCACTTCATTAAGTTGTTCAACTCAATGAGGAGGTGAGCGTCAAACCACCAATAATCATGTGAAATATACTGATCAATTCAATCAGCTTTTCACAGTTGCAAATGTTTATAACTTGACCTTTTACTCACTAGCAGCAACTCGTAGTCCAGGTGGTGGTAGCTTCTGCAAGGAGTTCAGCAACGATGATTCCTGGCTTAATGTAAAAAAGACCCAATGGAAAGCCAAAGAAACATTTGAAGCATACAGCCATGGACGGGCTATTCAAGCAATTGTTTAAAAACTCTCTGATCCTAACAAACGACCACCAAAGAAAATAAAGGAAGCTGATGGGGTCCAAAAGCAACTTTGTATAGAACTCAATATACTTCTTGGTAAATCTTGTTCTCTTATTCTCATCATTGGTTCATCCAAACACTTGGCTAAAATTTATTCATCATAATTTTTGAAAGCTCAAGCACTTTGTTGTGACAAAGCCAAGTTCCCTATGCAGCGGGATCCTTGCACTAAGCTCTGCTCATCCCACTCCCACCTCAGAATCCACCAATCTGAATCATCTTCCTTAACAAGCAAGCACCTCTTGGAAGGATTAGAGGCTATGCACAACGAGTTCCAAAATAAATGGCTTGACGACATCAAGAACGGGCATTTTCAAATAGTTTCAGTTAATCAGGCTTCATCCTAGGACAAGTATTGATCAATATTTTTGATTTAAATGACTTTTTTAAAAAAACCTTGCTATGAAGCAGAAAAAAATTGAATCAAAATTATTGGAATATACAGCATTTGAATTTTGGCCAAGATAAATGCTTTTTTTATTGTTGTTTTGTCTCCTTTCCTCAAAATTTCTCCCATCAACAAATTTTTTTGTTCACTGCAGCCCACTGGCACCAATGAAATGCGGAAAACTTGTATAAATTAAGATAGATACAACTGTTAAGGTTATAAATTCCCATCAAATCACAAACAAGATGTACCATAAGACCTGCCCACTTACTCTCATCATAACAGCCCACCCAGCCCCTCTGGCCAATGAAAACTCAACCAAACCAGATCCAATGGCAGCTAAATTCCAGCCCACCCAACCCCTTTAGTGTACAAAATTCCAGCCTACTCACCCCCTTTGACCCAAATGAATTCAGCCCACCCAGCCCCTTGGACCCATGAAAATCCATCCCATTCATCCCCCTTGGGCCAATGAAAATTCAGCCCACCCAGCCCATTTCTACAATACAAATCCAGCCCACCCAGCCCCTTGGCCCATCCAGCCCCCTTGACCAATGAGAATCCAGCCAACACAGCCCCCTTGGCAGGTGAAATTCTGGCCCACCCAGCCCACTTGGCATGCCCGTCAATACAGCCTGCCCACCCCCTTTTACCAATGAAAATCTAGCCCACCCAGCCCCCATGGCAGGTGAAATTCCAGCACACCCAGCCCCCTTGGCACATGAAAATTCAGCCCACCCAGCCCCCACACATATTAAATTCTAGCCCATGCAGCCACTTGGCAGGTAAAGGTGCAGCCCACTCAGCCCCCTTGGCCAATGAAAATCCAGCCCATCCAACCCCCATGGCAGGTGAAATTCCAGCCCATGCAGCTCCTTTGGCGGGTGAAATTCCAGCCCACACAGCCCCCTTGGCCAATGAAAATCCAGCCCATCAAGCCCCCATGACAGGTGAAATTTCAGCCCATCCAGCCTCATTGGCCAATGGAAATCCAGCCCATGAAGCCCCTTGGCAAGTGAAGGTCCATCCCACCCAGCCGCCTTGGCACATGGAAATCCAGCCCATCCATCCCCCTTGGCAGGTGGAATTCCAGCCCACCCAGCTCCCTTGGCCAATGAAAATCCAGCCCATCCAGCCCCCTTGGCAGGTGAAATTCCAGCCCACCCAGCCCCATCGGCCAATGGATATCCAGCCCACCCAGCCCCTTTAACCAATGAATATCCAGCCCACCCAGCCCCAGCTTCAAAGGTGAAATTCCAGCCCACCCAGCCCCCTTGGCACATGAAATTCCAGCCCAACCAGCCCCTTTCGCTAATGAAATACAGCCCACCCAGCCCCTTCAACCAATGAAATTTCTGCCCAGCCAGCTCCCTTGGCCAATGAAAATCCAGCTGCCCAGCGCCTTTGGAAATGGAAACCCAGGCCACACAGCCCCCTTGGAAGGTAAAATTGCAGCCCACCAGGCTTTTTTGGCAGGAAAACCACCCTGCCCCTTTGGCCAATAAAATATATACCAAACTCAGGTTGCTTGGAAGAGGGGGATTCCAAAAAATTCCCACACAACCCCTCTGTCCAATGTACATGGAACCAGAATGCCCAGCTCCCTTGGAAGGTTAATATTCAGCCCACCCAGATCTGTTTCCAAAGGAGAGGAAGTCATTACTTTGAATCCCTCTCATTTGGAAACACAGTATAGAAGTAATTGGGTTTTTGGTAAAAGATAATGGTGTCATAATTCAATCCATGGGGCAATGAAGATGGATGGGATAGGTTACCTTGATAATTTATCCAAAATAGTAAAAGTAAGAAAAAATGAGGAAAGTACATAACTTGGATGTTGCCAATAATGACAGAACCAAAGTTTGCAATTCCTTTTGTTCTTACACAACACATAAATGATGTCTAATTTGTTTCCATGGAATGATGAATGATGGAGGTTGCTGAGATAGGGTGATTTGAGTATTTTTGATGGATAGAGACTGTCCAGACACCTAGCTTTGCTACACCCATAATTCATAT
The DNA here is from genome assembly GCA_002873125.1 of Puccinia coronata f. sp. avenae. Lineage (NCBI taxonomy): Eukaryota > Fungi > Basidiomycota > Pucciniomycetes > Pucciniales > Pucciniaceae > Puccinia > Puccinia coronata. The sequence goes on along the minus strand of PGCI01000212.1, from coordinate 151,358 downwards.
CAATATAAAAAGACAATGACTGGTTTGCAGTCTAGCCATTCAGATTCCAAGAAGTAGAAAATTCCTGAGAAAGAAACTGCATGAGGCAGCAATTATAAACACATATTTGAATAATTTTCCAACTCATTTTTGAAACTACTTGAAACAGATGTATCAAACCAAATGAAGCTACGTTTTAAATTACAAAAATCATCCAAACACAACACAAAATCACGGTCTTTTATAAAGACCGGTCCACATTTTGGGTCAACCCAGTGTTGATCACCTGCCAGCCAAGCCAACTTGATCACTGAACTCAAGGTGAGCAGGCACAAACCGGCTCACCAAGACAACTCAGTGAACGGGCAACAAACCAGCTCACCACAACTCGGTGAGCAGGCAACCTGCTTGCCAAGACATAATGGTGAGCAGATATAAACCTCCTCACCGAGTCAACTGTGAGCAGGTTGTTTAACCTGATCACCAAGGCTGTCTCGGTGAGCAGGCTTGTACCTGCTCACCCAGGCTGTCTCGGTGAGCAGGCAAAAAACCTGCTCCCAAGTCAACTCGGAAGAAGCCTGTCTTGCCTGCTCACCGAGACAACTGGGTGAGCAAGTAACAAACCCACTCACCAAGGCAACTTGGTGAGCATGTACCAAACCTGCTCATCAAGGATGTCTTGGTGAGCAGATACAAACCTGCTCATGGAGGCTGTCTTGGTGAGCAGATACAAACCCTGTTCACCAAGGCTGTCTTGGTGAGCAGTTTTCTTGCCTGCTCACCGAGACAGCCTCAGTGATCAGGTTTCTTTCCTGCTCACCAAGGCTGTCTTGGGGAGCAGGCAAGTACCTGCTCACCGAGGCTGTCTTGGTGAGCAGGTTTGTTACATGCTCACCAAGGCTGTCTTGGTGAGCAGGTTTATTACCTGCTCACCAAGTTTTCTTGTGTTAGCAGGTTTGTTCCCTGCTCACCAAGGTGTCTTGTGCGAGCAGGTTTGTTACCTGCTCACCGAGTTGTACTCTTGGTGAGCAGGAGGGTATGTATAAAGGTGACCAGCGTGTATGTATGTGTGTATTTTGTGTGTTGTTGGAGGCCCATTGTGTCCGGGTTGTAATTGCTTTTGAGTTTTTTTTTTTATTTCAAACCAACCCTTAGGGGTGGTTTCAGATTTTTGAAATTTTAAAAGCACCTTAAAAAGAAGAAAAAGGGGACTGTAGAACAAGTTTCAAAAACGATCTCAAAAGTGGTTCAAATACCGTTTATAATTGCTGCTTGAATCAGCTAACCCAGTTTTGATTCCAGAATCACTCAAATTTGGCATTCTGTTTATTATTTGCATGTTTGTTATGCAGAATTGAAAATTGCTTTACAGGTACAGATGTTTGCTGATGCTATCAAGAAGAAGCAACCAAAGGTTGAAGGGATCACATATAGACTCTCAATCAGGTTTTATTGCCTTGACTGCAACTTCTTAGAAAAATATGACCACAAAAGTTCCAGTAACCTTCTCTGAATGTAACAAATTGTTTTTCCTTCCAAGAAATACATGGGAAAGTCCAATGCTGATGCCATTTTTCCTGGTGAAACAGCAAGGAGATCTCTGAAAAACTCTTGCAAAGTGTCTTGCAAAGACAGGAGCAAGTCAAGCATTATCTTGATCACATCAAACAAGATTGCATCAACATCAAGCATGGCTTAGATTGCCTCAATAATTACATAGCCAAGCACAAGAAGAAGAACCAACACAAATATTGATATCTTAAATGCCCATTGCTTATGGGTCACACCCATTTACAATCAACCCCATGTCCATCATTGCTGAGACATGAGACTGTTGCTCTGTGGCTGGGGCGTTTGTGGAGAAACCCGTTCTGACAAGGCACGGGTTTCAGTTTGCTCCAAGATTTCCTCAGCTCTACTCATGGAGAAAAAGGAATAGGGAAGTGCAGTTTTAAAACCAAGTAACATTCGATTTGTCTTGAAAGGAGAAGCTTGAGGCATAAATCCCTAACTGTTTTTTTGCAAAGGTTAAGATACTCATGGGCAAGGGGCAAAAGATAAGAGCAGAAACAATGTAAAGAGAATGCCATGCAAGGCTACCATATGCTCAGTGGCAACAACATTGTGAGAAGACACAGGAGGAGGACAAGTTAAAATTTCATTTTTCAGGGATAATCTTTATGATGCCTGTCACATATTGAGGCGGTAAGAGTCTCATTGGAACCACACATGGCCAGCGGTTGAGGCTAAATCACAGTTTGGTGGACAAATAATTGCTGGCAGGATGGATGTGTGTAAGCCCTGCTCCTCACAAGCTTACACAAAGATGTCACAAGATTACATAAGCCTAGTTTGTCTTGTATTTAGTCTCACCTTTTCTTTTACCTAGACGGCAGAGATCTTTCTCTCCCGTCTAGGTAAGTACCTTATCTTTCTCCCTTCTCTTCTCATTTCCTTTCCCCACTTCCCTTCTCTTGTAAATACTAACGAGAGATGTTTCTCTCCTGTCTAGATTGAAATCTATCCCACCTAATTGGTACTAGAAATCCTTCTCAGGAGCTATTGAGCTCCCTTTCTGGTGCCTTTCCGACGGACAGTGAAGGATTGAAACGCAATCCTTACAATGTGCCTCACCTGAAATGGGCAGAACATCAGCAAGCGGAATTGTCAAGGTGAGTTATCAACTCATCTCCACATAAAGTTTGCAACTTTCAACATTGAAGACGACTATTTTGCCTTCAACAGACAAATAACGGCTGACCACAACATTGTCCGTGAATGTGGAGGCCAAAGGCCAACAAACGCTGTATACGACCTTGGATCTATCAACCATGGTTGTCTGATGTGGCGGTCAGCATACAAATCAACAAATCAGTGATGGATGACTCACAACATAGTTGCGAGCCAAGTGGGTGAGGAAAAAGGTGAAGTAGTTATCCATCCCAATGGAGTCGGAAGCTTCCGTGCGGGAGTCAACGATGCCTGATCCAAACACAATTGGCTGTGGGCAAGGGTTTGAGAGAAGGCCGCTTACCGGAGCAAGCGGGCAAGCGTCATCAATTCTAAACTGAAACATCAGGATTGGGTGAGGGCCAGGCAAGTTGGGAATCAGCCAATGGCCTGTAATAAAATAAATGTGGTTTTCAACCAAGCATTTGGTGTTGTCAGCAAAGGCTTGAAGCAATACCTCCACAGACGGGGGCCTTCAGAGTGTGGGTGTGAGAGAAAAATGTGGGACTTGGAAGTGTACAAGTCAAATCCCGTTTCGTTGGTGTGTGGCAAGCGGCGCTGCAACAATTGAAATTAGCGTGATGGTCTGAGAAGAATTGATCACAACTCACAGTGAATCCCGGCACAAAATCATAGGACAACACAAGTTTGGACGGGATGTGAGCCATGGTGAGGAAGGCAATGGTGATTGGTGGGTTGCAGAGTAAAAATGTGGTCAATAGAGGTTTTGGGAGTGGAGATGGAGGAGCAATATCAATCAAGGGTGAGGTCAGTCCCACAGTACTCTGGTGAACGCGGGATATCAAGGTGATTAACATTTGTGGGGGAGGTTGAATGGGATATTGTCATGTCCAATGGCCCAGTTAGGGAAAGGGAAGCCTGATGTGGTGACAGCTATGGGGACTTGAGGTGCTGTCTTATGGTTGGGAATTGATATAGCGGAATAGGAAAGCAGGCATTGGTGATGCCAAGAATGTGTTTTTTGTAATAGAACTATTGGCAGATGGGTGAGTGGCCATAGGTAGAAGATGTTGATTAGATATGGCATGGCTAAGAAAATTGAATTCTATATAAAGAAAGATGTTTTATTTCTAAAAAAGAAAACGTGTATGAGAACAAAGAAAATCATTTCTTTTTTTTGTTGGCTAATTTTTCCTCTGCAGTTTTCATAATATACTCCACATCACCATGATGAAATCCTGAATATGCATCTTCTTTTTTTTCATATTTTCAAAAACATCAGCGGTCTTGGAATTCAATTGTAAAGAAAATCCCAAGCGCGTAAAGTTTGAGTTAGCTTGTGGTTGCAATGTGAAGTTTTGACACTCTGTGGCCCTCCATACCATCCTTGCCACTCCGTCCAATCGATCAAAGTTAATACAAAATTTACAGTCAGGGAAGACAAAGTCTCCACCTAGAAGATTGAATCCATCTGCTTGGGTGGCCACCTTACCACTTGACCTGAAGGTAGGAATCCATTGCACATAGGCAAATTTGGAGACATCCTTTTGGTCAGCGTGTGGTGTATTGAAGAATTTGTTGTAGGTGTAGGCGAGCAAGCTTGCTGAAGCAAATTTACTGCCTTCTTTGTTGAGCTTTCTGTCGGAAAAGGATGGCATTTCAAGCTGGGACATAAGAGTTTGGTTTTTCTTGAAGGTGTTGTCGGCAATCCGCTCAAAAGATTGTCCAACAATTTCTCCAGCGCGGTAGCCACGGGAAACAAATTTGGTGAACTCGTTGATGCGTCTGGTAATTTTTGGTTGCAACAAGTATATACCAATTTGTTTGTCTGGCTTCATACACTTCCTCCATCCCAACATGTTCATTTTTCCTCCAAGTGCTGGACCGTTGAAGCTGGATAATGAGTTTGTAAATTTTTTGTTCAAATGAAGGAAATTGGCGAGGAAATCTATGTCTTCTCGTTCTTCTTGGCTCATTGCTGAGAAAGGGGTGAATTCAACAAAGCCAATGAGATGATTGCCCTGATTCTGGTAAAAGAACATGATGTGGGAAGTTGGCAGATTGAATGTGTTGAAATCTGGCATTGAAATGGTCTTGAGAGCTGTCCGGACACGCAATTGCGTCAACATCTTCTTTTTGGAGTTGCGGGCAAGTTCGTTGTAGATATTGAGAAACTCAGGTCAACAAAGCCATTGAAGGAGTCCACGCTTCTCCTGCAACAAGGCTGCCATTCCATTTTCAATGAGTGATTGCTTACAATGATCATTCTTGTTTCCTCTTTCTCTCTTGTGCTGGCGTTTGACTATGTTTTGCCTCATCACGTGCATCTGTTTCACCGTTGGTGTAATATTAAAATAATAAAAAGGGTCGGTCTTGCAAAGCTTACCTTATAACTACTCGCTGAGATTAGTTTGTTTGGAGTCTATCTGTTGATATGAGCGGCAATTGATTGCCAGACCAGACAAATAGCCTCTAATGTCTCCCCCCTTGAAGACTACTTGTTGATATGAGCGGCGATTGATTGCCAAAGCAGACAAGTAGCCCCCTTTGTCTATGTTTGATACGTTTGTATGTGTGTATATGTAACAGAAATTTGACTAACCTTGATTGGCAAGAGAGTGTCATTATCAGGTCTGGGTTTGGCTGGGGGAGAGCGGCAGCAGCAGGAGAGGCTGGGGGGCGGTGGCAATCCCTTGGGAGGGCAGCAGGGGCAAGTGGGACTGAGCAAGCGGTGGGCTGGGGCTGGGTTTTGGTTGGCATGCCTCGGGGGGGCTGGAGGAGCAGCGGGGGCTGCTTGTGACAAAGGATGGGGGGTGTGCGTCTTGGGTCAGCCGGGAGAGGGCAAAATCAGCAGGAGGGGCTGGAGGGCGGCAAGATTTGCTTGGGAGAGGTCAGCAAGGGCCAGGGGGCGGGGGAGATGACTTGGGGGGCTCACCTGGTGCAACAGGCGCTAGGGGGCAGAATAGGTACTTGAGGTGAGCAGAAAAGTGAAGGTGAAGCTTGAGAGGCATGATTTTTGGTTTTGTGCTGCGCACCCTGGTTTGCTGCGCCCCCACTGCACCATATTTATGGAACTTGTGTGTCAGTGCAGTAAAGAAGTGATTGACTGGCAATGTTAAGCACACCATTGGGGCATTTTGAATCATGAGTGCACAGCTCTTGTTGGGTTTGGTGACGCCCAGGCACGGCGTCCTGGATTCTGGCGTGGCCAGACAGGCAACCCAATGAAAGATGGATTTGCAAACAATCTGACCCAACTAATTGGTTTTTTTTTTTTTTCTTCATTGACCAATTTGAAAACAAGCTCAATTGGTCCACACATGACCAGTGATTACCAGTTATTCAGTTGCCTCCGTTTGTCTCCTACTTTTCACATGGCTTTTCATTGCTACCTAGTGATGAAAGTGATATGATAATTATAACATTGCCACAATTGACATCAATGTAAATCTACATTATTAATGAATGAATGGATGGCAATTGGCATCTTCATCGAAGCAGAACATTCCAAGTAGCATGTGGGTGTATGTACAGTGCCCTACCAGATGTTTATGGCCCACTTCATTTGATGCCCAATAATCAAAAAATAAGTTTGAAGTCATGGTGGGTTGGCAAAATGATAGAGCATGGTTTCAAAAGAATGATTCTCACAAAATAAAAATTATTTGCATCAACCAAAAATTTACATGTTTTTTCACATCAATTGACAGTTTTCAAAATCTTTAATAATCTTCCAAAAAAATAAATAAACATCACAATACCTAGGTAGTATGGCATGTGAAAGAAATGAAAATAAATGAAAAAAATGAACACCAAAAACTTTCCAATCTTGAGCGTGTGGCCAAAACCATCAGAAATGGATATTTTTGTTACTCCCAGTGCAAAATAGGACTGGTTGATACCCAATCAAAGCTTATATCAGAAAGGCCTGAAAGTCATTTTTCTTCATATTTCATTCATGATCATTTTTCTCACATGTGATTCTATTAATTCTGATTTTTTTGATTTTTTTTGGAAAACTATTAGAACTTCATCAAAATGGGAGATTACTGGAACAAATAGTATAAATTTGAAGGTGGAAATACAGATTTGATTTTTTTATATTTATTCTTTTGAAATCATTCTCTATAATTTTGCCAACCCTCCATGACTTTAACCTTGTGCATTGAGCTTTGGGAATCAACTCAAGTGGGCCATAAACATCTGGGAGGGCACCAGTGCCCTCCCAGATGTTTATGATCCACTTCATTTGATTCCCAAAGCTCAACGCACAAGTTTGAAGCCATGGAGGGTTGGCAAAATTATAGAGAATGGTTTCAAAAGAATGAATATAAAAAAACTAAATCTGTCTTCATCACCTTCAAATTTATACTATTTTTTCCAGTAATCTCCCATTTTGATGGAGTTTTAATAGTTTTCCAAAAAAATCAAAAAAATCAGAATTAATAGAATGACATGTGAGAAGAAATGACAATAAAAGAAAATTGAAGAAAAAATGACTTTCAGGCCTTTTTATATCAGCTTTGATTGGGTATTGACCAGTCCTAATTGGCACTGGAAGCATCAAAAATATTCATTTCTGATGGTTTTGGCCACACACTCAAGATTGGAAAGTTTTTGGTGTTTATTTTTTTCATTTATTTTCATTTCTTTCACATGCCATGCTACCCATTGTGATTTTTATTTATTTTTTTGGAAGATTATTAAAGATTTTGAAACACTGTCAATTGATATGAAAAAACATGCAAATTTTCTGTTGATGCAAATAATTTTTATTTTGTGATAATCATTCTTTTGAAACCATGCTCTATGATTTTGCCAACCCACCATGACTTCAAACTTATGTTTTGAGTATTGGAGATCAAATGAAGTTGGCCATAAACATCTGGTAGGGCACTGTACATCACCATGTGGAATGAATCAAAAGGTGGAAACATCTTTTGCATCATAAAAAAGTTGTTAAAACATTTCAAATCATGATTTCACACGGTAAATCACATGTTATACTGGACCCACTAATTATCTAATTTGATGTGCAAAGTCTAAATATTCAAAGGGCTATGGGCAGGTCTTCATACTGCACCAATGTGCAACTTTGGGTTTTGGTGTCAAAGGAGATAATAATACAGGTTTAGATGATTGTTTTGATGCTTAGATACATTACTTAAATTCGCAGCAATGAACAAAACCAAAGTTCCACATTGGGGCATTTATGGGCAGGAACACTTGATTACATGTACCATTAATGTGCATCTTGGAATATTTTATTTCAAATGAGATCATTCCAAAGGTTTGCATGGATTTTCTAATTATCAATCAAAATAATCAAACAAATGGGTGAAAAATTTGGAATCATCATATGTGCAACTAAATTATGTCTTCTTTTAGTGTAAGGACCCTTGTGGAAAGCAATATTAACACAATGGAAATTTGCACAGTGTTCTATGATGATAAATGGATTTTGGACGCATGATTCAACACATGGGTCCTTCAATCTAGTTAATCCAAATGAGACCAACTGCTGTAAAAATGTCCTTAATGGCCAATGGGAAATATGAGTCAAATGTGAAAGTGGAAATTCATGATTCCCTTGGAATTCAATGATATCTGTTTTTTGTCTTCTAATTGAGAGGGGATCATGTATTAATATTGCCACATGAACACCCTCCCAATTTTCACACAAGTGTGTTACACAATCAAATAATGGGATCAGAACTGCCAATCACATTGTCAGGACAAAATGATCTTAGAACTCATTAGCCATTGGGGGTATCAAAATTTCCCCGTTTAATTTCTTTTTCAACATTTTTGGCCTCTCAAATACCTTGCATGGTGATCATCAAAAGGCAGATGATATCAGTCTCAACCCAAACTTCACCTAGGGCTTGTGTTGTAAGCCCTGCTCCCCACAGGCTTACACAGAGGTTTCACCAGATTACATAAGCCTAGTTCTGTGTTGTATTTAGTCTTACTCTTCCCCTTTTCCTAGAAAGCAGAGATCTTTCTCTCCTGTCTAGGTAAGTACCCTATCTTTCTGCTCTCTCTTCTCATTTCCTTTTCTCATCTTCTATCGCTTTTAGATACTGAGCAGAGATCTTTCTCTCCTGTCTAGATTGCCATCTATCCCACCTTGGTACTAGAAATCCTTCTCAGGAGCTATTGAGCTCCCTTTCTGGTGCCTTTCCGACGGACAGTGAAGGATTGAAATGCAATCCTTACACTCCGACGGACAGTGAAGGATTGAAACGCAACAAAACAAGGCTGGGAGTATGGTTGGAAAAAGGGATGTTGGAAGTTGGACGTTGAGGCACGATAATGGATTTTTAAGAAAAAATCTGCCAATTGAGTGTGTGGAACTAGAAAAAAAAGTGTAAGGGCTGGGAAGCCCTTCACTGTATGTTGGACGGAAAAGGCACTAGACAAGTGATGAGCTTGGCGATTTTCTAGTACCAGGGTTTCATTGCTAGCATTGGTAGCAGAAGGAAAGGAATTGCTACGTAAGTAACTACAAGATATGGGCTAGAGAGCCCAGAGAGAAATGAGAGAGAAGGATGAGAGAGGAGAAGGAAGACTCACCTAGAATTGGTAGCAGAAGGAAAGGAATCGCTACCAAGCTAGGAGATGGGGAAAGCTCATGACTAAATATAGTCAGCTTAGGTAATCTGTACTGTTGTGCTTTGTAAGCAACATGCGGAGCAGGGGGCTTAAAGTTGATTGGAGATTGGCAAGATTTTTCCAAAGAATGTAAGTTTCAGTGGATGTGAAGAGTGCTGACAATTGATTCCTTTTTATTAGGAAAACTAATATTTAATTTCATTTAATCTTGTATTTATGCCAACTAAGAGAAAGAGATTCCATTAGATTTCAAATTACAAACAAATAAAAATATTTTTCACATGAATTATCATGAAGGTTTTTCATCACACAGAATTTGGTCAAGTTGGCTGTCATAAAAATTCTCAACAGTTTTGATCATATTACATTATAACAAACTAACTCTAGAATATGATCACATATGATCAATCAAGAGAGAGGAGGGTCACCTAAAATTAGAAGCCACAGCTGGTCTTTCACAATCTATCTTTGACATAAAAGATTGCAGTTGGAGATCCAACAGACAGCTGTGCAAATGGACTCTGGGATAACCCCAATAGCATAGCAGAATGAGGCCCCTCCAACCCTGAAAGAATTCTCAGATGGGGAGTCCCTGCCGGCCTTGCTCCAGATGCGGGACATTCAATTTGTTAGATTGTAGTTAGTAATCTTGAACTGCCTGGTTGGGGCCCATGTGGGAAAAGGTGGGATTTTAGTGATTGTTTGGCTAGATGCAGCACAACAGCCAAGGGGAACAGCAGGTTGGGCAACCTTCAGAGTTGTGAAAAATGTTGTTTCCCAGGGGCTGCTGTCTTTGCATCTTGTAGTGCAACGGTTGCCCCCATGCCTGTAATCTTAATATCACCTACCGTGAGCCTGGGTGTGTTGCAGTCACGCAAGTCACCTCTCCTAGCCTGGCAAGCCCCCAAAAAGCAACCAGGCAAGTGTTGCGGATGACTAAGTTGCTTACTCATGTGTGGGACATGGCAACATCCAACAGGATCTGGTCTGCAATAGAGGTGGTGGCCTTCTTCTCACAACAAGAGAAGTTTGCGTCTTCTCATGACAAGGGTTTCCGCATTAGCACCTCCTTTTTATAAGTACTACTGAATTCCATGCTTGGAATTCAATTCCACAACTACAAATAACCAAAACTTGGCTTGAAACACACTTTGCTGAAGTGGAAAATCAAGTGATTTTGGTGTCTCGGCATTGGTACTGTTGAAATTCAAACAACTTAGATAGCTTCCCTTTGGCCACCAATCACATTACTAGATGCATTACAATAATTTCTTAGGCCATGGGTAGGTCTGAGATTTTTATCTATGTGTGCGACTTGAGATTGAAAAAACCGTTATGGATCACATGGTCCCCCAAAGTCTCCAGGCTTGCCAAGCACTGAAGATTTATTTTTTGGATCTGGGTATGCTTTTATTCTGTGTTTCATTTGTCCTATGTATTTGTCATGATGGGCTGTATTATGTAGGACAATTATACTGTAATGTGTCAAAAGCAAATTTATTGTACAAATATACAATTTTGCATGTACTGGGAATATTTTGGCAACACCGTTCATACATACATCACATAGTTCAACAGAACACCAATAGCCAGCACTCCTACCAATAGAACAGAATAGAGGTGAGTTCCCTTATTCAAATTCTTGGATTCTGAATCCCATCAAAGCTTTTGTTGCCTGATATTGCCTTGTAAATCATTTGTTTAGGCTTCTGTCCATGGCACGAGGATTTGAGGGCAAAGGCGGTAAGCACCTGCGTAAAGTTTGGTGTCCTTGGACAAACCAAGGGGTTTCTTTTATCAGAGATGTTGCACGTGGTTCTCAGCAATTCACCCGCACACTGAGCCAGCCATCCAATGGTCCTCTGGGAGGTAGACCATAGTCACCATTCTTGCCTTCATGGAGTAGACAGCACCGATTACATAGCCAATTCAGATGGAAATCGCACCCCCCCCACCCAAATTTTTTGATCACCAAGTCCAAAGATTTGCAGCATTATATCTAAAAAGAGAGGATTACATGCGGAGAAGAATGATTGAGGAGCAGAATTGGGGGGAAGTATATGAAAAAATGTTCTTTCAATTTTACGAGTGTGCTGGTAAGACATCCTCATGGGGGAATACAACCAATTGGGATCACGATTGGAAGCCAATCTGCCAATGCACTGAATTTTGACAGCGACCTGCAGTACTGATTGACCTCCTCAGTTGAGTACCTCATCAAAATACATGACTTGTAAAAAGATAACTGACCTTTGTCTTTGCACTTAACTTGAATCACATAGGCAGGATACAATCAAGTTTTGTGATTGCCAACAAAATCAGGTACGGCTCATCTAGATGGGGTATATTGGTGGATCACCAAAGTACCCCCGCACCGCATTTTCCATTTGATTGCTGTGATTCCATCACATAGTCTGGAAACGAAGTGGTTTGGCCATGTCACCATTTTCTAAAGCCATTGACGAGTTCCTTGATTCACATAGCCCTATGATATTGGTTCCCAGCCAGACAAACCATGGGGAAGAGAATATGTTCACGGTCAGCTACCAACATTTTTGCTCACACATAGATTATTCACAAACACCAATATGATGTTTACCACAAGCACACAAATGGAGGCAAACATTGACATCTGCAGTTGATGCCTTCCGAGAAATGATTTGCCGCAAGAAAGAGGTCACCAATAAAATGCTAATTCCTGGGCCTATGCAGAGGCTTGCTGACATTTGCCCCAAATGCTATGGCCCCAACATACCTGGAAAAAGGAATGACGAGCCTGATTATATCATCTGTATGGATGGAAACTTTCAGCATTGAAGGCACATGAAAGCAAGTGTTGAGGTACCACATAATTTCAAAACACCTAGTCTTTTTATTAATCCTGACGAAGTTGTGCATATGGAACAATCAATTAATTGAGGAAATCAGGAGGAGGCGGCAGGTGATGTTCCGGTGAGCTCACATTACTTTTGTACTATGGTTATGGTAGGAATCCTGAAAGATACCTTCCACCTTAAGGACCGATGCACCCAGCAGCACACGGCGGCAGATGACGTTTGCACCGGCTCTACTTGGCGGGAATGTGATGATACTGGATTTTTTGGCATGGCTTGTTGTCATGACCAAATATTGAGCCTCATGAAATATATTGTCCAGAGTGGGGAGAAGTGTGTAGTTTCCCTTTTAAAAATAAATGATATCAAACTTATTGTGATGACCCACTCAAAACTTTTGTTAACTGTGTGAAGGTACTACTTCCCTTTGACCATGATCAATAGCATGATTGAGGATACAAAGGTTGATGGAAGTTATACAAAAAGGGTACCCTTTTTGTACAACATTGGTTGCAACATTGAAAAAGAAATTATTTGTGTATGTACTCAACTATAAGCCAGTTGTTTGCACATCTTTTTCCCAGTGTATCATAGCTCATTTCATTTTCCCAATGCACATTCACTTAAAGCGGGATCAACTTCTGAGCCCCAACAACTTGACAAACTCAGGTTTGGCACTAGTGTCTTCCATGCATATGTGCATCAATGGTCCTTCCAACTTTGCTACAATCCCCGCTTAAATGATGGCTGGGGAATGTCTGATGGAGAAGGAATGGAGCGTATATGGTCATTCTTGTTGCCATTGATTCAACAACTCAGATATGCCACCAAAAACCACCAACTTCAGGCACTGGACATTTGAGTGTCCCATCACAATGATGTTGGAAAGATATATATATGCACGTGGGTTCCTCCTTTTATTTCCACATTGCTTGAGTAAGCATGGATGATAATGAAAATGGTAAATGTGTTGAATGCGGTGCACTTGCTCTTTGACCAAGGCGCACACATTGAAGATCTAAAAAACATAGCAAATGAAGACCTGCAAGATATTGAGCAACAATTTGGCCATACAATCAAACACATCCAGCAGCAATGAGACCAACCGTCATAGAAACATCCAGCTTTCAGTAATGGATTCAGATAATCAAAGCAAGATATTGGCGCTTTTTGAAGAACTTGTGCTCTTGGAGGATAAAAACCATGAGGCCCAGTGCGTGATTATTATACCTTTCCCCTTTATGCAGGACATACTGATCTTATTCTAACTGCGTCATCAAGGGAAGAATTACTTGTCATACAAATAACAAGACAAAGAAATTGTACTACAGCACAAATCCTCAAGCTGGAGATACTGCCTGAAAGCATCAGCATCTTAGAAGGAGAAATTGACATTATTTTTGCCAAACTGGGTTTGGAAAACTTTTGTGACCTTCCTGGGGCCTCAGGTATGTCTTCTCTTACAAATAACTGTTATTCGTAGAACCACTCTTTGACCACCGCTTGCTATCCATCTAATCAGATGCTGAATCCAAAGCTTTGATTAAATTGAAAGTGAGTAAATCAAAACTTTACAAGGCAAAAGTTGGTGTCATTGAAATGCAAAAGAAACGGGATCAAGGAGGCTCAGGTAATGTCAATATCAGCCTAATTGGGTTATTATGAGCCTGGGTCTCTTACACTACCAGAAAATCTGCTTCAACTTGTCAGATATTGAATCTGGGTGCATAGACTTTGTAGCTTAGTGGCAAAGCAGGCACCTAGAGTTAGCCCTTTCCCAGGTTTGAGTCCCGGTGGAGTCATTCCTTTTCTGACAGATTTACAGTCTTGGCTCTTTGAGCAGATATGCCTGCAGGGGGGGGATGACCCATTGGTGGGGTCTGGAGCCCAAGAGCATCCAGATTCTGGGGGCATGTTAGATATTGAATCTGGGTGCATAGACTTTGTAGCTTAGTGGCAAAGCAGGCACCTAGAGTTAGCCCTTTCCCGGGTTCGAGTCCTGGTGGAGTCATTCCTTTTCTGACACAACTGCCACCAGTTGACATGCAGGCTAGTCCCATCTTACTCCCCTTTTACTTCCAATTTAATCCAAAACAACTTTTTTGGCACAGTCACTGTGCACAATGCACAGTGACTGTGCATTGTAGTTGGGTTGAAGTTTTTTTTAAGTAAGATTCAAGTAAAACACAAGTTAAATCAAAGTGACTGCATGTCAACTGGTGGCAGTTGAAGCATTCTGGTAGTGTTATGTGACAGCAGGACACAAGATTGGGGAGCAACAAGGTTTATTTTAGAAGAAATCAAGAGACAAGGAAGAGGAGGAGGAATAGAAAGAAAACTAATATATGTATCCTTTTAGGATAAGTATGTGGGCTCAACCTTTAGTAGGGAGTAGAGTAGAGCCGGGCCGTGCCACAGCCTCTTCAACCTGAGAAGCAGCAGAAGGTACAGTCTAAGAATGCCTTATTTTTTAGGCTTAAGGCCAAGGTTACTTATAAGGAAACCTGAGTGGATGAGTAGCTCCACTGGACTAGGATGATAATGAGAATGATTCTTTAATGATGATTGGATTAATGTTCCTCTAGAAGAAGAAGGAAAGGAAGGAAAGAAGGAAAGGGGTGATGATCAAAGCTCCAAGATGAACTTTGAGGAAAAGAGATTGGGAAGACTTCTTACTTGTCAGACAGGTGACAACAAATGACCACAACACAACGACGAGGGGAAATGATGGGACCTGGAGCTCTGATGGGTCAGGAGTAGGGTTGACGGCGCCACCCCCTGGGGCGCGCCGATGTGCGCGCGCCTCGCACCCGCGCCCCCGGCGCGCACCTTTCCTGAAAAAACCAGAGGGGCGCGCACCCCCGCAAAAAGTGCTCCCCGGCCGGGGATACCCGGTTGGGGGGGCCAATCTGACAGGGGAATCCCCGGTAAATAGGGGGCCAAAACTCGGGTTACCCAATGGGGTACCCATTTTCACCAACAAATCTCACAAAGAAAAAAAGTAAAATGTGAATTAACCCTCTATAGCCCCTTTTGGGGCCTTAGATACTGCGCCGGGGCGCGCACTCACCGCGCCAGCCATTGGCGCGCCCCCGGAGGGGCCAGGTAGGCGCCCGGAGGCGCGCACTTTCCCAAAAGTGGCGCCGTCAACCCTAGTCAGGAGTGTTGTCCAATGGGTCTGTTTCTTCTAAGTTCTGGTTGGTGAGTGATGATGAAAATTTTCATCTTCCCGACTCTGAAAGTGATGAACCATGTTTATCAAAATGAATATGCAATATGAGGTTGAACTTAGAAAATAATTAGATGTTGTGTGGACTTCCTGGTTAATTACTTCACTCTTATATTACTTCACACTTATACACAACAAAGCATGGATATTATTATATGAAAATGATCACATTGAAGAGAAGAATAAGATGATAACACTGTTGAAGCCTTTTGGGCAACTGTGTTGTCTCTAAGGCTGACATTCCCTACCACCAAAAGAGGCTATATTCTACCAGAATATTGGCTCAATCATTCTTCAGTATTCAAGGAAATCTCTGTCAATTGGGTCATAAGTTTCATCATCTCTAAACTGATCCAAGGCTAGAACAAAGTGGTCATTCTCTTGTTGGTTGGAGGTTTTTTCTGAATCAATCTTGGGGGAATTGTGATTGTTTTCACCTGCTTGGTCACTGAGGTAAGAATGATCCAAGTTACTCATGCCTACTTCATTAATCCTTTGTCTTCTATTAGGACATTCTCTAACATAGTGTCCTGGTTGTTTGCAGTAATTGCAGGAGGTATCTATGGATCTAGATGTCAAATAAGCAGTGTTTGAAAGTCTATTGGCCTCAGCCTCTGTCTCGTTGGGGTCAACTTGGGTACTGAAGGGATTATTCCCGTTGTGCTGATTTGAAGTGTTAGAAGGAAGGGCTCTGGGTTGTCTCATTGCTCTATCAAGAACTTCTTCAATGATGATAACCATCTCCTCAAAACTCATTTTTTCAGCTTCCTTCTTATACCTGCTTTTAACAGCATGCTCCAATCCTCCTGGACATTGCTTCAACACCTTCTCACAAATCAAGTACTCACTAAGCTCAGGTTGGAATGCTCTCAGTCTTTCTCTTTGATTATTGAACCACTTATGTACTTTCTTATTATCCATAGTACAGTAGTCATTTTCAAATTCCTGTTGCATTTTCCATTTCCAATTATGAGTACCAAACTTGTTCCTGATGGTATGTTTCCACCCTAACCAAGATTTCTTATCGTGACTGTCTCTTATGCCAATGTACCAATTCTTAGCAGTGTCTGTAAAAAGAGCAGTCAATCTGCTGATAACCATGTGGTCTAGCATGCAATAATCTTCAACAAAGACTTAAATTTTTTTAACCAAAGTTCGTGATTGTATGGGAGTTCTCCTGAGAATTTCTGCCAATCACTAGTCTTAGGAATAGACTTCCATAATTCTTTTTGCATCTCTGGGTCTATGCTTTCATGGGTGATGAAAGGGAAATCTTTCTCCCATTGAGGCTTATCATTTCTCTGGTCTTCAACATCAGGTTTTTTCTGTGGTTCAGGTGAATCATTTCTCTCAGGATGTGAACTGGAGGGAGGGGGGGTGGAGGAGGTGGAGCTTCATTTCCAAGAAGTGGTGCACTTTGTTGCAAAGGAGCTTTTGCAGTAGGATTACTTTCTCTTTGAGAGTGGGTATGAGGGTGCCAATCATGCATGAAAGGGTTGTTATAAACCACTTGAGGAGGATCAACTTTGTGCAGGCTGTTAACAAGGAAGTCCAATTTGTGATTCATTGCATTAATAGATGAATGAAAATCACTCAGTCTTCTCTTATTCTGATCAGATCTTGCCTCTTCTTTAACAGCTGATTCAGCTAATTGATCTCTCATAGCAGACATGTTAGAAAAAGTTTCAGCTTCCAAATTCCTCATGGAGTTCTTCATGTCACTCAGCTCAGAACTGTTCTCAGAGTTCAAACCAATTATGATATCCTGGAGGCTGTCTAGTTTGTCATTGAAGAACTCTTGTAACTGTTCATTCCTATTGGGAGGCAAGGAGAACTCATTTATGTGTTTGAAAACTAGGTCAAATAAAACTGGGATCACTTCTGAAGTTATAATCTTTTGAACAGAAGAGTTAATAGTAGAACTTAGTCTCAAAACACAAGACTCAAGTAGAGTGCCAGGGAAAGAATCCATGGTACCAGACAACTCAGACATAAAATTAGAAAACAAAGCTTTCAATTTCTCTTCAATGAGTAGGGGGGCTTCATTACAAAAATCACTATTAATTTTTTTAAGAAAATACTCTATAAGGGAACCTTCTGAATAGTGAGCAAGAGAAGGATCAGAATTGGATTTCACTGAGGGTTTGGGGGAAGTTGATCTAAGGGGGCTGTGCTGCTGTTGGGGTTGCTGCGGCCACCTCTGTACCTCAGGCATCTGTTCCTTGGGTAAGGGGTGTTGAACTGGCTTCCATTTTGCCGTGGGTGCTGGGCATAGTGGTGATGGTAGGATTGGAGTGGAGGTTGCAACTGGACATGGTGCTGTTCCTGAGCTGTTGGATGTTGGATCTGGGAACCTTGAAGGGGTCCAGTAGCAGATGGTGTAGCTGTTGGTGAAGGCGGGGGAGTCATTGGCTCTTGTGAGGGCTGCTGCTGCTGCACAGGTGCTTGTTGGTGTAGCTGTGCTTGCACCGGACGCACTTGGGTCTGGCAGCGCCTGGTCTGAAGATGTGTGTATTGCTCTAGTCGGGCTAGTTCTTCTCTGGCTATCCATCCATCTAACACCTGCATCATGTGATGGGCCCCGTACATGCTTGCTAGGGTTTGCTGGGTAGAGACCGCTTGGAGAAGGGCTGTTGTCATGAGACGCATGTTACCTCTCCGCTGAGCGTTGATAAACAGGAACCACTGGCCCTGAAGGATGCTTGAGATAGTCATGAACTCGTCCTGAGCTGGTATGACTGTGGCCATGGATCTTTCTAGGTCTTGGAGAGCCACTTGGTTGCGAGTTGAGCGGTCCATCTTGTCCAAGCTTCTGAGCATCACTCTGTGGCTCTCGGGCACGACATAGTCGTTCAAGGGCATCTGAGCTGAGGGAGTAGCCAACGGGCGTGTAACCACCGGCGGCACTCCTATGGCTGGCTGGGTCTGAGAGCCCTGTGGCACAGAGATCAGAGGTGGGTCTGAGCTTGATGGCTCTGCTGAGGTGGATGGAGCTAGTGGCTCCTGCGACTTGTTGTTGCTCTCCGGAGCGGCGTATTTTCTCAAGTGCGGCTGGGCTAAGGGTATACCCTGCAGCTGGTTGGTTGCCAAGGACGCTAGGGTGGTCGACGGCGGAGCCCGGAGAGCTGAGACCATTGTTGGCGCTGCTCTTTCTGACGGAGCTGGCGGGGCCATTGGCATTTGGGAGCTCGTGGTAGCTATGAAAGGCAGATGGGAGGGGTAGCTCTGGAGCGCTGGAGCGACTTGCGAGGTTGGCAAGTTGCGGTTGCTGCCGGATTCTCCCAGCGTCTCTTGCAGCTGCTCTTTTGGCGGCGCGGCGTTGTTCAAACAATAGATCCTTGCGATTCCTTAAGTGGGAGGGCATGGCGCGAGTAGGAGCAGATAGAATTCAAAGGATTTAAGCAGATTAGTGCTGAATCTAAAGCCAAGAAAAATTTTGGCAGGGTTTCTAGAAGGAATCCTTTAAAATAAAGGAGGATAAAATTTTTTTTGGCAGCACTTCTAGCTGTTTTTAATGAAGAAGAGAAGTTACAAGGTGATACTATGCCCAAAAAATATTTTTGGCAGAGGTTCTAGAAGTAACTCTTCAAAAGGAGGAAGGTGTAGAAAATTTTGGCAGCACTTCTAGAGAGAAGTAGGATTTTCAAGGAGAGGAAAGAGGGATACTATTTTCAGAAAAAAAAAACAGAGGCTCTAGAAGTGATTCTTCAAAAAGAAGAAGGTGTAGAAAATTTTGGCAGAACTTCTAGCTGTTTTTGATAAGAAAAGGAAGTAGGGAGGCCTTATGAAAAAATGTTTTTTGTTAGCTTGATTTAATGATTATGATTCTTTGCAGAAGTAATATGATGAGAGGTCTTTATTAGTGATATATTTCCCAATGAGGCCCCCAATTGTGAGCCTGGGTCTCTTATGTGACAGCAGGACACAAGATTGGGGAGCAAAAAGGTTTATTTCAGAAGAAATAAAGAGACAAGGAAGAGGAGGAGGAATAGAAAGAAAACTAATATATGTATCCTTTTAGGATAAGTATGTGGGCTCAACCTTTAGTAGGGAGTAGAGTAGAGCCGGGCCGTGCCACAGCCTCTTCAACCTGAGAAGCAGGAGAAGGTACAGTCTAAGACTGCCTTATTTTTTAGGCTTAAGGCCAAGGTTACTTATAAGGAAACCTGAGTGGATGAGTAGCTTCACTGGACTAGGATTATAATGAGAATTATTTTTTAATGATGATTGGATTAATGTGCCTCTAGAAGAAGAAGGAAAGGAAGGAAAGAAGGAAAGGGGTGATGATCAAAGCTCCAAGATGAACTTTGAGGAAAAGAGATTGGGAAGACTTCTTACTTGTCAGACAGGTGACACCAAATGACCACAACACAACGACGAGGGGAAATGATGGGACCTGGAGTTCTGATGGGTCAGGAGTGTTGTCCAATGGTTCTGTTTCTTCTAAGTTACGGTTGGTGAGTGATGATGAAAATTTTCATCTGCCCAACTTTGAAAGTGATGAACCATGTTTATCAAAGTGAATATGCAATATGAGGTTGAACTTAGAAAATGATTAGATGTTATGTGAACTTCCTGGTTAATTACTTCACTCTTATATCATTTCACACTTATACACAACAAAGTATGGATATTATAGTATGGAAATACTTGTATTGAAGAGAGGAATAAGAAGAGAACATTGTTGAAGCCTTTTGGGCAACATTGTTGTCTCTAAGGCTGACAACCAAGGCTTCATCCAGATTGGGGAAAAGGGGAGTTTCCTCCAACGCCACCGCTGATGCCGCTTGAGCCAACGGACGTCCAGCCAATGGTTGGGTGGGTCTGCCAGCCGTTGGGATAGCTGAGCCCCGCACCTTTGGGGGCTTGTAATTTGCTGGTTTTGGTGGAGCCTTGAAGGATTGGGGGATCTCCACATAAGCCCGGTTGCAAGGCCCGGGACAGGTGCCAGGGAGACTGCCACATGTCTTTTTGCAGTAGTGGCATTTCCCCTGCGAGTCAAGGTAAGCGTGTATCCTCTATACCGTCTCGTCACAGGATGGACGGGTTCCCAAGTTGGTCAATGGCGGCGGGGCAGTTGTGCGTGTGCAAGTGGCAGCTGATTTTGGGAGGTTATTGTAATAGCCCTGGACGTCATTCTTGAACAAATTATAATTGAACGGGTCCTTGAGTAGGAGGCAGAAGTTGTTGATCAGGGCCTTGATTTCCTGGGGCAGGCCAAACATCACTGCTTCCGCCACGGAAAAGTCGGAGGTGGTGTGCTTCTCAAAATTAAGCATACTTTGGAGGGTTCAGGCCCTTGTGCTGTAGGAAGCAAAGGGCTCCCCTTGGGTTAATGCCAGGTTGTGGAGGTTGTGGCGGAGTGTAGTGTGCCACAACAGAGGTAGTACATATGTGATGAGACGCTGTTGGAAGTCAATCCAGGTGATTTTGGTGAGTTCATCCGTGCCGTTCTCATACCACGTGATTGTGTTGGTCTCCTGGATGAGACTCCCCACAATGCAAATCTTGTCCTCATCATGTGTGACGCTCTTGGCCGCAAAGAAGATTTGGGTGGCCTTGAGCCACTTGAGAAAGGGTTTGATCCGCCAAAAGGGGCCATTATAGAGTGGGCCATCCATTGTGCAAATTCGCTGGAGGTCCACTCGTTTGTCTGATGGGGGTGTTGGTGGTGTCTCCCGCTTTGACTCTTCTGACTTGATTGAGAGCAAGAAGATTGCTTTCTTGAGGCAGGCCATTCAATTGGCAGCTGCGGTCCGGTTGAGTTGGGCTTGGATGATGCTCTGGTGCTGGGCCTGCATGATCAGTCGCATGTAGTTGGCGTTGGACGTCAACGGGGTTGGGTTGCTTGGCTGTTTGCGGGTCTTGTTGCTTGAGTCCGCCGCTGTGGCTGAACGCGGTGGGTTGTTGCCCGCTGTCGTTGGGCCTTTGGAAGGGTTGTCCGTAGATGATGAGTGCATGGCTTTGTCCGGCGTGTTTTTGGCTTGAAGGGATGTAGAGGTGGGTGAGGGAGGAGGCGCGTGGAGGACAAGCTGGACGAGAGCCAGAACAGAGGGGTTTGGGACAGTGGTCTCAGAGGCAGCAGTTGCTGTCACTGGTGACGGGGTCAAGATGGTTGTCTCAGGCGGAGATCTGGGTAGAGGTGTGTACGTGGCGTGTTGTGATGCTAGTTTGGCTGCTCGGTGTGCTGCTATCTGCTCAACACGGTGTTGTTCTGCTTGGGCTGCACAGATAATGGCCTCTGGGTTGGTTATTGGGATGTGAATGCCCAGGTGTGTTTGTTGGGTGTTCATGAAAGGGTAGGCAAGGTCGGGGTTGGGGTCGGAAGGTTGTGGTTTGGTGTTGGTTTGAGAAAAAAAAAGTGTAAGAGGTGCGGTTCACCTCTGCACTATGGCCAACGGACAGGGCTCTAGAACAAGATCCTTATATCTTGGGAGACAATTCTAGAACCTGGGTGTGTTTTGCTAGCACAGTAGAGGAGGAAGTTTAAGTCTCTAAATACAACATGAGGAGAAAGGAGTGAAGAAGAGGAGGAAAGGGGTGAATGAGAAAAGAGGAAAGGGGAGTGGCTTACCTAGCACAGTAGAGGAGGAAGGTGTAGTCTCTACTGAGCTAGGAGGGACGCGGGGACAGTTGACTTAAGTACTAAGGTGGCTTATGTAATGATTGTGTGAAATCTCAGATCAAGGGTTCACAGGATGTACTCCCCTCATAGAGTCAGGTAACGTCAGTCTATAAGTCAACAGTGATACCTGGGAGATGATATTAAAGGTCCTAGCCATCTGTGTTCCAATTTGGGGCATGGCCATGCTGTTGCAATTTTTCTCCTGCTCAGCCACACGGCATCCCCAATCTGCCATGTTGGCGTTTTTCTGAAGTTCCGGTCAAACTGATCTTTTGTCCTTTCTTGCGCCCTTGCCAAACATTCCCAAAGTTTGGCTTGCACTTTGGTTATTTGCTTCAATCTGGCGTCAACGGAGGGTAAGCATTGGTCAGCGTGGGGGACCCCTTCATAGCTAGGGTTGAACCCATAATTAGCCTTGAACGGCAACACCCCCAGCGCCAAGTGTTTGTTTTTGTTGTACGCAAAGTCAGCCATTGCTAACAAGGGTTCCCAATTGTCTTGGTGGTACCCAACATAGTGGCTTAAGTATTGCTTGATGGCATTGTTGGAGATCTCAGACTGTTTGTCTGTCCTGGGGTGGTACGCCGTGGACGGCTGGAGTCGGATTCCTAGACATTGATTCAGCTTCCTGGTAATCTGTGAGACAAAAGTACTCCCCCTATCCAAAGTGATGTTTTGGTAGTCCCGTGGAGCCGCCATACATGCCGTAGCATCAGATCAGCTAATTGGTCCACGTTCATGGTCCTCCTGCAGCCTATGAAATGTGCCATCTTTGTCAACCTATCAATCACTGTGAGGATGCAATCCTGACTGTTAGACTTAGGTAGATCGGTGATGAGATCTTAGGCAATGTCTTTCCATGGTCCCGCGGGGATAGGCAAAGGCTCGAGTGTGCCGTAGGGTTGTTGAATCACTGCCTTCACCTGCTGGCAAGACTCGCACCCATCGACATATTGATTCACGAACTTCTTTTGCAACGGCCATTGGAAGGATTGTTGCACTAACGCAAGGGTTTTTGCTCTTCCTGGGTGCCCGGCAGCTTTGCTGTTGTGTTGGCTTTGGAGTATTTCTGTTTTGATATCATCTGGTGCCGGTACCTTGATCTGTCTGCGGTTATAGACCACCCCATCTGCTACGGTGATGCAATCATTGTCCTTCTGTTGTGCTGTGTCAATCAATGCTTGGAGCCGCGCGTCATGTGCCCTTGCTTCTTGGATCTGCTGGACCATTTCCTCATCTGAGTCTACTAAACTGGAGTGGTTAGTTTCCTCCTCAACTCCAAATACATCAATCTGAAACCAGTACTCTGCGTTGTTGCTCTCTACTGATTCATCCAAGAAGCAGCCCTCAAACTCAGATATTTCAGCAAATTTTTTGTTCGTGATGTTTGCCGGTTGAAGTAGCTGACCAAATGTGAGCTTGTCTTCCTTGGCAGGGATCAGGTCTGGGAAACGCAACAACGTGTTAGGTTTTGAGGACTGGCGTCCCGATTGGAATACAATTTTGAAGTCAAAGCAGCCCATTGTGCTTGGCGTCTCGTCAGTTCCTTGGTGGTCACAAAGCTTTTGAGGTTTCTGTGATTGGTGTATACAATTGCTTTCAGCCTGTGTGGGTTCCCCTTGAGGTACTGCCGCCACTCTTTGAAAGAAGCCACTACAGCAAGCAGTTCTTTGTCAAAGATTTCATAATTCTTCTCAGCCTAGACTAGCAAGCATGATAGGTACACTACAGGGTGAAGCTCTTCATCTTTTTCACACACTTGGGACAGGACCACGCCTAATGAAAAATCCAAACAGTTGCACTCCAGGATGAATGGCTGATAGGGGTTCGCAATTTTCAGGACCGGGGCCGTTGTGAACACTGTCTTGAGTGTTTGGAAAGCCTCTGCGCACCAAGCGTTCCATGTAAATGGCATGTTTGCTTTGGTCAAGTTGTGCAGCGGTCAGGCTATGCCTGAGAAATGGTCAATAAATTGGCAGTAAAAGTTCAAGAAACCAATAAACCTCTGCAGCTCCGTGACATTGCGTGGCGTTGGCCAGTTGGTCACTGCCATCACCTTGGTGGGGTCCATCAAGAGGCGGTTGCAAGAGATCAGTAAACCAAGGGGCTAGTACCTTGGCTGGATATTCCGTCCGGAATATCTTGTCAATGTCACGGAATATCTTGTAAATTCCGGAATATCTTGTATTTTTTTTTTTTTTCATATGTATACATATATATATATTGTAAATACCGCTCATGACAGAAAAGTATTATTAGCAATGAAAAGCAATGAAAAGTGTTATTACATGCAAGGGAGATTTTAAAACTATGTACAATAATCAAGCTCACAAATCAACAAGTCAACGGTCAAGGCAAACAACTGCGATAGTTTCCTTTTTTTGTGTATTTTTTTAAAAAAATTTGTGTGTATTGGAAATATCGTGTGAATGACATGTTTGTGAACTTTGACAACAACAGGAAAGAAAACATTATAATATTACAAGCTTGGAGTATATAGGCAAAAAAGTGAGATTTGACCATGGTTGTGTATACATGCTATTGAGACTCATCTGTGAAAAAATGAGAAAAGTATTGTCAATTTGCCAAAGCTCTCTGACCAACAGATCCTTGCCCAGAGGATGAGTCATTGGGTTTTGGCAAGGGCAAAGGCTTGGGTTTTGGCAATGGCAAAGGCAAAGGCTTGGGTTTTGGCAAGCGCAAAGGCAAATGCTCGGGTTTTGGCAAGGGCAAAGGCTTGGGTTTTGGCAAGGGCAAAGGCTTGCCAAAAGGCAAGGGCGAAGGCTTGGGTTTCGGCAAGGGTGAAGGCTCTCCAAAAGGCGAGGGCAAAGGCTTGGGTTTTGGCAAGGGCAAAGGCTCGGGTTTTGGCAAGGGCAAAGGCTTGGGTTTTGGCAAGGGCAAAGGCTTGGGTTTTGGCAAGGGCAAACAAAGGCTTGGGTTTTGGCAAGGGCAAAGGCTTGGGTTTTGGCGAGGGCAAAGGCTTGCCAAAAGGCAAGGGCGAAGGCAAAGGCTTGCCAAAAGGTGTGGGCAAAGGCAAAGGCTTGCCTCTTGGCGAGGGGGAAGAATTGCATTTGGGCGAGGCCCAAGGCTTGTTTTCCGGCGAGGGCATGTATGTTGATTTGTATTCGCTTGCGTCAGAAGGCAATGGAGGCAGCTCGACAGACCATGGGTCAGGGAACTCGGGTGGGAGTGAGGGGCTATGATCGGCAGCAGACGCGGGGGGAGGGGATGGGACAGGAGACCGGTTGTTGGAGGCTGCATCACAGGTCGCTTCCGCCGGTCTGACAGGAGAGCCAGCCAAGCAGACAGCTAAAACATGGGTATCCACGATTTCTACGGGGCTCACAGTTGATTCAAGTACAGGAGGGGGTGGGGTAATTGATGGGACGGGCGTGGTGATTGATGGGATGAGCGAAGCGGTTGATTCAAGTACAGGAGGGGGTGGGGTAATTGATGGGGCGGGCGTAATGATTGATGGGATGGGCGAAGCAGTTGATTCAAGTACCGGAGGGGATGGGGTAATTGATGGGACGGGCGTGGTGATTGATGGGATGAGCAAAGCAGTTTATTCAAGTACAGGAGGGGGTGGGGTAATTGATGGGACGGGTGCGGTGATGGATGGGATGGGCGAAGCGGTTGATTCAAGTACAGGAGGGGGTGGGGTAATTGATGGGACGGGCGTGGTGATTGATGGGATGAGCAAAGCAGTGATTGATGGGATGAGTGAAGCAGTTGATTCAAGTACAGGAGGGGGTGGGGTAATTGATGGGACGGGTGTGGTGATTGATGGGATGGGCGAAGCGGTTGATTCAAGTACAGGAGGGGGTGGGGTAATTGATGGGACGGGCGTGGTGAGCGACACAACAGGCGTGGTGACTGGAGCTGTTGCAAGGGAGGCTGCTTGTGAATTCAAGATCATGGCAACTCGACCGCTCAACAACGGTTTAATTATTCGGCAACTGGTGATGGTAGAGGTCGGAGAAGGCACAATGAGACTTTGATTTTCAGGGCTTCTCCGTAGCCATTTGCCTTTAGGCAGGGTAGCTGATAGCGTTGAGGACCCTGGCAAAGGCAACTCCTGTTTGTCGGCGGGACTGGAGTGTTTGGATGGGGTTGCTATTTCTAATTGTGGATAAGATGGTATTAGCTGAATGCACAAACTTTTTCTCATTGTACTCAACCATACTGACCCAGCTTGAAGTGATCCTTCTTCAAGCTCATGGGAGCCTGGAAGCTGAAGTTTGCAGATCTGAAATTGATGGTGGCGGCTGGTGCTTGTGAAGAAAGTGAAGTTGGGGCTACGTGGATTTGACTCGGGCTACTCTTACACTTTTTAGGTGATGGGGTGTTCATGACACTCGTGGTTTTGCTGACTGATGAATTTTGTGGGCCGGTGGCTTGAAGTTTCAATTTTGCGTCTTCGATTGTGTTGCCAAGAAAATTGAAGCAACTGTTGCCGTCATGCAGCGGAAGTTTCTCGACGGAATCTTCAATAGGAGGCTCGGCGGAAGACGTCAAGGGAATTCTTTCTGAGGGGAGTCGCAGTCGTTCATAGAGGGTAGCCATGGGCGAAGTGGGATTGAGAAAGCCTGGGGTAAGGGATGGCTCACCAGATGCTAATGAGGCAGTTGGGGAAAGCAAAGCGGATCTGTTAAACAAGGGAGCAGAAGTCTTTGCTGAGAGGTTTGATTGTGCGTTTGATTTTGTGGCAAGATTAGGTGGTATGAATGTTGTTGGGGTGTTTGAAATAATGTTGGGTTTGGCAGGGGGGAATCTATGTCGAGCTGGACTCCTGTACATATTTTTTGGCAAATATTCTGACCAGGAGGGCGACTCTTCTTTAATGGAACATCCTGGAGCGGGCGACTCTTGTTTAGTCAAAAATCCCGGCGCAGGCGACTCTTGTTTAATCAAAAATCCCGGCAAGGGCGACTCCACTTGAATGGTGGGCCCGGGGTCTTTCGGTGAAGTAGCACTTTCTAATTGCGGATGAGCTAGTGTTAGCTGAAATCATGACAATTTTCATGTGCTAAACCATACAGACCTGGCTGCAATTGATCCTTGCTCCAGTTCATGGGAGCCTGGAAACTCAAATTCACAGATCTAAGATCTATGGCAGTGGGTGGTGCTTGAGAGGGAAGTGGAGTCAATACTACATGGGATGGGAGCAAGCTACTTGAACAATGTTGACGTGCAGGGGTTGTGAGTCGCAATTTTGCATTCTTGATTGCTTCACCAAGAAAACCTGAAGCACTCATTGTTGTCATGCAGCGGAAGTTTCTCGGTGGAACCTTGCGCAACGGGCTGGCAGGAACTGCTGTGCTTAGGTGACATCAGTTCAGCAGTTGGCAATGTGACAGAGCGGGAGACGTCTTTAGACAGCAATTGCAGTTGTTTGATCTGGTTGGAGCTGCTACTCACGGCAATGCTGGCGTGATGACTTGTGGGGGAAGTTACCTCACCATTGGGGCCAACAGATGGCCAAACTTGAGAGGGGCCGGTAATGTTGGGGATCAACTCACTGTCAAGGTCCATTGCGCACATTGCACGCAATGCGGCCAAGAGCGCAGAATGATTGCGGAAGCCTGGCTGAGAAGTGGGAACTAGGGGTTGATACGCAGGCAAGGGCTCCACGTCTGGTCGATTAGCAAAGTAATCTGCATTATAAAAGGAACCGGGCGCTTGAAGCGGCAGTAATGGAGGAACTACAATTGCTATACGAGCAGATGTCAGCTCAGAATATCAAAACGGGCTTTTGGAAGACAAACATAGATTGGAATCTTGAGGCCACTCAATGTCAGCCAAGGCTTGTAATGTTGAGCTTTTGCGTAGCCGCACGTCAAAATTGTCAACTGTTTCTGCGATTGGGTCGTTGCTGAGATCAACAAGAGGGCAATCAACCCTTTTGGCTACAGTTTTGGATGGCGCCAGTGGCAAGGGCAGTGTGTGGGATGGAACCGCATGATCCAGAATTTTGATCCGGCTACAATTCACATTTTCTGTGAGGGAAGGAATTTTCTGCTTGCCGCCGGATTGATGATGTGCTGCTGACCAAAAATTTGGGTCAAAATAGGGTATACTAACCATCTCTTGAGCGGTCCGTGGTCGACTACCCAACGCTACTGGCTTAGGGTCTGGCGTTGTCTGTGGCCGACTCCTTGACCCTGCTGGCTTGGCAGTTGGCGTGGTCTGTGTCCAGCTGCCCGGTGCTACTGGCTCAGGGGCTGGCGTGGGTTGTTTCTGGCTGCCCAACGCTAATGGCTGGGGGTTTGGTGTCATTGTGGTGGGGATTAGCTCCTGCGGGTGGTCAATGCGTACGCTCTTAGGGATGGAAGCTTTGGTTGTGCCCACGTCGTTTGGGATGCTGCCTGCTTTTTTCTTGCCTCTCTTTGCCCCCACAGGCTTTGGGATGGTGGGTTCTGACTTCTTGCACACATCCTTTGGCATCGAGGTACCATACATGATCCTATGAAAAGTCTCCGCCTCGGATTCAATGTCGGTGAGGCTGCTATTGGAAGAGGCTTCAACTGGGTCGGGCTTTCTAGCTTTGGGTGTGATTAAGTCTTTGGCAGGGACGGCAGAGATGTCGGGGGCATTTGCTTCTTGCAAGCAAGACTTGGTACGCTTAGCTCTACCGCAAGTGACCATGGGCAACAACAGTGCCCTCACACTTTTCTTGGGTGGCAGGGAATTGCTGGGAGGGTCTGAAGCCTGGGGGATATTAGAGCGCAACTGCAGTGATCTAAGCGTCCAAGTGGCCAGTTGCCTTAACAGGTTGATGTGCATTTTACTGGGAACGCGCATGCTTGGGTCGTGCTTGGAAATGTATTTTCTGAGGTCCGCGATCTTCATGCGGAGGAATTGCTTGTCAATAGCTTGCTCTTCATTTTTAGACATCCTGCAAGCATACGGTAGAGTGGGGGAATGGATCAGTGATCTCAAGCTATCTCAAGAGATGGGATAAATTTTATACATACATACACAAAGGTGATGCAGGCAATGAAAATGAATCGATTGAGTTGAAATAATATGGAAACACTAGTTTGAACTTTGCACTGCTGTAGAGTCTTGCGGAGAAATATGGACGGGCAAACAAATCTGGTGCAATGCTGGCGACTCATCTGGCCGGAGGGAAGGGTGCCACACATGTACTTATATGTGTGTACATTGCAGGTCAAAGCTGAGCCAGCCTGAGCCGTGGTTGCCGTCTACGTACATAGTTGAGTCCTGAGTTTGATCACAGTGGCCCAAAAATGGGCATCCGTCAGCAGCCAACTAACTATTTTCCAATGTAATACATAAAGTTAGTTGGACATTGGAGAGATCCTTAAACTGAAACAGAATTTCTACGTGCTGAAGCATCCCACAATTGACCCAACATAAATAAACCTCACACGTTCTTTTTCCACATAGAAATGAGCTCTGCCAAGATCATAACAACACAGCAACAAACTCCCAACCAAGAAAGAAATTGCTCAAACAAGCAACCGCAGTTGATGTTCCAAAATCCTCACTAAAGATGGAAGATTTGTTGGTGCCGGCCCGGATGAGCTGTGTCAACATGAAGGCAAAACGGTGATCCCAGCTATGTAAACAAACGGAAAGAATCTTTTGAAAGAAGCAACGGATGTTTAGATGCTAATACCGCAGTTGACAGCTGGGAATCCTCAATTGATTTGGACAAGAATTTTCCATGGGGCCGGTTGGGTCAAGTGACAAGTGGCCAGTTGCGCTAAGTGGGAAAGCGGAGGTAGGACTAATTCATATACATTGATACATATACGGATATATTACTGATATATCACAAATGGTCAACATAATATTTTAGGCTTCCGGCAGCATTTCTTTGACGAACTTTGTCTTGTATGACTCCACGCACCATGCTAGCAGCCGGTATGTTTAATTTTGTTGTTGGCACAAATATTGGGATCACCTCTGTGCTTTGCGTAGACTGGCTGACTCACGATGCATGTACTTTTTTTTGCATAATGGCTGGCAGAAAATGAGGAATGGCCAGGTTAGCCGCCATTTTTGGTTCCAATAATTATTGGATGGCTTATATACTAATCTGCGCGCTCTCCACATGCTTCCGTGCAGAGGCCAGGACATTGTTGGTTTCCGATCTGAAAAGGATTCTTGGTCATCATGGCATTCAGTTCAAAGCGAGTGCTCTCCGCCCCAAATTACTCAAAATCTACGACAACAATAGGCCTCTTGCACTGGGCACCAGCAAGGGGAATGACAAAAGTGGTAGTTCAAATCTTCCTGCAGGAGGCCGTCAAAAGAGGAAATTGGCGGCTGAGGAGAGCCCACCGGCCCAGCCAACTAAGCGTGCGCGCGTCATCAAGCCTGGTCAACAAGCGGAGACTTCAGCTTCACCCTCCATTGCATCGGGAAGTATTGGTAAAGGGTGGCCTGGTAAGTCTCTATATTGTCTGTTATTACAGCGCGCGCACATGGCAATAATTCTAACTAAGTCTTGTACTTGAATGCACATCTAGCGCCCGCCAAGCTCAACATTCAGAAACTCAAGGCCATTCTTGACAACCATAATGTGCCATATGGCAATGCAAATAGCCGGGGAATTCTAGTGCCACTCTACAAAGCTCTCAAAGCATCCCATGAGACTGGTCATACCCCGGGCGGCAACACAAAGCAGGATGGGCATAGCCCTAGAGAAAATCCAGGCGCTTCGGAAGCCAACCTACATCCAAACGGGATCAATGCACGGCCAGGCCTCAACCAAGTGGAAGATCTCACAGCGGACAAGACCCCAGTGCCAAATTCCCCAGAAGATAGTCTGGCCTTGAACCCAGAAATTTCTTGAGTTCCCATCAAGACCCCAGATGTACATGCCACGCAACCACTTCCCGGCACAAGTTGCCTGCCGGCAAAGTCAGGCGGCTGTCCTGCCTCGGCCTCAACTGCTCTCATTGATCCAGAAACCGTCCCGCCAACCTCCAGCGTCACCTCAGCCACCAATTTTCCGTCAGCATCTGGCTGTGGCCAAGATTCAATTGGCCGCCCCCCTGAGTCCATCTCAACAGGACCTCTGATTGGTTTGGCAAAAAACACGCCGCCGGACAAGGACAGTATCAATCACCCGCCCAAGTCAGGTGGCCGTCCCGCCCCGGCCTCAACTAGTCTCATTGATCTGGAGACCAACCCGCTGCCAACCTCCAGCGTCAACTCAGCCGTGAATTTCCCGCAGGCATCTGGTTCTGGCCAAGATCCAATTGGCCGCCTCCCTGAGTCAATCTCAAGAACTGGAACTCTGATTAGTTTGAAAACAAACACGCCACCGGCCACAAATATCATCATCCCGACAAAGTCAGGCGGCCGGCCCACCCCGGCCTCAACTACTCTTGTTGAGCCAGAAACCAACCCTAGGCCAACCTCCAACATCAACTCAGTCCCCTATTTTCCGCCGGCATCTGCCCCTGGCCCAGATTCAATTGGCCGCCTCCCCAAGTCAATCTCAACTGGACCCCTTATTGATTTGACAGCAAACACACCGCCGGCCAAGGAGAGTATCAATGTTCCTCCCAACTCAGGCAGCCGTCCCACCCCGGCTTTGACTACTTTTGTTGATCCAAAGATCAACCCGCTGCCAACCTCCATTGGCAATGGCATACCGGCTTCTGGTTCTGGCAAAGAACTACCTTACCATCCCACAACCATAATCGTACCTCTCGCGCCCAATCTAGAAGCTAACTCGCAAGCCATCAAAAGCACTAGTGACCCGCCGAAGCCAGTCCCCTACAAGGAATCCATCCCACCTGTGGCTTTGGAAAATATTGTGCAACTGGGCACAACCACGGACGGTCAGCCTGAATTCCTCGATGGAGAGGGGAGGGGTGGCAATCAGGACCCAACCCCTTCTAAGCGCCTGCTTGAATCTAGCTTGCCAGATGATGAATTGGGCGATTTGCCTCTGTCCAATCCGATCTTGGGAAACACTCTGGTATGTTTTTTCTTTTTCAATGATGATATGACTGTCTGATTGACTGATAATGACTCAAAATTCATCACCCAGGACCCTGCTTATCCTTCCAAACGACCGCGTATCTATCCGGCGCCAAGGTTGCCACCAATCCGCCCCCAGCCAGCATGGATTGTAAAGCAACAAACGCTTCAACCACCATGCCAGACTGGTGTGAGCCAAGATCTTTCAGGTCCCAAAGCCACACCTTTCCTTGATCTGGAAACCAACCCGCGGCGTCTCACTTCTACCTTGACTGCTCCCCTCACTGATCTGGAAACCGAACCGCAGTTGGACTCAAGAATCAAGAACACGCCGGCTTCTGGTTCTAGCAAAGCTTACCCGCAGGTCAACACAAGCATTTCTAGCATGTCAACACCAGTTTCCGGGAAGGGATCTATCCCCCTGACGGTTTCAGGAACCATTGTGCAACTGGACACAACCACAGATGGTTATCCAAATCTGCTGAGTGGGGATGGCAAGACTGGGGATCACAAGCTAACAAGACCCAACCCAGCTGCTATAAACCTTGTAGCTCTCCATGATCTGGAAACCACCCCGCCGTGTCTCCCTATGACCTCTAGTACTGTTTCTTTTGTCCATTTGGAAACTAACCCGCAATCAAGCATCAGCATCAAGGAAACGCCGGCGTCTGGTTCTGGTGAAGCTAACCTGCAACTTGACACCTTGTCAGTGGCCAGCCAACACCAGTTTCTGGGAAGGAATCTATTCCCCCCATGGCTGCGGAAACCATCACACAATCAGGACCAACCGCAGATGATCCGCCAGATGTGCTCAGTGGGGATGGGAGGATTCGGGATGCGGCACCAACCACACCCAAGCCATCCACTTCAAAACAACTGCTTGAATCTGGCTCGCTAGAAGATGAATGGGTCAATTTTTCTCTGCCCAATCAAACCTCGGGGAATACTTGGGTATTTTTTTTTCTTGTTCAATGATGAATGGACCGTCCAATTGACTGACAAGTGACTCAAAATTCATCACCCAGGATCCTGCTTATCCTTCCAAACGCCCACGTATCTATCCAGCGCCAAGGTTTCCACCAATCCGTCGCCGACCAGCATGGATTGTAAAGCAACAAACAGTCCAACAAACATGCCAGACTTGTGGGGCAGAGTCACAGGGTGCGCTTCCATTGAGTGTCAAAAATCCAGCCAACGTTTTAGCTAATACTCCTCACGCACAAGATCCCGATGCTAGGGTCCACACAGAGCCCAACGACTGCCGCCTTACTCTTGCACTTCGCGAATTCAATCCAATTGCCCCCCATCAAGAACGTTTCTTGGATTCCCTTGATCAGGGCGATCCCGCATTTGAGACTCAACCTTTCCAAGGAGAAAGGCAGCCCGGCTGGTCAGAAACTGATTTGAATCCAGCCGAGGGCCTAACTGAGCAGCACATAATCACTAGACCCGACTCCGAGTTGATCCTTTTAGGCTGCACCAATGAAGCATTTGAAAGTCCAACTGTTGCATCTAACCCATATCTCACAGACATTATGGACATCAGATTCAATGATTCTCAGCTTCAACTTAGCACTACTAGTGCTTCCACATCTAAATCAGCTGGTATCTCAAATCATCCTTGAGAGGGAAGCTCGAAAAACACTACGGGGGATTTCTTTGACTACCAACCAGACTCTGACAGGGTTGACCAAAGCTCGCCGGGCCCATTGCCCCTACAGTTAGGTATCATAACAAGCCGTGAAGTTACGCAGCAGGTTGCAGCAAACTCAGCTTTGGGTGATCTCCAAGGTAGTTACCTTTTCTACTTCCTTAGTATCTGCTCATTTTAAACTAATTGCCTCAACTCCTTTCTAAGACAAGCCCCCGGGTCGCGCACAATGTACTGACTTCTCTTCTCCCCTTGACTGCCGTTGTCCCTTTGAGCACTCAGTCTTACATAATGCGGACCCCTGTCAAGAACCTATGTTGGATTTGCGTGATCAGGCTAATCCCCCTTCAAAGACTCAACCTTTGCAAGGAGAGACACAGCGCGGCGGGTCTGAAGCTGGTTTGAGTCATGATGATTGCCCACCGGACAGACAGATAAGTCCTGGCCAAGACTCTGACTTGGTATTTAGAGATCATCCCCACAATAGCCCACTGCCATCCCCCCCAGCCCGATATTTGCCCACCAAGTCCTCTGATTCACGTAGGGAGCACCCATTCATCGGAAGCTATAGATACCAATCAAATCTTACCTAGCCCAATGCCGCCGCAGTCACATATGACAAATCATGAGGTTGTCCCACAGATTCCAGCCAACATTCCTTCCTCTTCTCATGGCAATCCGTCCTGAAGAAAAAGAAGGGCAATCATAACCTCTTTGGATGAGGAACCCGAGGCTGGGAACTTTCCCGCTCCTCAACCTGCTGCTCCTCAGCCGGCTGCTTGTCACCCAAGTTGTCAGCTTGCCACTCCGCAACCTCCACCTCCTACCCCGCCTCTGCACCCACAGAGAGAGTGGCACCAAAACCCCAACAAGCTGACTATCAAAACTATTAAGGAAGTCCTGAAGGAGTTTGGATACAAGTGGGCCCGCGCTGACGCCAAGGCTGACTTTGTCAAACATTACAATAACTTGGCTAAGCAACAAAAGAAGCTTTGGGCAAACTACCTACAATCATCCGCTCAAAATCCTCCCGCCAGCGCCGTGCCAGACCATGCCGAGCCGTCAACCAATAGATGCACAGAAGCCCAAGGGCCACAGGAGTCTTCCCCGCCTGCTCAGAGCCCCGTGAGCAGGCAACCCACACGGTCTCAAGCTGCGAAAGGTAAACAGCGAGCTGGCAGTCTCACGACGGAGGCTACAACTTCTAGATCTCAAAGCGTTGAGGTATTGGAACCGGTCAATCCTGGCGGCCAGGCTTTGGACTTAGTCAACAAATCAGCTTTTGACTCCGTCTCTGAGCGGGGTGATAGGTTGATAGGAAGTGTTGGAGCGGGATCACAACGTTTGATTAGTCTTTCACCTCAACCAATTCAGCCCCCCATACGCACAGCCAGACTACCAACTGTTGAACAAATCGAACGCACATCATCTAAGCAATAGGTAGGACCATGGGCCACCAGCGTCAACAAGGCCATGAACCAGATGGATTTGGATGAACCACCCCCGCCCACCCCAGCACCTCAGGATACCCCCATTCCAGGAGTTATGATGGAATTTGCTCAGTCTTTCCTACTGTCAATGAACACCATAGCAACTAGTGTTGCCTCTCTCACCTCGTCGCTTCAAGCAACACCTGGCTCAGCTTTGGATTGTTCATGCGTAGTATCTCAAGTCATCCCAAGGTCCCGTGACGGTACACAACCTTGCGGTAGGCGAACCAATTGTGATGAGCAAACCAATCAAGATGAGCAAACAGATGAAGATGAAGAGATGGATGTCTCCCATTCCCCTACAGCCCGGAACCGCCAGCCCATACCACGATCTGGACCTATCCCAGTGAGTCTTGCAAGCAGTACCTTATGTTATTTTGTTTTTCTCACACTTGCTTTATTAGGCCGCAATAAGGATACATTGTGCTGCGCTTATAGGATGTGGTCCCCAAGACCCGCTCCCTCCTCCTGCAACCGAGGCGCAACGCAGAAGATGGATCCATACCTTTGAAGCACAATCTGAAGCAGCCGCATCCAACACCAACAGTGATGGTCAGTCAGATCACATGGACTTGGATGAAGAATTTCGCAGTGGAAGGCCAAGCCACCCATCTGCCTTGCGAGAAACCCTCCAAATCATGTGACGCATGTTGCGCCGATGTCACATCCGTTTCTTCAAACCTGACTTGGCCGCAGGGATCACCACCCCAGACAATCAATTCCTCTGGAACCTTGCTCATCGCATCTTTATGAGACTGGTGGACGCCGGGGAATACACCGGTGTTACGCGTGAAGTGTGCAACGAGTCCATGGCTAGAACGATGATCAACAATCATGTCTGCAACAATCTGATGTAAAGGTCAGTTTTCTCAGATTACCACTCAATGCTGGGATTTGCACTAATTAAGATTGAATGATAGATATCAAGAGCAAAATTGCATGTCCGCCGAGCAGGTGGCCTCCCGCAATCAGGCGCGTTACATGTCAAACAAGGGTCAGTCACCAACTCAAAATATCTGCCGTCTTTTTTTGAAAGGGCTAATCTTCCATCTTAGGAGTAGCTGCGTGAATGGTGCATTGCGCTCCTTTTGAGCAAACCATTCCTTGCCCAACTGGCACCAGTTGTGGAGATTTGCTGTGGTGATGACGACACCAACTGAAAGTAGCTGTTGAACCTTCCCGCCAGAAAATGTGCACTGTTTGTTGGATGCCCTGGCGTCATCCCCGGATGGAGCTCAACAGGATTCAAAGCAACCGGGAGGCCAAAAGCACTACTCCATCCAATGCACCCCCTGAGTGGGCACGCAGGCAAACGGAAAATCCCACGTTAAGTACAATACCGGCTCCAAGTGGCTTGCCAATTGGGGCATATGATGAGCGGTGGCTACGCACCATTGGAAGTTGTGGAGCTGCGTCATTGAACCCGACGTCCACCCCTGCCATCTCCCACTTGATTGAAGTTCTCAGAAACATTTAAACTGAACCCGCCGTGCGCAAGCACACATCTCATTGTCAGCCGGATGCATTTCCTTTCTTCTCTTTCTTCTCGTCATTTGTGTCAATCTTCTCTTTTATTCATAATCTTTGTTAGTTTCCCTACACATATGTGTACATAACTCCCAAACACAAATATAAACCAAAAAAAATTCATCCACCATAATCTACAAACATAAATATAAACCAAAAAAAATTCATCCACCATAATCTACAAACATAAATATAAACCAAAAAAGCTCTCCCTTTCACCTGTATCAACCCTACCCTCTCACCACCTGAATATTGGGCCTTCTTCTACTGTTATGACTACTCAATTCTTGCTCCATCTTCAGCCTCCTTTCAAGAATAGCCAAACATGCCTTCAACTGGCTCTATTACCGTCTTGTGCACTTGCTGCAAATGCAGTACCTTTCGTAGTTTGGACCCCATCACTGGGATTTTGTGACCAGGCCAGCAAGTTCACGTGAAGACCAGAGCAAGACATCTCTTGGAAGACCAGCGGTTGGCCAGCTGGGCTCGGGCGGAAAACAAAGAAGGTAAGCCCCTTTACCTTTTCCGACATGGGCATACCATACTCTAGCCCTACTGACATTTTGGTGATTGCTACTCTAGGACCATCTGCCGAATTTGACCCCACTGAATTTTGCTCCAAAGAACCTCAGGAAGAATATCCACCCCCCAGGCCAGACAATCAGGAAGGAGAACGACAGCTTCTACAGTCACTCGATCTTCTCTCCTTGGAAGTCCCTCAGTCGGAGCCTGAAAGAAGTCATATCGAGTACAATTGTTGTAAGTCGGCAGTAGAATTACCAGCAATAGCCATGATTGATACAACAACTGAAATGATCCCTTTCTCTATGAAAGCCCGCTTCTTCGCACACGCATCTCGCCATCCAATAAGCCCTACTATCACATTCATCACTCTCAAAACAGCCCTATTTTATGTTACCAAAATGGTCTCAATTCACACATCAAGCTGTCTACTGAAAATGGATCGCGAGCTCATCAAATTGATAGCCACACAGGGGCTGCATGCAACCTCTATCCCCCAGCCCTTATCCTACACCAATGAGAAGACTATCAAAGCAATACCAACCAATGCCCGCACGGTCATCAAACATCTGGCAATATAACCGGAGCTTACCTACCTCATCTGCTGCCCCAAATCTTTTGCCATGTACCCAGACAATTCAAACGCGCCCAAGACATGCTTACATTGCCATCCTCCTGAAAAAGTTGCAATTAACTCTTGACCTAGTGGATCCAGTGACAAACAAGCCTCACCCTTTGTGTGTGCAGCCAAACTTTTTGACCTAGCTTTGGAAACACGGCCACCCGTTTGTTGTTTTGCCTTCCAGAGCCTCACCAATTGGCTTGCTCGTCTGTTCAGCCAAGAAGGTATCGAAGATGCGTTAGAAGAAACAATGGTCAAGTTGTTGTCTCCATATGATGAGAAAAAGGAAATGACCGACATTCATGACTCACGCCAATGGAGAGATTTACGCAATTGTCATGGCCACCAATTCACCGCCAGCAGTAACAATGTTACATTTGCCATGTTTATGGATGGCATCAATCCCTATGGAAATCGCCAATCGGGCAAGCACATCTCAGTAACCTTCATCATCATGGTGTTCCTCAGCCTACCCGTCGTACTGCGCTACAAGCCTGAGAACATCTTCCTAGTAGCGATTGTACCTGGACCCAAAGAGCCGTCCCTTGAAAAAACCAATCAGGTCCTCAGACCAATAGTTGAGCAGCTCACCTCTTTGTGGAATACCGGTGTCTATTTGTCAAAGACGTCCAAACACCCAAACAGTTGGTTAGTCTTGGCGGCGCTCTTGACGTTCTTTGCGGACTTACCTGCACTTTGCCGCGCCCTTGGATTCGCAGGCCCCACTGCGACGCGGATGTGCTTGTATTGCCTTCTGAAGAAATTGGAGATAGCTAACATAGATGTGCATTCATGGCCTAAACGTACACTGGGAGATCACCAACACTGGGCTAGAAAGTCTTGTGATGCGTCCAGTATTGCCAAACAAGATAAGATACTTTCAAATCACGGCGTACGATACTCAATAATGTTAAAGCTACCGTATTGGAATATCTTGAAGGGTCATGTCGTCGATTCAATGCACAACCTCTTATTAGGCCTCCTCAAGTGGCATACCCAACAATTTTGGCAGATGTCCGATGTTGACGACAAAGAAGACCCCAAACAAACTTCCAAAAAAGAACTCAAAGACTTACAAGCTGATGCCGTCAGACCTATAACAGTCACACGATCCGATCCACCAGTTGAGGAAATGGGAGTCAACTTTCTAGATATGTTATTTGGCACAGCAACAGACCCAAGTGATGCGGATTTCATACCCTCTGTAGGCACTCATGAATGGGGCGGCAATCGGGTCCCCCCCTCTGAGGGTAAGATCCTATTTGATTGGACGGTAGTTGCTCACATTAATTCTACCTTGAAACAAATCCGCATACCCACATGGATCAAACGAGCTATTCCAGTGCTTGGCAAGGCATCAAGGCAGATGAATGGAGGAACCTCTTCACGATTCAGCTGCCACTCATTCTGCCGGTCATTTGGAATGACAACCATTTGGCTTTGGAGTCTCTTCTACACAACTTTGCTCATCTGGTTTCTCTAGTCATCCTTGCACTCAAACGGAAAATGACCCCCGAGCGCGTTGAGAAATACCGCTACCATATTCACGAGTACATAAAAAGTTGCTTGTTACTTTTCCCCAATACTGAGCTTGCCCCCAATCACCACATGGCGTTCCATCTGGCCGACTGCCTTGACGGTTCGGGACCTTCTTGCGCATGGTGGTTGTTCTCGATGGAGCAACTCATGGGTCACATCTTGAAAAGCACTGGAAACAATCGACTAGGCAAGTGTATTCTCTGTGTGTTGTGGTATGATTAGAAGAACTGACTGGAAGTTTCTAGGCCAGCTTGAGATAACATATCTCACAAACTTTTCCCAAATTGCAAATCTGCGGGCGATGTTGCAGAGCAACAACTTCCCGGAATCATTCAAACCTTACGTCAAGCAGATACGCTTGCTGTACAAGCCTATTCCATTTGGCCCACAGACAGCAGCAAAGCAAAAGCAAATTTCACTTGACCATCATCTCTTTAAGCAACTGGTCAATTGGCTCAATGTCATGTTTCCGCTCGTCAACGGCAAGTGGGTGGCGTCTGACCAATGGCGCAAGTCTCAAACACACGATGCTCCTGTCAACTCTCGCATATGTGTCTCTCCACAAATGAAGCAAGGCGACGTTGTATATTTGAACATGAAGAAAAACAACAGTAACTCTTTAATCAAGCTGAAGACTGGTTTGACAACAAACTACGGGATGATCAAAAACATTTTCAGTCATTCACGAACTGTCCCTGGGCAGCCAACTGTGACCAATCCGTGGCTAGCCATCCACCCTCTGACTCCCGTCCCAAACAAACAAAATCCGTTATTCCAACTGAAGAATTACGAAGCTATCAATGTTGCATTGCGGAGATTAGACTCTTCTCAAGAGCACGTGATTCATGTGGACGAGGTCCTTGCACAGTGTGCATGGATAACATACAAGCCGGAAGAGCTTGGAACTGACTTACCATTTGAAACCATGGCAGTTATCTGCCTGGACCGTTGATTTGCAAAGTTTCTTATTGTTTCAATCTCCCTTACATGTAATACCATGAACTGCTTCCTTTCTGATTGTGATTAAATTCCACTTACATTTCATTCATGAGCCCTATTTGCAATACATACATGAAAATAAGCCAAGAAGCTATTCCTTGGCGAGGAGTTATTCCGCGGCAAACCGGTACAAGCCGCTTGCCGGGGGCAAAAAAAAATACAAAAAAAAATATTAAAAAAAAAACCTATAAGATATTCCGGATGTTACAAGATATTCCGTGACATTTACAAGATATTCCGGACGGAATATCCCAAAATAGGTGGAGTATACTCCACCTCTGGCCTGGAGAATTCACATTTCTCCGGTTTCAGCCACAACTGGTGTTTTGCCAGGGTGTCTAGGATGCTTGCCACCACCGCTTCATGGTCCACTCCTTGCTGGGTGTAGATCATGATGCTGTCTAGATAGGCCGCCGCGTCCTTTCCAATGCGGCCCAACAGAATGTCTTGTTTAAAATACTGGAAGTACCCAGGGGCTCCCGTTGGTCTGAAAGGCATCATCAGTGGTGCAAATTGGCCTGCTCGGCATACAAACGCAAGCTTGTTCTTGTCCCCCTCAGCTCAGCAACCCAGAGATTCCCGTATGCGTTGCGCAGATCCAGTTTAGTGAATGTATCCGCATTCAGTAGGCTGTCCACCAAATCCATTGTCAAAGGAAGCGGGTAGCTATTTTCTACCGTCAACGCATTGAGCTTGCGGTAGTCAAAGCACCGCCGTAGGTTTCTGTCTTTCTTCCTGGTGAATAGCACCAGTGCCGCCCATGGGGATGTTGTGTGTTGGATTGTCCCTTTGGCCAATCCATCATGGATGAGTGTATCCAGCGCAGACTGCTTGGCCGGGGATAGAGGGATAATCCTACTGGCCTGTGGCATGGCGCCAGGGAACAGTTCAACCTTAAAGTTGTACTTCCTTCTAGTGTTGCCTTTGGGGGGCCTTTGCCTTTGAGCCGGCTGCCAATTGGGCCAACGTGGGCCAGGACGCCTTTACCGTGCTGAGTTCCATGCGTATGTTGTGTTCTAGGAGGGGAACAAGCTTGCCAGCTGAAACAAGGGGATTGTAGCAGGGGGCATGATTCAACTTACATTGCCGGAGTGTTAATGTGCTACTTGCACACACTCCCTTGTCAACAATCCTAACTTTCCTCCCGGGCCTTGCGCCCTCTACGGAGGTCTTTGGCGGATTGGACAAAACTGCCCCAGCAGTTGTAACAGGTCAAAAGTGGTGTCCCAGTGGTCCAGCCACGTTGCCGGCGCAGTGTATTTCCGGTGGTGTTGAGTGCTGTATGCTCAAGGGGATGCTTGCTTGCCAGTTGTTATGGGGTCAACGGTAGAGGTAGGGAAATCAAGCTCACATTGCGGGGGTATCAGCACCATGAAAAAACAATTGTCACTTGATATCAAGTGACATTACTCAACTTTGGTTGCAGCTTCAAAGCTACTCCATTCCTACTCTCAATTTAATTTTGGTTTTCTTGATTTGAATTTTGAAAAAATTCAGCAAAAAATGAGCGTCAGCTCAGTGCTTACTGCAGTAAATCTCAGCCTGCTCAGCAGTTCAGCTCATAGTCAACTTTGTTGCAACTCAGGGCTCAGGGTGGCCAGGAGCTCAGCATTTACTGTGGCATTGCTCAGCTCCCATTGTACAAAGGCTCAGGGATACCCATGAAATAGCTCAGTTCTCATTGATACTGAGCAAAATTCATTCTACATAGTTTTAGGAAAAGAAAAGTTCTGGATAGATTGTGGATAGCTGGCTGGAGTTGGCCAGATGTCACTTGATATCAAGTGACAATTGTTTTTTCATGGTGCAGCATGTGCAAAGCACATACCCCCTTGTCAAACATCCTATCTTTCCCCCTAGGGCCCAATGGGAGTGTTGGCAGGTCTGACAAAGCTGTCTCAGCAGCTGCAACCGGTGAGGTCCAGTGTATCTGGGTGTGATCTGTCCTTGATGTGTTCTGTCCACTCCCTCCACATAAGGTGATGCCCACGGTTCCTGTTATGGTGATTCAAAGGGGATCCTTGCTTGCTAGTTGCTTCAGGGAGATGCTGGGAAAAAGAGAAATTGAGGTCACATTGTGGGGGTATCAGCGTGCTTGCTGCACATACCCCTGTCAATCATGCTAGCTGTCCCCTCAGGGCCACATGAGGGTGTTTGCGGAGATGACGGAGCTGCAATCCGGGAGAGTCATGGTTGGAACTGTTGGGTCTTCCAATCAATCAGGTGGATGCTTGGCTATGCACGACATCCCAAGGATGCTGTTGTACACGTCCTTAAGGCGTGTAATGATGAATCTCAAGGGTGTGGGCTTGTTGTTGATCCATAAGTTGATCTTGGAACTGGACTTACTCTGGGATCCGTCAAATCCCGCGATCACTTGGTTTGCAATGGTGGAGTGTTGGAGCAGTCCTTGCGCCTTGGTGTAGGATTCACTGATGACATTGTGGGTTGCACTCAAGTCAATCAGAAACTTGGGAACTAATGGGTGCTTAAGGGTCAGGGTGGCTCTGGCACAGTTGGGAAGTGATATAGGAGATAACAAGTAAAGTCAGGGATCCATTTCATTTGTTCAGATCATTCTACTTGCTCCAATTCTAATAGACAACTGTGTACTGCTCAGGCTGGGCTTACCCATCATGCTTGAGCAGCGCCATTTTTTGACCCCTCCTCCTTCCCTTCTGCACCCGTGGTCTTCAGGCCCGCCGTCAGTCGTTGGACTTCCTCCTCCAGTGCCTCAATCCTGACTTTGTTGCATCCCTTCCCCGTCGGCGCACCCTTCTTTGGGCATTCCTTTTACATGTGGCCATGCTTGTTGCATTGGAGGCACAACCCCATACGCATCATCTTTGACTTCTCTGCATCAGAGAGGTGGCCATTGATAGCCAAGATGTCCATGGCGTCCAGATCTGTGGTCTGAGTTGGGGTGTGCGGGTTGGCAGCTGCGTCCTCCCCATTTATCTTGTTATCAATCTTGAGGGCCAATTGAGATA
The DNA here is from genome assembly GCA_002873125.1 of Puccinia coronata f. sp. avenae. Lineage (NCBI taxonomy): Eukaryota > Fungi > Basidiomycota > Pucciniomycetes > Pucciniales > Pucciniaceae > Puccinia > Puccinia coronata. The sequence continues at coordinate 108,079 of PGCI01000212.1, read as the reverse complement.
CATCCGCAAGGGTGGCAAAGTTGGTCCGCGCCAGAACCAGGGCCAATCAAATATCCTTCTTGAGGCCCTGGGTGTATTGGCTCACAAAGCGTGCGGGCCTCCCACCCTGTGGTGTGCGCATGGATGGTAAATGTGTGGGTGGAGTGGGCAACGGATTTGGTCTGTTTCAGTGCCCGGAGGGCCTTCTCTGCCCTGCTTTTCTTCTTGGTGTTGAAATACATCAATTGGAATGCAGTGGAGAATTCTTTATAGGTGATGTCCTCCCCGGCAAATAGGTATTGCGTGAAAGGTTGGGCCCACACGCTTGCAAGGCCCGTCAAGTATGAGAGCAAGAAGATGATACGGCTCCTGTTGTCGGGGAAGAGGGTTGGATTGGAGATAACATAGAGCCCCACTTGGTTGGGGTAAACCTCAGCCTTCACGCCGTGTGTCCCATTGTATTTGTCCGACACTGCAACCTTTGGGCCCTTAAAAGTAGGCGTTGGCTGTTCTGCAGATGCAGCGGCTGTTTGTTGGCGTGCCGTCTCTGCCTTGAGGAGTCTTGTTTTGGCTTGTTGTTGTTCCGTGTCCGCTGCGGACCGAAGGCGGCGCTCCTCTGTGAGGACCTTCATGAGGTTGGCCAATTGTTGTTGCACTTGCTGCAGCTTGGCCATTGTGTTGTGTTTCTTGTGGGATCAGCTGGTTGGTTGCATTGTTGATCTAACGTGGCATTGTGGTGTGCTATTTTGGTTTCAAGTATCAAATGTGGTAAAAAGGACCAATTATTAGACATATCCATACTACTTATATACATAGATCATAAGTGGATATATACATAGCTTTTGTATTATAGTGTCTTGTGGTTACATAATCATCTTCAGACAGCCAACTTCCTCAAACCGGCCAACTCGTAGTACTCAAACCTCAACCGGCCAACTTGTGGTACTCAACAAACCTCATACCAGCCAACTTGTGGTACTCAGACTCCAACCGGCCAACTTGTGGGATTCAATCATCAAGTTCTGACCAAGCATAAGTCACGGTTCAGCTCACTCAATTTCACTCAGATTTGACCATCAGTTCCTGACCAATCAGAAATCAGGATTCAGCTCTGACCAATCAGGACGCACGGTTCAAACATCAAGTTCTGACCAATCACGGAGCATGGTTCAGTTCACCACCAGGAAAAATGCCTCATCTGAGGTCACCACCAGCAAAAATGCCTCATATTTTAATATAAAAGGAGGGTTTCTCACCCCCTTCCAACCTCATCCACTCAGGCAAATCCTGACAGGAACCCCCACCTCACTCATTCCAGATCCACAGATATCAACATTTCCACTTCTTCTCTTTTACTTGCTGAGGCATAGTTGATCTAGGTCTGATAAGAGACTGCTACATATAGTTATCCCTATCATTAGTTTGCCGCAACAATAAATTTTGTTGTGATAACTCTTACGTAGTATTATAGAGGGGCAGATCCTTCAAACCACCCATAACAGTTGTAATAGTTCATATATATCTGGAATATTATCTTCTGTTATTTCCCCCTCACAGAACTGCCGATCAATCCCAAAAGGAGTTCCCACAGCGTCAATTGGGCATCAATTGGTATTTCAGGGTAGTAAGGTTAGAACCAGGGTAAATAAGGTTCTGGTGGAGTTGTGGGGGGTATTGGTTATGCATATTGGGGTTCTGGGTTCTGTTATGTGTAAACCTTAATTCAATTTTGGGGTATTATTTTTCTGGTCTTTGGTATTGGGCCTTTGTCTCCGGTTTAGTAGATCTTGCAATATGTTAAAGTCTATCTAGGAGAGAAAGGCGTGCAGGTCTGTCTTATCTTGCTATTTAGATTGCAAGATGAGGAGAGTATGAGGATCTCCTCTCCTCACGGACTTCTAGAGGTATGTCCATGACATGTACTCTACAGTGGTTAGTGTACATGACAGCCCTGGTGGCTCATAACATCCATTCTGTCTGCCTGGTGAGACTCCATTCTCCTCTGTTCCTCACATTGCTCTTACTGACCCTCATCTTTTAGTCTTCTGTCTTCTTTCTTGTCTCTCTTGTCTCCTTGCCAAACTTCTGCTGTTGAAATGTTGGTTGTTCTTTTCTTCTCTCTTTCTCTTGTTTTTTGCTCTTGTTCATGTTCCTGACTTTTCTTCTCTCAGACCATTCTGGCCTTTTGTCATAATCAATCACTGCAGTCAAATCAATTCTTTCACGGTTAAAAGTGCTCTACTCAACCAACAAAAACCATTTGACAAAGGCCAGGATGGCAAACACAGAAGCAGGAGCATCAAACCCAAACACAGGACCCGGCGCGTCAAACTCGACCTTTTATCCTCCAATGCCGGACCTGGGCGCAACCCTCAATGTGAACCTGCGGAATTTCACAAAGGATTTTGCCAGGCAATGCTCAAAACAGCTCTAGAGACAACTCCTCAATTCTCAGAGGAAAATTATTCCATGTGGAAGGACAAGTTGACCGGCCTGCTTGAGCTCAGGGGGGTCCTTGCAACACTCAACTCACCAGTGGGGGACCTCTTGCAGGAAGAAAACTCAGAGCTCAAGCTTCTTTTACTAGCCACAATAGACAGTGTAACACACAACAACGTGGTTACTTCAGACAACCGCGACTTGGCAAAGAAACTCTGGAAGGCCATTCAGGAACATTTTGCCTGTTCTCAATCCTCAAATTGCGCTCAAACGTTCAACGACTTCCTCTATCTAACATTCAAGGAGAAGGCTGTCAAATCATTCATCACAAATGTTTGGGTATCAATCAAGAAGATGGTGGATGTTGGCATAGATCTGCCGCAAGACGTTCTTGCCTACCTCATTCTCTTCAAATTTTTGAGTACGCTCAATAATCTGAAACGGCAGATAATGCACTCCAACAAAAAACTCACCTCTGAGTTTGTATGCAATCATTTGGTTCAATTCAACAAGTCCAGGGCTGAGGCAAAAGAATCAAATACCACTGATGCGGCACTGTACTTGAACAGGCAAGGAAAGCCAATTCAGCCTCAACTGACATCCTCTCAAAATCAAAAAGGAGGTGCTTGCTGTGTGGAGGGGCATCACAACCCTAAACAGGATGGGAACCACAAAGCGGACTCCTGCTGGCACTTACATCCAGACCGTGCCCCAGAGTGGTGGTGGGAAAATCAGGCCAAATGGAAGGAGAGCAAGGCAAAGAACAAAGCTCTGTCCAACTACTTTCTCTTGCTTCTGACGCTCTGGGTGAACCATGGAGATCAAAACTTGTGTCTGATCCTCAACAGTGGCGCCTCAGCACATATCTTCAACCACGCAAACTTCTTCTCACACCTTGAACTTGGCAACTTCTTGGTACTCAAAACTGGCTAGGCCAAAGCCACAGAACAGTCTAACTGAAGTGGAGGAATTCTTTGATTGCCCTCCAGGATTGTCTCTACGTACCTGACATAGTCATTAACCTTGTCAGCACCAGTGCCTTGGACAAAAAGGGATGTCATCTCTCTTCACACGGCGGAAATTTCACTGTGAGAAAGGACGGGGTCAATATCCTTGGAGGGAAAGTGTCCAGAAATCTGTCCACTATTGAAAAACCTACGTCAATTGGTTCCAAACACTGCGTCAACCTGGCTCAATCAGTCTTGACTCTTCAAGAACTGCATGAAACCTACAGTTATGCTTCAATTGTTGGAGTTGTGTTGTGTGTGCTTCCCTACCTGTTTTTCCTTTTTCTTTCTCTGTCACAATTTTTGACATGTCTTCTGGCATTTACCTAGTCCGGCTTCAGACATGGAAGGATTTTCTTCATCCTTCCACTACCATTCTGAATGCTTGGGCTAGGTAAGCCTCACACATCTCTTTCCTTCTGTTTTCTTTTCTTGTTTCTTTCTTTCTCTCATGCCTATGCAATGAACTGATCCTTCCACTACCATTCTGAATTCTTGGCCTAGTTCACTGCAACATCAGTTCCTAGAATAGTGCCATTCATTCCAAATACTGTCATAGTGGGGGACCGGAACAACCTTCAATGCAAGGCCTGTGTATCCACAAAAATCACCAAGAGCTCTTTTAAGGGGATCTCAACCCAGGCGGACAAACCCTTCAAGAGAATTCAGCTTGACTTTATTGGTCCAATAACTCCGCAGTCTTGTCTTCATCACCGGTAAATTCTCACGGTTGTTGACAATCACATCGGCTACCTGGCGGGCTTCCTGCTAGTCAAAAAGGAGGACACCGCCAAGGTGCTGATCAAGCTTCTCAAGAACAAAAACAAGCGCCTTGGGTACTTTCCCTTGTGGGTGTACTCAGATGGCGGTGGAGAGTTTGTGGCTCAGAGGTTAGTCAGCTTCCTGGAAGGTAAGCATATTCAGAGGCTCATTTCTGAACCTCATCACCCCAAACACAATGGTAGGGCCAAAAGGGCCAATTAAACCATTGTTCAGTCAATTCAGGTGTATTTCATCTCCTCCAAACTGCACAAGTATCACTAGCACAAACTGCTCAAGACGTGCTGTACCATGCTTGATCAAATTCCCCAAAAAGGGGAATCAAAGTCACCCTGGGAGTCAAGCCACGGATCCATGCTTCCTCCTGGGTACCTAATAAAACCAATTGGCACACCACTGATGTATCTCATTCAGAAGATGGGGGAGCAGAAGGGACGCAAGTTTGACCAAAAGGGAGAAGACGGCATACTTGTTGGCTTCAATCCAAAGCTGCTGTTGTATTGCATTGTCTCCTCATCAGGAGCTGTCATCTTGACCAAACATATTTTCTTTCTCAGTAAATCCTTTGACTACTCCGTAAGCGGTAGGGACAATCAGTTTGAGCTACTACCAGAAGATACAAGTGATCAACTGGCCAGAGATTTGGTTTGCAAAGCTGAGAAGCTGCTGAGATGTCTGAATTGTCAAATTGTGGGGAGAATGGAAATCAAATAGGAGACAATCACCAATCTGAACCTTTGGACTCTGATTCAATCATTGAACAACAGGGCAGATCACCAAGTCCAATCTCCAGAGAAACTGAACAACCAGAACCATCCATCAGAAAACTCCGCAATAGATCAACAATCAAAGCTCCTGAGCGATATGGCTTCCATGGCTTTCATCACTATTATGAACCCAAGAACATTGAATCAGTCCTACGCTGCAGTGACGCTGGCTTCTGGAGCAACTCAATAGACGCAGAAATAGACTCAATCAAAAGGCACAAAGTCTGGGCCAATTGTTTTGAAGAACCTCCAAACCCGCTGAACACAAAGTGGGTTTTCCGCATCAAGGACAACTCACACGGCAAACCTATCAAATTCAAAGCCAGATTGTGCGTTCAAGGGTTCAACCAGATCCACGGCACTGACTTTGATGAGACCTACACCCCAACCGCAAAAATTGCCACGCTTCGCACAGTACTCCTATATGCAGTGCACACGGAACTCAATGTCTTGCAGTTCAATGTTCAAGGTGCCTTCTTACATGCTCCTCTCTCTGAAGAAGTCTTTGTTCACACTCCCAAGGGTTCAAACCAAACCACCCCATTCCTCAAGCTACAAAAGGATCTATATGGCTTGAAACAAGTGCCAAAAAACTGGTATGAGATGCTCACAAGATGGCTTGAATCTGTGGGCTTTTCAAATTCCAACTGCAATCCTTGTTTGTACATTGGAGACAACAAGGGATCAATTATCTTCTTTCATGTTGATGACTTAGTACTGGTCGGCAATGGAATGGGCTTCAAAGAAAAATTTGAAAACTGCTTTCAGAACTCAACCTGCCATCTTCCAAACACTCTCCTAGGTATGAAGTAAAAGAGATCAGGCAACAAAATCATACTCTCTCAACCAAAGAACATTCTTCACGGTTTAGAAGAACTCGGTCTCTCAGAATGCCAACCTTTCTTTACCCTGCTTACTCCCAACCTGCAACTCAGAGAAGCCTCCAATGACAATCATGAGAAGTTCAAGAAACTGAACATCAACTATCAACCTGCCATTGGTCTGATGAACTACATCGCTGGTAACACTCATCCCAACATTAGCTTTGCGGTATCTAGTCTTGCTTGATACTCTGTCAAGCCCGGCCAAACCCACTGGAATGAAGTTAAGAAAGTTTGGCAATACCTCAGACGCACTCAAAGTCTCAAGCTCACTCTGGAGGTCAAAGACTCCTCCAGCTTTCTCAATATCTACAGCGACACCACCTGGGGGCAACAATCCCGACTCCAGAACTTCCCAAAGCAGGTTCATCTGCTACCTGTTTGGATCTCCAATCTTGTGGAATAACTGTTGACAGCGCTGCATTACTTATTCATCTACCAAGGCCAAGCTCAATCCACTGGTCAAATTGTTTCATGAAGGATCCTGGCTCAGGTCACTTATCAATGAAATCTGGGATTTTCATATTGAATCTGCTCTTCATTACATCAAAAATTCCGAACTCAATGAACAACTGACCACCAATGACAATACCTTCAAGGGAAAATATTGTATCAATCACTTCATCAACAAAAAAGGACCCAACAACAAGCTGAAGAAATTTGGTTCAAATTCAAAAAATTGCCGCATCGACCTCCGCACTAAGGGGATGCGGCAAGAAATCAAAGCAAAGAAGATCAAGATCACTCTCATCTGAACTCACAACATAATTGCCAACACTCTCACCAAGCCCGCCTCCATGTCCTCACTTGTCAAACTCACTCACACCCTCAAGCCATCTTTCTCTATCAAAAAATGAAGTCTCTCCAGTCACGGGGAGTGTCAGAATTGGAACTCGCCTGTCCAGCTTGTGTCATTGCCTTGTCACATGGCTGTCACTCTTGGTCACTCCTGTTTCTCATTCACTCACGCTCACAGAAGAACTCTCTTCCTCACATTGCTGTTATGGACACTCATCTTTTAGTCTTCTGTCAGCTTGTCTCTCTTGTCTTCTTTCCAAATTACTGCTGTTTAAATGTTGGTTGTTCTTTTCTTCTCTTTTTCCCTTTTTCTTTGCTCTTGTTCATGTTCCTGACTTTACTTCTCTCAGACCATTCTGGCCTTTTGTTGTAATCAATCACAGTCAAATCAATTCTTTCAAGTGTTCTGGTTGCACTGCTGGCGCTCTGGTTCTTGTGTCATATTCTTGGATCTATGCTGCACGTCAAAATTTGATGGGGTTGAGTATATTCTGGGTTCAAGAACCGGGTTCACAGATTGGGTGTGAGAGCAGCGCCTGATTAACTGCTCTTGTGATCTTGGCATATAGGTTGCGTGACCAATCTGCCGAGCTCTCAAACTGGTGCTGTGCATTGGGCTGGATAGCCGGTGGTGACTGTTCTTCCATATTGTTGGTGCCTGATTGGAAATATTTGATGCCGACTCTGTTCTTTTTTTTATCTTTTTTTCATTTCAATATTGGACTGCTGTTGATGGCAGTCATTGTGGAAGGTGTAAGCTCTCAGCACAAGATAAGCATACATTTCTCTGGAGTAAGTCCAGTATATATACACCACAGACTTCTGTTGACAATGGCTTTTTGTAAAGTCTTACGTTGGGCCAACCTCCCTGACACCGCCCAAATTTCTTGGTGTGTCTTGGAGCGGGAAGCCACGGAAGCTGTTGTTGGTGCAACTTCCAATGGAGGAATTGTGTCAAGCTGCCACTGGCTGCACAGCGCCGGTGGGGGGAGGATGTTGGCACTGCATTGCCAGTCATCCCAGTCAGCTGGAAAAAATGATGGGGCCCTATTGAGACTCAAACCCATCAGACGTCCTTGCCATCACTAGATCCACCCGTCAATCCAGCTGATTCATGGGATTCAGGGAGATCTTCTAGATTGGCTTGCCACTGCGCCATGGCACTCTTGAAGGTGACCTTGTTTTGGAAACTAAAGTATCAATTTGTACACCAAAAATCAAGTTTCCTGATCAGCAAAATCATTCAAGACATTTTTTTGGAAAAAAAATCATATTTGTTTTGTATGTAGCCTCTTCCTAACATTGGAAGAGGCACACTGAATCCTGGATGCAAAAAAAAGAATTGTTGCATAGCCAGCAAGTGCAATCAGGTTGGCTCAACCTGCCAGCAACAATGGCTTGCCCATGACCCAGAGGTTGTGTTGGCTAGGTCAGCCGGACTTCCCAGGAGCACAGAAGTGTTATGCCCACCATGCACACCAGCACAGGCTACCCAAGGCTGGCATGACTGATTGGTGAGGCAGGACAGCAGCACATCAGAACAACACATTGCCGCTGTTGGACTGCCTCCACCGCAGATTGCAGGGCAGGCAAGTTGGCACCGACCTGCTCTTGTCAGCGCAATTGAGCCAATGTGATGGTTTTATTCATTCCTAGACTTGAGTTTCCTCTGATTGCGGAGCTTGGATTGAATAATGACAGTGAGTCTTCTCTTTCTTATCATCCTCCCTCAATGGAGATATTGCTGATACTGGCTCCTTGCAATATCAGACTGCACAGTGTACTGTGCAACCTTTGTCCTATGAGTCCTCCTTCTCTGCGCTCAAATGTGTCACCCACCACTGATACCAAGCAGCAGTACTCCTTGAGTCAACCGGACTTCCTGTGGCAAGAGGCAATCTATACCTCCCTGGACCTTGCCTATATAAAGAGGTGAGTAGTCCTCTCTTTCCTGCTCTTCATCACTATCTCCACCCTCTTATTGTACTCATCCTGCATGGCTTCTAGTAACATGACCCAAGAAGACCCGCACTACTTTCATCTTTGTATACCCAGCCAAGAGCCAGCAACTCCAATTGTCATTGTGCCTGGCGCTGTACCTGGCTCCAAGCACCAGCCCATCTATATACCTGACTCCTAGGGCAGCAAAAGCAAAGCTGCTGTTTCTAACATCCCTGTTCCTAATCTTGGCGCGCGTATCACCAGCCCTGCGCACCCAGACTTGCAACACCCGTCATACTTGCCAGAGGCCCTAGTTCTCCCACACCGTCCGGTTCCAATCATCCCTCCAATCATGGAGCTTGCTCTAGGCTCCTATATGCACTATGCCACTGGCCGCCCTCCGGTGTGCGTTTGTGCCTCCATTGCCTGTCTCTGTCAAGAACATCCCTGATTGCCGCAAGTTGCCAGTTAAGCCATTTTCTTGTTAATACAGTCAACCATTGTATTTATGAATATTTATATATAACTGATCCATTTTTTTTTGTATCCCCTGGTCTCTACGGCCGCAACTCCGCAATGATGGTCATGGAAGTGGCTATTGTTGAGTCCCGCCTCTACATCAAACAAGCCCTCCTCAAGTACTTCAACACCCTTGACACCTTTCCTTTGTCTTCCATGGGTGCCTGTAAGGACTACCAAGGCTTAGCTGGTAACATTTTGTATGCCCTGATCATGAATAGTTTAGATCTGGTTTTATCTTCCTCTGAGGAGTTTGAATATGAGAGGATTCAAGTGCCCCCCCCTTTTTTTTTCTTTTTTTTTTTTGTGTTTTGATAGAAATATCTGATGAAAAGAACCCTCTTTTTAGGTATTTATTTATCAGTAATAAGGTTATGATGTGCTCCACTATGTACTTTCCTGATTTGTCTAAGGAAATCCACGGCTTCAAGTCTCTGTTTGTCTGGAATGATAGGCTTTGATTTAAGAGGCTGCAAACTTTCTCTTGAGACGAGTCCCATCCAGTTATTGTAGCACATATGACCCTCCAGGTTTGCTGGCTTTGAACTTTATAAGGGCCATTCCATTGGTTTTTAAATAATTTTCCCCATTAGGACAGTTCATGTCTAGCTTTTAAGTTTCAGCATCAGCATGCTGATGTCAACAATATGACTTAAACTGAATAAAAAATTGAGTGAACCACCATGTCCCCAGAGGATGGAAACAGCACAGCCACTTGATTTATTACTTGAGATTTTAGCATAACACTTTATCAAATCAGCAAGAGGAAATCACTAAAATCCAAAATATGAACTGTCCTATTGGGAGTCCAAGCTTTTGTTTTAGGTCAGGACTAAACTACCAGGCTGCAAAGGCTTTCTGACTGATCTCTTGTCATTTTGAGGTTCCAGAGATTTTTCACGGGACTCCTTAATTTTCCTGTAAGCATTTGGAATGATTTCATGTCTTCTTTCAAGCTGTAAGGTTCTGGCCATCAATAGTTCCTTAGTTGATTTATTTTCTGTCCAATCTGTGCAAAGATGAGTTTCCCATTCTAGATCCACAGGTAGTATAGCTGATTGACCAAAAACAAGTTCATAAGGACTGTGACCTGTGGCACTTTTGGTTGATATTCTGTCTGCAAACAAGACTAAGGGTAAATTGTGTCGCCATTTCTTCTCATCTGTTTCACAGAGTTTAACCAGGGAATCTTTCAGTGGTTGATGTCCACTTTCTGTCATTCCATTAGGACGGTACATGTCTTGAATTTAAGTGATTTCCTCTTGCTGATTAGATAAAATCTTACAGTAAAATTTCAAGTCATAATTCAAGTGGCTGTGCTGTTTCCATCCTCTGGGGACATGGTGGTTCACTCAATTTTTGATTCAGTTTAAGGCATATTTTTAACATCAGCATGCTGATGCTGGAACTTAAAAGCTAGACATGAACCGTCCTATTGGCCTCAGGGTAGTATGGTGTGGTTATTTTGAATTTTGTTCCAGCTTTGACCAATGTTTGTTGTAACTCTTGTCCAAATTCTGGTCCTCCATCTACCACCACACTTAAGGGTAGTTCATATCTGTAAATTCAATTTTTCAAAAACCATTCCGCCACTGTTGCTGCCTTTATCTTTCATTCCAACCGCTTCCACCCATCCAGAGAGATCATCCCATGCCACTGCTAGGTACTTCCATCTCCCTTCCTTGATGTGTACAGTATCCATGCTGACCCTTCCAAAGATTTTGGGAGCTCCAGTTGCTTTCCTGATTTCTCCATGTTTTGCTGAACTTCTTTGTTGGCAGGGAAGACAATACTGCATCCATTGCTTTACTATTCTTCTCATATTTGGCCACCAAAACCTGAGCTTAGTCCTTCTGTGTTTTGTCCATGCCTCTGTGGCCCAGTTCTTCCTGGAGTGCTTTCAGGATGCATTTTTGTATTTGCGGGCAGGTGATTAATATTTGAGGGAAAGGTTTGCATCTTCTTTTTAGCTTTCCTTCAGACATAAAGAAGATTGTTGACCTGTGTTTGATATCTTTCCATATTTTCTCAGAGCATTCTGTTGGCCTGTTCAGGGTTTTCAAGTAGTACTGGAGTCCTTTCAAAACATCCCTATGTGTATTATCCACCCCCAAATTTGCATTATTGACCTTCTTAATTCCAAATCCTGGGTGGGGTTTGATCCATTTTTCTTCTTCATCCAAATCTGCTACATCCTCTTCCTCCGGATCTGGTGGTCTTCTGGATAATCCATCTGGCATAGTCAAGGGTATACTTGGAACGTGGATAAGTTCAAAGGAAAATAACTGGATAAAGGCTACCCATCTAGTCATTGGGGCATTTGGAAGGCTGGGTGAGTTGATCATCTCTATTAGACTTTTGGAATCTACCAATGGCTCAAAATGCTGTCCCCAAAGGTTTGTTTGAAGTTTCTTCAAACACAGGCCTATCCCTGCCCTTATCCTCCAGGGTGAGTACTGCTCCTGCTGCCAAGTAGCTTGAATCCACGGCTAATTTAAAGATACCTGCTCCCTCTTGGTAGTCCATTTTCTTGAGAGTGATGTCATATCCCACTATTTTCTTGAGTTTTTCAAAGGCATCCTGGCATTTCTGAGTCCATTCCCAGTTTACATTTTTATGGGTAAGTTTTTTGAGAGGTAGTGCTAATTCTGATAGTCCTAGTACAAAAATTCTGACATAAACACAAACTCCTAGGAACATGTGTTGGATTTTCAGGTTTGGACCATGTTTCTATTTTGTTGAGTTGTTTCTTGGCAATCTTTCTTCCTTCCTTGCAGACCACATGTCCTACCAAGTCTAATGCGGGTACAGTACAGCAGGCAAACTTCTTTCCGGAGATGGTAAGTCCTGCTTCTTCAATTCTGAACAAGATCCTTTCCAAGGTGATTTTGCATACTCCCAAATAAATTTTCTGATCCTGGGGTTTTCTTTTGATGTTTCCTGGTTATAATTAGATTCTAGAACCTCAATTCCTCCATCATCTATAAATATTCCTACGTTATTGGGTATTTCCTCCTGGAGAGTCCACATCATTTAAGCTTGGTATACTGCCACAGAGTTGGTGGCACCTTGAGGTAGTCTGGTGAGCCAGAATCTTCCTAGAGGTGTTTCAAAGGTGGTTAATGGTCTTGATTCATATGCTAACTCCCTCTCATCATACCGTCCTGTTACATCTCCTAAGCCATAACAAGCTCTCCCCGTGAATGAATCTATAAGTTCTTCTGGGTTGGGTGGTAGTCTGGAGTCTCTGATGGTTACTTTGTTAAGTTTTTGTAAGTCATGTACTACTCTGAATTTACCATCCTGTTTCTTGACACAAAATACAGGGCTGGAGTAGGATGAAAATGATTGTTCATATAGACCTGCCTTGATTTTTTCCCTAACTAATTATACAAATTCATTTTTGATGGCTGCTGGAATAGGTATGGGCTTCTGTTGCCAGGGGTATGGTTGATGACAGGGATGATGTAAGGTTTTCCATAAGTGTGTTTCAGAAATCCTCTTTCTTATGCACTAAAAGCCAGTCCTCCTTGTCAAAGCTTGATGATGTGGTTCATTAACTTCATTTCTTCTTCTGATACCCATCCAGGTGGTACCTTCAGTCTTCCTTCCGTGATTTTTGATGGGTGTGAATTCTGGGGGAAAAGGGGTTAAGGGGGTTTCAAAATGGTCCCTAGAGAATGGAGGAGTACACAAAGGTGGGTTTAAATTTTGAGGCATTGGTTCATTTACATGCTTTATTTTTTTTTGTAGTTGGTTTATATATGGCTGCATTGACTTGTCTATCCCAGGATTCATTCTTGGGCACCCCCCATCTTTCGACTTCTGGAAGGTGCCAGAGGCTAAAATTGCTGGAAGTTGTAGAGCTGTTTACTGGAAAAGTAGTTTCCCATTTTAATTTGGTAATTGGTACCAAGGAGGTCTTTCCACTGTCCTTTATTGATAGAGATTCAGCCCCTTGATAGTAGAATTTGATATTGGCTGAGGCTGACACCAAGAATGGTTTTCCTGAAATGAATTGAAAATCTCCAGAAGAAATCCAAAAGTGAACTGGATTAGTGATTGATCCTACTTGAACAGGTACATTTTCTGCAATTCCAATAATTTCATTTCTGTGTCCCCCAATTCCTTTCTGTTTCATCTTCTTTTCTGTGACAATAAGCCCCATTCCACAAGCTAAGCCCTTAGAAAGAACATTGACCATAGATCCATCATCCAACAGGGCCTTCAATTGTTTCCCATTGACATTTATGTTGGTTTATCCTAGGGAACAAGCATAGTGAGTGGGGTATCCTTTGCTGGCTTCCTCTTTCTCCTTGGAATTGGCTCCACCAGTGTTTACCTATTTAGTGTTTACCTATTTAGTGTTATCTATGGGAATTCTTCTAGGGGTGGTACTTTTTTTGAAAACCTCTATAGCTCCATGGGAAATGGCAAATACTTCTCCATATCTGAGTTCTATCTTGCCATCCATTAGCGTCCTATTGACCACTTTCTCTTCAGTATCAGGAAATTATTTAGCCAAAGGTCTTTCCAACATATTCTTCCTTGGAGTCCTCTCCTTTGGGTTCTTGGTTACTTCCTCTGAATCCTTAAACTGAACCTTCTTGGCTGGATCCTCTGTAGTTGAGTATTCTGGTTCTGACTTTGGCCGGTGGTTCTGTCTGGCAATTTCCATAATTTGTTCAGCTTCATCATCTATGTCCATAAACTGATCTTTCTCCTTCCTGACCCTCTTGTAGGGTGATCCTCTTCCTGATTTTTCTGACTCCTCCTTACCTTCCCTCCTTCTGGTCCTTTTGGCAGCATCACTTTCATAGTAGGTAGAGTCTTCAAATTATATTTCCTCCAGTTCCAAAAGAGGTCTGAGCTTCTGGAAACTTTTCTTTCTTCTTTGAAGATGTACCTGGCGGGAGTTTGATTATTCCTGTTTGACTTGAGTTGGCATAATACTGATCAACTGAAGTTTTCTAGGCTCTTCTTCTGTCAAAGGGGAGAATACTTCCATCAGGTAGCTTGATCTGTCCTCCCTCTCTCTTGATTATCCCTTCAATTGTATCATGGTTGGCCAAGTTTCATCTTCCAGTAGTGTGTCCTTTCAGGTGACAATAGTGACAGAAGAAAGAATCCAGGAATCTGGTGTTCTGAGCTGGAGCATAAGGAACATGGCTGGACTGATAAAAGGTGGAAGGTTTCTTTTGGATGTTCCAGCTGGCTAAGGTTTTGGTGATTTCTTCTATAGAATTTTCTGGGTTGGAAGTTTTGGTCAAAGCTGGCTTCTGACTAACAAGTGTTTTGTCCTGGGTTTCCTTGTTAAAGGCCTCTTCTTCCATCTGAAGGATTGAAAGGGTTATGAGCTCCCTATGGATGTACTGGATTATAACTTGATATGGTGGTAGCAGATAAGACCCATCAATGGCCAAATTCGTCTGGTTGTCCCTAATTAATTCCTTGTTGACTGACTGACAAGCAAAGTTCTGGAGTGAGAGAGTTGAGTACTGAGTGCCTTATTTCTGCTACACTAGCCATATGCTTGCATATAACTAAAATTTTGACTATTGTAACCAATTTGGTGCTGAAATCTTGAAATCCTTTTAAGGTCTTGATTCCACCATCTGTTCTAGCGTTGTAGATTAAGTTGTCCAAGTTTTCTCTAGTATATTTCATCAAGGGCATCATCCTTCCCCACCTTTGGACCCTCTGGTATTTGAGGAGTTCCCAATCATTGTTGATCTTCCCAGTCATATCTCTGGTTTCCTTGAGTAAGGTCTGGTGTTGGATAAAGGAAGAAATCTGGGTAGCTATATCTTCTTCCTGAGCTCCATCTTGCACAGCAGCATTCTCCAGTTCTTGGATGAAGTCTAAAATATCCACATTGGTACCATCAAAGAACAGGTCCTTCTTGGTTGGTTTAATCTTGATAACTCTTCTACCAAAAGGAGTAGGATTAAAGTTGAACCACACTGTCTAGGAAGTGAGTCACAGGAGTTGGCTGAGAGGGTTGTTGATGAAAAATATGATGGAACTGATTTCTGAAGTGATCTTGAGAATGGTCAGGTGTATTTGGTGGGTTGGGTGGGTTTTGTTGTGGGTTTAATTATTCTCCATTGTTAAACAGACGGATTGAAGATACTGTAGACACTGAACTTTTGTCATCTCTGTAGTTGGTGTTGTTGAATGTGGGAATATTTAGACCTGCCATTTTAGCACCTGGGAGGAAATTTCTTCTTTTGTGAGTTGGGGTTCATGATGTACTGATAAGACAATGTTAAGGTTTGTGATCCTGAACAGTATGTAAGGGTTTTATAGGTTAAGTATACTAAAAACTAAAGATTTTCAGGTCACTTTTGGGAAACCACTTGTGGAACTACTCTTGGGAGAATAGAGCTTGAGAGGGATTGTATGCTGAAGGGCTGCCTCTTGTAATAGCTGGGAGAGGTATGTTGGACAAGAATAAGAGTATGTGTTCTTAAAGAATAATGGTGGCTTGTGAGGATTTTTAGATATATAGAGGGGTGAGTGACTTATAATAGTCTTGGATGATGTATAACTTATCTTCTGATCAGAGCCAGGTACCCAAATTCTGTACCCAGGGAGGCTGATAGTAAGACAGTATTTTACTAGGTGGCAAGTAATCAATCCTTCTAGCAGAGCTAGGTATCTAATTTTATACCCAAAGAGGCTGATAGTAAGAACCAGTAGTATTACTTGGAGAATGAGGAGAATGAGTAGAATGATATGTGACCAGGGATGTGTACTGTAGACTGTAGTAGACAAGCTGATGAGGAAAGGGAAATGAGAGGAGAAAGGCAGGCCTTTATATAGCAAAATCAGAGGAAATCAGACAGTGGCCAATATGTGGTTGGAACAATGGAAATGGAAGAAGATGTAACAAATAGGTTACAAACTCTGGCTGAGTTGTGGTTGGCAGAACAAATTGAAATCATTGAAGAAATAAGAAGAGAAGACATGTGTGCAGACTTGTGGGTTGGAAGCCAATATTTGAACATTCTATGAAAGGCTATGGCTGAGGTCAGCAAAGAAAATGCTCAATGGGGTTTTATGAGTACAAAATGAGGGACTTGTGGTTAAGAGATTGTGTGATTGCTGAGTGAAAGTGCCGTGATTGAGATGTTGAGCTGGGAACCTGCCTGCCTGCAACATATCTAGTGACTTCCCCGTGATTTTGCCAGCTTTCCTGCAATCCCTCTGGCACATATCACCTTTTTCCACACCTCCCAATACTATTGTGAATTGGTTTGGCTTACCACACTGCTTGCATGCAGCGGAGGAGAGATTTCACAACCCGGAATTCTTCCTTGGCAAAAGTGATGCCATCACAGATCCTTTAGAGAAAATGCTAGCGGCCAGGGGAATCATCCATGCTTCAGTCAACAGTGATATCACATACGACATACTGGATTTAGCATGTGCCGCCAACGCCTACACCCATATCCTCTCCAAATTATGTGTGGTGAACTGCACAGCCCAGCTACAGGCCTGGAATAAAATTTTTGCGTGCAACTGGGAGCCAGAATGTGGATGTGTGAAAGGATGAGTGAATTGCACTGAGACTGACACACTGAGAAAGAAAACAAGGAAGCAAAGAGGAATGAAAAGATGAAATAAATGAAAGACGTACCTCAGAGCCAGAATGTGGATGTGTGGAAGGATGAGAAAACATCCTTCCACGCACTCTGCCTCCAGGTATACTGTGGACCATGTGACATGTGGGTGAAAAGGGATGAACAGGTGAAAAGCAGAGAGAAAAGAAAACACAACACACAACTAACCCAACACCCCACCTTGCTGCACACCTGAGAAGAAGAAAAAGAAAAAAAGGAATGCAAAGGGGGAGTGATGAGGAAGATGAAGGAGGGATTGAGGAAGACAAATCAAGGCAGACAGGCAAGTTCTTTAACCTGGGACAAGGCCAAATTAGAGACAGTTTTTCTCCAACAGGACATGATTGAGCGGCTTTGTGAGCATATGCGCCACCACGTCATGTGTAGATACATGAAGGAGAGCTATCTTGTCCTCCTGGACGCATTGAAGGATAAATTGGTGCCGCGCATGGATATGCTTGGTCCCGGTGTGGTGTTCAGGGTTTTTGGACAGAGCTTCTGCCCCTTTGTTGTTAACATGGAGTGGAATGGGAGTGTCAGGACAAAGGAGGAGTTTGGTGAGGAGATGTTGGAGCCACAGTGCCTCTTTGTCTTTGCATGAGTCAGAGAGTGCTTTGTACTTCGCTTCTGTGCTGGAGAGGGAGACAGTGGCTTGCAGGATTTCCACAAGATTGTGCCATCACCAATGCGGTGGGCGTGGGCTGGGGTGGATTGGCAATCATCACAGTCCTCCTCCCAGTCCCAGTTGGAGAAGCCTGAGCATTCCAGCTCCCCACCCATGCTCAGTTTTAGGTCTTTTGTGGAGACCAGGTAGTTCAGTACTTGAAGGCCGGCCAACTAGTGCGCCTTGGAGGGGTTGCAGAGGTGTTGCAAGAGTTGATTGATTGCAAATGAGATGTCTGGCCTGGTGCACTGGGAAAGTCAGAGAAGGGAACCAATTAGTTGGTTGTACGGGCCCAAAGAGCATGGGTCGTTGGGAGTTTGGAGGTGAAGGTTTTTGAAGTTGGAATCAGTGGGTGTTGCAACCAAGGTGTGTTTGCCACCAAGGAATTGATCACAGATTTCATTGATGTAGTGTTGCTGGTTGAGAAACACTGCACGCTGAGGAATGTTGCGGGATATCTTGATTGACAGGAAGTGGTGGAGGTTGTCATCAGCCCCAATTTTAAAGTTCGTTCCAAGAGCAGGAATAATGTGGTTGACAAAGTGAGGTTTGCCAACAATGGCCAGGTCATCAACATGGACGGTCAAAGCGCCAACAAGCTTGTTGTCTTGAATCTTGAAGTACAATGTTGTAGGATCATATTTGGATTTAGAGAGGACTAGATCCGTCAGAGCCCAATGGAGTTTGATGTTCCACTGACAGGAGGGATTGCTTAAGGCTGTAGAGGGAACGGTTCACCTCACATACCCAGTTGGGATGGTGTTGGCCTTCAAAAACCGGGGGTTGCTCCAGGTAGACAGATTTGTCAAGATGGCCGTTCAGAAAAGCAGTCTTGAAGTCAACTTGTTGCCCTTTCCAGTTTTGGATAGCAAGACAACTGAGGATAAGACGGAGAGTTTCAAGTTGTAGGGTGGGGGAGAATACCTCCTGGTAGTTGAGGCCATGTGTCAGCCTTAGAGACAACAATGTTGCCCAAAAGGCTTCAACAATTTTCTGTTCTTATTCTTCTCTTCAATACAAGCATTTTCATATTATAATATCCATGCTTTGTTGTGTATAAGTGTGAAGTAATATAAGAGTGAAGTAATTAACCAGGAAGTTCACACAACAATTGATCATTTTCTAAGTTCAACCTCATAATGCATATTCATTTTGATAAACATGGTTCATCACTTTGAGAGTTGGGCAGATGAAAATTTTCATCGTCACTCACCAACCACAACTTGGAAGAAAAACAGAACTACTGGACAAATCACTCCTCACTACATCATGGGGCAGTTTTCTAGAAATCACCCCTGTCCTCCGGACACTTTCCAAGAGAAAGCATTGGGAGGACACCTTCTGAGCGTCATGAGGACACATTGGTCCTCAGGCGCTTGCAAAGACGCTTTGGAAGCGTCCTTGGGACCATTGTGTCCTGAGGACAGCACTGTGTCATAAAGCCAGTGGCGTCCTCAGGACACTTTGGCACAGATGCGTTGTTGGGACGCTTTTAGTCAAGCGTCGCCAAGACACTTTTGTCAAAAAGGGGTGTCGCCAGCCTAAACCACAGCCCAGAATGCACAAACGGGGGGTCGCTTCACTGCAACCGTCATTTAGACGGCTTCGTCCTGCCCCCCATATCCCCTCCGGCCACCTGACTACTGCAAGGCCCCATGGCTGTGCTGAAAACACCGGCAGCTCATGACCTGGCACCCCAGAGCTAGCATGCAAGTTCAACTCGCCTGCTGGACCACTGCTTGTGGGGATCTCAGGGCGAGGAAAAAAAACTTTTCCCCTCTCAAGCTGCCCACACAGAGCGTTGGCGCAACGCTCCCCAGAGTGTCCGGCCAACACTAATCAGAATTGGTAGGGTTCCCCTCCACGTCTTTCCAACGCTTTTGCCTCTGCAAATGCAGGTAAGCGCAAGGACAGCCTCAGATGCGTCCTGAGGCTGCCCTCAACGCCCCATGGTGTACTCAGCATCCAAGGTCCCATCATTTCCCCTCATCGTATGTGTTGTGGTCATCTGGTGTCATCTGTCTGACTAGTAAGCAGCTTTGCCAACTTCTCTCTTCTTCAAGTTCACTTGTGAGCTTGATCCTACATTCTTCTCTTTCTCTCTCTCTTCATCTTTAAGAGGCACTCTCATCATCCATCTTGGACATATCATATTCTTCATATTAGTCTTGTGGTGCTTTCAATCCACACAGGTTTCCTTATAAGTATCCTTTGCCTCTGGCATAAAAAATAAGGCAGTCCCTGACTGTACCTTCTCCTGCTTCTCAGGTTGAAGAGACTGTGGCTCTGCCTGGTTCTGTTATCCTGCTCTTGTACGGATTGAGCCCATCACCAGTCTTTTCAGACCCATCATTCATTATTCTTAAGTCCTCCCCTTTTTTGTCCTCATCTCTTCCCTGAAATATAGATTTGTGTCCCCCAGATCTTGTGCCCTGTTGTCACATAAGAGACCCAGGCTCACACCATGAACTTGGGAGTATCCCATAGCTACCAAACAAGCTTTGAGTTTTTGGATGGAGTGGTTGGGTTGGCGGTTGTCCTTAAAGACCCATTTCAATTGGATGATTTTTTGTTTGGCAGGATGAGGTACTAGATTCCATGTTTGCATGCCCAGAAGTAAGACTTACTCCTCATTGGAGGCCTTGAGCAAGCAAATCTTGTTAGGTGGTTATTTGAGTAGCTGGTGCCATGTCTTTGGAGTGTCAAGGTGGTTGCCTTGGCACTCTTTGTCCTGTTCCCATACTGCTTGGGTTGGAGCTGCTCCCTCCCAGACCTTTGTTTAGGAGGCAAGGGCGGGGCAGCTGGCGGCGTTGAGGATGCTGGAGCAAAGGCAATACCAGTGAGCCCCGTGGGAGTTTGCTTGACCAGAGGTGGGGGCAACAGAGGGAGAGGAGGAAGGGTAATGAGGGTGATGTCCAATGGTGACTGCACGGAAGATGAAGGCAGCAGAGTGTTGGACTGATGCGGGACATGAGTACGGGGATTCTGTCCTTATTCTTGGGTGCATGTATGGACATTGTCAGGCAATGGTCACAGAGAGGCTGTGAGCCTGGGTCTCTTTAGTAACAACAGGACACAAAGATGGGGGGGCACAATAGTTGATTCCAAAAGGATAAGGAAGGGACAACTATTTAAGAAGACTCAGGAAAACTAAGAGTGTATTCCATCAGTATAGAACAAAGTAACGGCCATGCTATGTACAATGGTCTTATTGAGAGTGATGAAGCAAAGGGAAAGATTTTCAATTCAAGAGCAGCTTGTTATGCCGCTGGCTAGAGATGAATGCATGAATTGCCTGCACCAAAGGGTGAAGGAGTGAAAAAGGGTTGATGGAGAAAGAGAGAAATGTGGTCAAGGAGAGGAGAAACTGATTTGTGGTGGAGAAAGGGGAGAAGGCTGCAGTGCCAAAGCAATCAGTCCTGTGTTCCCATGTGTGTGTGAAATGAGAGTGAGATGATTTACGGCTGCAGTGTTGCGCCTAGTACTTGCAGGAGATGACTGAATTCTGTGGAGCTGATAAGACCGTTCTGTTGTGGCAGAAGTATTTGGTCTGTTGGTGTGCTACTCTGACTGATGGTGATGTAGTTCAGCTGACTCACTTGTCTGTCTTAGTACTGATGTAAGTGGCAAGTTTGACTGCTGGTGCAGTGATTTTGGAGAGTAATGATGAGGATCTAGGTAATGATGAGGCTCTACAAAAGTAGGCAAGTGGAATCTGGTCAGCGACCTGACTGGGAGAGTTGAGGTTGGAGAGTGAGGTCTGTTTTAAGTACTCACAAGTGATTCCCTTTGTGGTTTGTTATTTAGGTTTCAAGTATCAAATATGACACAAGGATCAATTATCCCATCAGAGATGTCACAGATCTAGACATGTCACTACATATTTCCACTCTCACTGGTACTTAAACCATAGTCACTCACTCAAACCTCCGGGCTAGTCCCACTTAATCCATAGTTATATATACATAATCTTTATACATATTTTTATAAGTACATAGCACAGGGACAATCAAATTGTCACATCTTAATCCATAGCTTTAGTCCAGAGTCTTACATAATCAACTCTGACCAATCATCATGTACGGTTCAGCCATCAAGTTCTGACCAATCAACACCTAGGATTCAGAAATAGGATTCTGGCCAATCAGGACGCACGGTTCAGCCAGAAGGCTCAGGAAGAATTATATCATCAAGTTCTGACCAATCAGAGCTCACGGTTCAGACAGGAAAACTCTAGAAGAATTCAGTCATCAAGTTCTGACCAATAAGGATGCATGGCTCAGCTCTGACCAATCATCACGTAGGATTCAGACATCAAGTTCTGACCAATGAGAAGACAGGACTCAGATCATCACTAGCAAAAATGTTTCAAAGGGCTTTCAAACCAGCAAAAATGTCTCAGTATTCAATATAAAAGGAGGGCCTCTTCCCCCTCATCATCCCATCATCCATCTACAGATACCCATCTCATCAAGCACCCAACCATGAAGCACTCACATTCACAACCACTCAAACACATCCATCACACATCAAGAAGGAGGTCAAAGAGGTAAAACACTTACATCTGTTATCAAGATAGTAAGTGTGATCTAAATTGGGGAAGCCTGAGAAGCTTTCATACCTTAAGGGTGTTATATCTTAAAGGCTAAGAGAGAGGGCATAAAATATCCCAAATAGTCCACTGTTTATTAGTTTTACATATATTCATTGACATAAAACAAAAAATCATAAAACATAGTTTACTTACTCTTTTCATAAGACTCTTTCACTCCATCATCATCTACTTCACATAACTACAAAAAAAACAAAAATACTTCATCAGCTCTTATCATTCAACTCAGATTATATTCTTTATCACCTCCACTCTATCAAATTTTACTTATCTTATCTCATCCACTACATTATATTAAAGATCTATGCACACTCAAGGTGGTATTGCTGAAGAAGAAAGTTGATCTAAGTCTGATGCAAGACTACTACATACAAGTTTCTCTGTCATTAGTTAGCTACATCAAATAAATAAGTTTGTTGTGTTAGCTCTTACATAGTATATTAGAGGGGCAGGCCTTTCAAACCACCCATAACAGTCATAATAGTTCATACATACTTAAAATATTGTCTCAGTTATTTCCCCCTCACAGGACTACCAACCCATCCCAAAAGGAGTTCTCACAACATTTGGGCGAATTGCCTCCAATGGTCTGGCCGAGGTATTGGCTTGTTCCAGTGGCTTGGCCAAGTATTTGGCCAGATTTGGGCCGTTTTGGCCATTGCTACCTGCTTCACCTGTTTTGTCAGAAGAACTGGATGTTTAATTAGTCCCAATTTAGGAGAGACATGATCCCAATGGGATGGAGATAAAGCAGCGTGGAATGCAGCTTACGTGTCTTTGCATTGTAGCTTGCATCTCCTCTGCACTGCCGTTTTGCTCTGTCAGCCGCATTGGGGATAATCTGACACTATTGAGTAGAAGAGGAGAAGAGAGAAAGAAGAATATAAAAAAGAAGAAAATGATGATTTCTGGCCTTCTTTGGGCAATTCTGTGTCTCTCCTTAAAGGAGGAAGGTTTAAGGGCAGCTAAGCCCAACCCCTCTTCTCTTGAGAAACAGAGAAGGTCCAGTCAGAGACTGCCTTGCTTTTTTATGCCAAAGGAAACTGGAAAAAGTTGTGTAACAGGAAACCTTTGTGGATTTCAGCAGCAGTCCACAGAAGCAAAGATTGATATGTTTTATTTGGTTTGATTATTTATTGGAATGAAGATGATGATAAGTAGAAAGAGAAGATCAAGAGCTCAGAAGAACTTTTGAAGAAAGAAAGAACTTGGCAAGAACTGCTTACTATTCAATAAGTGACATCAATTGACCACAACTATACAACGAGGGGAATGGGTGCAACCTAGGTTGATGAGTAGTGAGAAGTTGAGTTGTCCAGAGTTGTGTGTCTTCTTCTAAGTTAGTTGTTCCAAGGGATGATGAAAATTTTCATCTTGCTAGCGGTGGAAATGGTTAACCTTGTTGATTGAAATGCATATATTCAATATGGTTTGAACTTAGAAAATAATAGAGGTTTAAAGTGCAATTACTTTTCAATTATACATCACAACTATGGACATTAATAGGTAAGAGTGATCAGGAAAATTAGGGGAATCTGATGAGAACATTGTTGAAACCTTTTGGGAAACTATGTTGTCTCCAAGGTTGACATTCCCTACCACCAAAAGGGGGAAATTCCATTTAATCAAGTCCGCCGGGCTGCCGGCAGGTACTACTTGAGGGACACCTGCAGGATTCTTATTTGGCATGGCCCGATAAGCAGCCCGCGTTCAGCCTGCGGGCTTCCTATGCCGGACTCGGTCTTGGGCCGGTCAGCAATTTGGCTGATTTCAACTTGGCCCAACCCGCCCAATTACGTGCCGGGTTTGGCCAGGTTGGCCCGCGGGCAGCCCAAACCCGCCCAATTGGCACCCTTACTCCTCCTGGAGATAGTGAAGTAACCCAATCCATATTGATTATATCCCATGGTTTGGATGGTTCTTGGATCTTCTGGAGCAAGCCAAATCTTTTCCCTGTGGCTTTATTTGCTTTCTGGCATCTATCACATGAGGCACAGTAGTCTGCAGTGTCCTTTCTCCAGTTGATCCACCAAGCTGTGTCTGCTACTCTTTCTATTGTTCTGTCTTCTGAAAGGTGTCCAGAATAGGCACTGTCATGGCATTCATGTAGAAAAGTTTGGATAGTCACTTTATCAGATATCATCAGGACTGAGTTGTGCTTCTCACGGTGGTAGATGACACCATATCAAAAAGGGAAAACCTTTCTTCTGAATAAGAAGTCTCTTCCATATATAAACTCAAAATCTAAATTCTATTTCCCCTTGGGGGAGTTTCTCTTTAACAACTTAAAATATCGCATAACACTGCCGGCGTTTCAGACCCAGCAGTCCAACCGGCTTTTTTGGTGATTGTATGCCTGCTTCGAGAGCTGGTACATACCAGCTTCAAAAGCAGACTGATTGGTGAGCTGCTACATATATACCAGCTTCACACTTACCTTCTTGGTGACTGGCATGTACCAGCTCCACGAGCAGGTGAACCAGATCAGTGGCTAGCTCCCCTGGCAGGCAAATCTGCTTGGTGGCTGGTACGTACCAGCTTCACAAGCAGGAAAGCCTGATTGGTGGCTACCAGCACCCAAGAAGGTGAGCAGGTAAACCTGCTTGGTGGCTGGCATGTGCTAGCACCCGAGCAGGTAAACCTTCTTGCAGGCTGGTATGTGCCAGCACCTGAGCAGGTAAACCTGCTTGCAGGCTGGTATTTGCCAGCTCTACAAGCAGCTAAACCTGGTCAAAGGCTGGTATTTACCAGCTCCACAAGCAGGTAAACCTGCTACGAGCTCCAAGGCATACCTGCTGACCAAAAAAAATGGAAAGGCCGGCCTCCATGAAGAGGGGCCGAAGGCCAGTGGCTACTCAGCGTGATGGAACAACGTTGTGCGTGGGATGTTGAGAACATAGTTTCTGCTCTCCTCTGATCCGCTCTTTGATTGGCCATTTAATTGGCTATTTCTACAACAACATGTAGGCGTTGAGTTTGCCCGAGGTCATGCCTTGCGCCCATCATGATCAAGCATTCCTGGGCCTCCCCGAGATCGCAATGAAATCATCTTACCTCAATGAAGAAAAGTGATTAAATCTGAAGTTCAAAACATGACTGTTTTGATTTAAACAAGCGTCTTAAGTTAGGATGAGAGGGATGAACTTTCATTTCAAAACAAGAGACTGATTTCAACTGTAAAACAAGCAATTGGAGTTTGAGACGTGGATGAAGCAAGAAAAATAGTGAGTTGTGAGAAGGGTGGATAAGCAGTAGAGCAGGAGATGATGGCACAGTTGCAGAGATGGAAATAAGGGCATAGTTGACAAAGAGAGAGGGGTGTAGGATAGAAAGGTAGCGTGTTGAACATTGTGGAAATGAGACAAGCACAGAGGGATGCAGGGAACAGAATCAAAGCATTTCTTTGTCTTCTTCAATCTTGATGTGTAAAGGATGATTGCCTGGTTCAAGCTCAACTTTGTCAGTTGAGCCTTCATTGGATGGATTTTCATTTCTAGCTCTAGCTTTTCCCTTGGTGGAAGTCTTCCCACCACGTGATACCAATGGATAAGTATGAAACTTGGCTTCAGTCTGGGGAAGAATACTGTTGAAGTGGTTTATAACGCAGGGCGCATTCTGAGGGCTTTCTTTTCAGTGTAAAATTGGCCGTTGAGAAAGTGGTCCGCATAGAAATCAATGGGCAGACCAATTAGTATACAAGCATCTTTGTACACAATTGGGGGATTGGCGCGACAACGTGGACGTATAGTTGCCTTTGATCCGCAGGTCATCTTCTTGTAATCTGGCAAGGTAGAAACATGTTGAGATCGTTGTTTGCTTTCAATCCAGTCGATAAATTCAGAGGCCCTCTGAGAACGCCAAGCAGGAAGCTTGGCCAAAGCAACTGGATTTCCGTCTTCAATTATGAGCTCATCCTCCAAGTTGACATCCTTGTCATTGAAGGGTTCAATATATTGTTTGTGGATGCCTTCTCTTTCCAGGTAGAGCTAGATTTCTGAAATAAGAAAAGGGTTAGCTTACAAAGCCACTGAGATGCAAAGTTGGGGGATCAACTTACCCGCTTCAAGGATTGCCTTTGAGTATTCTTTGCCTGATCGATTGACAGGATTTCGTCACATTTTTTCTGCGTTTATAATGTTCACGTAAGCTTTTGATGTGTTGCCAGTATATTGCCATGAAAGTGAGCTTGTCCATGTTCAAACTGGATGCTTCGCTTTGGACCATAGGCCCAAACCGGTTGAACAAGATACCCCATTTCCAAACTCAAAGAAAAAATTGACACATTATTTGGTTGAAGCAATCATCATAATGCTTCTTCCAATCCATTGTAAATTGGCTGATTCCCCAGCGTCGCATGCTTGCAGGAACATAATCAATGTAGTCTTGGTCAATTCTACTATTGCTTGATACTGGAACAAGATCAGGCTACTGGATCCATGAACCAGCAGAATCAGCGGGACCGTTTGGAACGACTTCAAAGTATCCCTCAACTTGGCGCCATTTGTGTGTTGTTGGGGGATCTGGAATTGGAGATGTAGCACTTTCACGATTCATCAAGCAGCGAGCCAGATCGTAGCAGCTAGTCTGGTTTGATTGGGAATGTGTCAGCTGAAAGTCACTTAAAAAAGGCAGAATCTGAGGGATCACTTACCAATAATCTTTGGCTGACATGGCTCAGTTCAACTTTGTCCAGATTGTGATCAGACAACTTTGACTTGTTCAACATCTTTGGAGTGATTGATTTTTGTGGTTTGCGCGCCTTCTTGCCAGGTGTGGTATCCGCTGAGCTTGAGTTGGATCTGTCAATGGTAATGTTCTGAATAAGTTGCTTCAAATAGTCCACATCTGCTTTCAATTGCCGATTTTCCTCTTGCACAGCTCGGACGGAGTTGAGAGGTAGTGGCTCTGATACATTGCTGGGGTGAGTTGACACGTTGTCTTGAAATGTACCACTTGCAGCGTGCTGAGAAAGAGATTGACCAAAGGAAGGAGCACAAGTGGCAGTGCAGGCAAAGTTGGAATTCATTCTTGGGATTATAAATGTTAAACTTGATACTTGAATAGTAAAGGGCAGATTGATTGAGTGATGTGGTTAGATTTTAGGGATGTGGATAGTCCAGGACAGATGTATGTGGCAAGCAGATAAGAAAAATTGGGGAATGTACGGCTGATGATGGCTGGTTGCCAAATTGTGGTGAGTGGTTTGCCTGCTCTTTTGTATTGCTCAGCAGACTATGTCAATTTTGTGGTTCCTTTCAAAATCATATGTATGCATCAAGACAGTTGTTTATGCAACACATAAATAGTAGGATGTAGTGCGGTGATGAGTTATAGACTTGAACATCTGGTGGTTCCTTTGTATGCAAACTGTGACTGTGCAGTTTTAATGCATACCTATGCATAGCTTTTTTGTAATTGGTAGCCGGTGACAAAGAGGTGACATGCTCATGATGAGGTAAATACATGCGTATGGGAGTGCGCCTGTCTACTGTGACAAGCCACTTGAGGCTAGGAGCCTAGGCCCAAGTGCAGGCTAGGTATGTGTTATGGTTGAGTGAGTGTTATGTCAGCTCATGCTGGCATGTGTTGTGTGCTGGCATGTGTTGTGAACAGGCTTATGCTGGCTTATGCAATATAATGGGTATATGGAATAAACCTTTATTCCATGTTGTGAGTCATCTGACTGTTGGACAGTGAACAGCATGTTGAGCATGTCTGATGTGTGACACGTACGTGTCGCTTGCCACGTGACAGGTCCAGCAAATGTTTCCGGTCTTCCAGGTCCTGTACGCATGACATGAATGTGTGACATGTATGGGAAACAGGAACCAAATTTGCGCGGGGTGTTTGTGGCCCGTTTCAGATACAATTACACGTCAGTGTTGCTATGTACCTTAGTTACATTGACCCAATAGGTTATAAAAAGTCATGAAGAGCACTTGTGACGCTGAAATAATGACCAGCATTGTCATTGGGATGAGCCTTGTTAGTGCCAATCTCCCAAATTGGCCACATTGCGCTGAAATCCAGTAACTACACGCACACAGGCAGAAAGGTCCTCTACTATGAGTGAAATTAGTATATATAGAGCCCTCTTTCCACGCCAAAAGTTGTTCCCCATCATCATCATCATCCCTTTATATTACAAACAATCAGTTACGCCGTGTCCTGTCCTTTTTCAGTTACTCTGCTCTGTTTTGCCTGTTTTATCCGTGGTGTTCCTCCTTCAATCAACTCTTCAAAAGTGTCCGGCTCCTGCGCAGAAACCAACCAATCTACCCAGCAGCTCTACTTCACACCCCTACGTGGCTTTTTGGCGTAAAAAAAGCAAAAGTGAGTACCTCTTTTATCCTTCTGTCCCCATTCTGGTTCCTTAATTGGGAAGCACTTTGGTACCACCTTCTGTTATGCAGAAACCCATTGTTTGTGTAATCAGATACCACCCTGCTTAGCAGATCTCTGATTCAAAGGGCACCTACAAACACCCCTGAGCCAGCAGGCCCCTCTATAAAAGAATTATATTCTTTTATATCTTCTTTTTTACTACTTTTCTACGTGAAAATACCACACTCTACCCATCATTTGCACTCTTATCACCTTGTGTAGCTAAAAGGTTCTAGTCCTTGGCATCACAGAGGCTGACATGTGAAGTCAACAAAGCTTCAAGAGCTCATAAAGAAGATTTGCTTTATACTAAATTCAATTTTATTTTTGTGACAAACCTAACACGATTCAACAGCTTGATACCGTCATAAATAGATAACACAATCAGCTGCCAAGAGGGCCAACTTTAATTGCATAGCTAGCAAGCTTAACCTGAAAGTTGCGCCGTTAATTGCAGGATACGGTATTCTTTGGAACATCAAATTCCAGAGCTACAAGAAAGTGGTGGATGCCCGGGAGATTGTAGATTGCATACTCAAAGATGACCAGGAACCAAATGGCGCAGGGATTTTTGGTGATGTGCTTTTTTCTCCGCGTGATTGGAACAAGGTTGATAACCTCAACACGGCTCTTGTGGTGAGCACATCTCACAATCCCTTGGCCTTGCAATGATCATGTTTCTAATTATGTGATGATTGAGTTTGGCTTGCAGGTATTTGTAGAGCTCACTTCCCAGATGGAAGGGAACTCATCAACGGGACCTCATGTCATTCCAAAGTATCTTCAACTCAAGGAAGATCTGTCCAGAAAGATATCAAATATCCCCACAACCCACTCGCTGTACCCAATGTTTCATGTGATGTGTCAACGCACAGAAAATTATCTTGATGAAGCAATGTGCTGCCACACTTTGATCATTGCAACTCTCATGCATCTGTGTTATTGGACGGATATCTTTGAGCTTGCTTTTGAATCCAGAAGCAATGAGGTCACTCAGTGCCTCAAGCTGCTGACTGATGAATTTGAGAAGATCAAAAAGAATTGTGACAAAAGAAAACCTTCCAATCCCAATGTAACTGTCATCAAAGAACCAACCAAGTCCAAAAATAATTCCTCTTCTATTATGGATTGCCTTGCCTTGCGTAACAAACCACAACTACCTCAAGTAAGTGAAATCAATACGTACCTGAAGGCACACATAAAAGTTAAAAAGGAAGCAAGAAATGTCAAATCTACCCCTTTGAAATGGTGGAAGGTAAAGACCACTCTCTATTTCTTGTTTGATCTATTTAATGTACACAACAATAACATCATTCATACTTTGGTTGTTTGTCAGGACAACCAAAGTACTTATCTAACACTTTCTGTTGTGGCACGTGTGTACCTAGGGGTTCCAGGAAGCTTGTGTGCAGTTGAGAGACTATTCTCAGCCGCATCAGATGTTTGCAGTAGTAGGCAGGCACAGCAGCCTACTGCCTTCTACAATGTCCCATTGTGTCAGTAGCCTCATGTGGCTTTGCAAGGATATCCCACTGAGCAGGAAGTTTGAGGAAGCCAGGCTAGCATTGAAGGGTTTGATTCCAAAAAAGCCGGAATTTTCTTTCTTTAAATCATAGTCAGTAATGTAATAAAGAAAAATAACAAATAATAAAAAGATTGGGTAGTGTAGCACAAAAAAAAAAACAGATAAAGTAGTGCCAAATCATTACTCAAAAATGGTAAAAAGTAGTGTAAAGAGAGAAAAGAAAGTGCTACTTTGCGCTTTGCTACCGTTACAAGTGAAGTAGAGGCCCACTGTTGGTTCAACACAGGATGGGGACTATTGGAAGGTGAAGAAATAGAGCAAATGTGGTCCTCCTTATCACCAATTGTCAGCCCCTTGAGGTATGCCTCACGTAGTCATTGCTTGGGCGCCATTGCACATTGAATGAAATTCCACAACCAATAAGGAATCAAACAGCTCAGTAAGTCACCGCTATTTGTGCTGATTACATTGTATTTCATTGGCTAAGCAGGAAATTCAACAACACCATTAGACGTTGGAGTGAAACACGCTCTTTGCTTGCTGGCCTTCTTTGCTTGCTGAACCCCCACAAAAACCTGGTTCCTACTATACCTGCAGTTTTTTCAAACAGCAGTGGCAGAAGCAGTGTGCTTTTCAATCAGCTCACACACAAGAAGAAGACAAGCAAAAAAAACTGGTCAAACTTTAAAAGGAAGAGGCTGTTCTTGATCATCTAAGGTATGTTACATATCTCCTCAGAGACCGTTTCACTCTTCATCATGTAACGTTACTTATACCTCCATTCAGGAACCGTCTCAAAGGACCGGAGTTCTTCCTGGAAACTGACAAGGAACTGTAGGAGCTGCTTGACTGAAACACAGAAAAACCAAACAACTTAAACAGGATGCCAAGAGTCTGAACAGGGTTAACTCATTAACCAATCAATGTATATTGGTGCTCTTCTTTTGTTTTCAGCTTCTCTTGACTATTTCATTTGTTGAAGCTGCTAAGAAACAGAAGGAAGAAAAACTGCTGTTGCTTCTTTGGGACACAAAGTCTGACTTATTTGTACAGGCAGTCCACCTTTGAGCCAAATGCAAACCAATAATCAATTCAAAAAACATTGGCGCACAACTCAGGACAAAACTGAGCTAATACATTTTCATGGCAGTTGGTGATTGACGACCACGAGCTATTGTCAAGCTCATCAATCACACCAGGGGAGAATTTAATGCCAGTGCCACTTCATGTGTTTTTACTGGAACCCAGTGCCAATGATCCTTTGTGTCAGTTCCATATGAACCTGAAATGATGTTGATGTGGGTGAAGATAATTGGGCAACATCTTCTGAAGTGAACCACAAAGCAGGCTGATGTTAAAATGATCAAACTTGTAACTTTATGATGAATGAATCCACAAATTATGTAGAGCTCAGGCAGAACTTTGGTCAATCTTCTGACTTTCTGAATTTTATCATATGGTCCAATCATCATTGGGCCATTTCAAAAACCATCTTGAATAACCATAAAAAAGTCTTTCTATTCATTGTGTAAAAAGAAATAAGCTGATGAACAAGTCCATACCAACCATCATGAATAATTTCATGGATTTTTCAAGGCAATTTTCATCTAAAACTCTTAAAAATATTTTCTGTACCCCTCCCTAGATTATCAAAAAAAGAGTATACTAGAAGCATTCTAATCATATATATGTAGAGCTAAATTTGAACTCAAATTTCCTTCAGAAGCTAAATTTTCATAATTTTATATGCAAATTAAATGTTCCTTGGTCTGTAGATTTTATGAAGTCCTGATGTTCACAAAAAAAATGAATGTCAATTTCAAAAATTGTGACATCCAATTTTTTTCCCATGACATCTATGTTGCAGGTGTTGGAAAGGATGGACATCAAGGCTCATGCAAGCTAGTTGAGATTTAAGGGGCAAGAATGGGTAAAGTTAATCTGATGTCAACTGGAAGTGTTGCTGAATTGAGTCTAAACTGTGTCCCCCTTTTGTACAAGCATACGTTCAGGTGGACATTGGTCTCCCTTCAGCTGAGGTGATGCCAAACAATGAGCTGACTATTTGAAAACCCTCTCCTCTGTTGGGGTTTCACAAAGTAGCACAGACTGATTACATGAGCACATATAGTGTATAGAGCTCCCATCCTCCCTCACCTAGACGGCAGAGATCTTCTCTCCTCCGTCTAGGTAAGTGTCCCCCTTCTCTCCCTTTCCTGGTTTTCATTCTTCAGACTCTCTTTCCTTTTATCTTTTTCATGATTACTTGTACTTACAGAGAGATCTTCTTTCCTCCGTCTAGCTCATGCAATAACATCCCCACTCTGGTTCTAGAAACGTTCGGCTCTGGCCTTTTTTCCCGCCCGTCCCTGTGAGAGGTTCAGTGAAGGGACTCAACCCTTACACTTTTTTTTTCTCGAACCAAACCACCTCCTTGTAATTGCCCTCCCGCCTGCCGCTTTTTGTGGTCCACTCTGCCCGCCCGCCCTCCCTCTCATTGACTTTGTCCGCCCACCCGCCCGACTCCTTTTCCTGTTTGCTTCCTTTTCTATGCCTTCCTTTCAGTTCCCGGTCACCAGCACATGACCACTAGGAGAAACACGGCTCCTGAGGATTTATAACCGTTGGCCAATCCCAAAGGTATTATCCAACGAGCTAACGCACAGCAACAACTTACCGGTATGGCAGATCATCAAACTGCGGCCACGGGTGACCAAAACTGTGAACCAACTGCCGAGCCGGCTGGATCCACCCCCTCGGGGACCGCTAACCAAAACAAACATGTCGACAGGAGCAGCGGCTACCGTGAATGGTTCCGGGTGGTCTTGAGAACTCAGCGCAAAAGCCTCCTCCAAGCTCAGGACAACCGCCATGCCGCAAGGGAGGAGCGTGAAGCGGCGTCTGCACGCATTGCCCAACTGGAGGAAGCCATGATCCTCATGGCAATGAAACTTGAAACCACCAAGCAAAACCCTGCCCCGCCCACTGACCGTGTGGACTTACAGAAGTTCCGGACGTCGGACGGCCCTACCTTTCACGGCCCGTTCCAGGAGGTCAAATTGTTCCTGCGCTGGATTAAGGGCATACAGATTTTTTTTGATACAAAGGGGGTTAACGACTCCGCCGATAAGATCAGGATTGTCGGCAGCCTAATTGGTGAAACAAACCTACTAGCCTTTTACGCCAACGAGTCCCGGAAGTTCATTAACAAGCCATGGGAGGATTTCCAGGCTTGACTTTTCTCTTTTGCACTCCCACCTCTCTGGCAAACCAACCTGAAGAAGCAGATCCAACATTTGTCCATGCAGAGCTTGAAACCTTCATGGGCTACAGTACCCGCGCTTGCACACTCCAACACATGATTAATTTTGAAGAGGTGACTATCAACAATTTTCAGTTGGCCAAATGGGTTACTTTTGGACTGACGGACGGCCTTGCATCTTGTGTGGACGATCACCAACTCCTTCGAGCCCTACCATTTGTGTATAGTACATTTGAGAGCCAAGTTGCGGGGTTCTTTGTTAGCGTCTCAAAGGGCACCCCGACTAGTTCCCATCAAGCCAGCTTGCCTCCTGTACCCTCTGGCCGCTCTAGCCAAGAAGACTTCATTTGGAGGATTCACGTGTACCTGGACTCCCAGGGTTGCTGCCATTTCTGCAAGAAAACTTGCGGCAACGTAGCTGGAGCATGCCCTGGACCTGTGGACCGCTCTCTCATTGACATACCCGCGGGGCTCAAGGCTCCACCAAAACCCGCCAATTACGTCCCACCAAAGGCGTGGGGGGGTCCCAAACTGCTGGCAAACCGGTCCAACCACCAGCAGGATGCGCTCCTGTCCGCGCGGCCACCGTGGCCGCTGTATCCAAGGGGAACTACTTCCCAGATCTGGATTTGGCCGCCATTGCCGAAATAGACGCAGAGCTAGAGCTCTCCTGCCACAAGATTGATGAAGATGATCCGTACCCCAACCCTGAATCCGCGCTGGTGGCATCGTTGATGGAACTGCGACATGACAGCCCCGGCCCTGCGACACAACCGACCGACTTCAAAAGCACGGGGCCACCGTACAATGAAAACAAGTGGTCAGATGAACTTGCCGATGCTGTGGCCAGGATCTGACACCAGCCCCATGCAATTGCTTACCCCACTTCCTCTATCCTCCCCCTTTCCCAACTCCCTCACCCACACCCCAGTCCACTTCCTTTCTAGATTCAATCCTTCCTTTTTTTTATAGGAGGGGAGACTGTAAACCCCCTCCTCCGTTGGGGTTTCACAATGTAGCACAGACTGATTATGTGAGCACATCTAGTGTATAGAGCTCCCATCCTCCCTCACTTAGACGGCAGAGATCTTCTCTCCTCCGTCTAGGTAAGTGTCCCCCTTCTCTCCCTTTCCTGGTTTTCATTCTTCAGACTCTCTTCCCTTTTATCTTGTTCATGATTACTTGTACTTACAGAGAGATCTTCTCTCCTCCGTCTAGCTCATGCAATAACATCCCCACTCTGGTTCTAGAAACGTTTGGCTTTGGCCTTTTTTCCCGCCCGTCCCTGTGAGAGGTTCAGTGAAGGGACTCAACCCTTACACTATTGTCTGATATTGCCAACCCATCCATACCCATTGGGATTTTATGCTCAACCTTTGTCTCTGGTTTGTATGCGCGTACGTTAGAGTGACATATTCTGTTTTTTAATAGCTTGGCCCCTCACATGTGTCACAGCTACATACATTAATACAGGAACAGAACACACAGGTCAAAGTGATCATTTCAGCAGACATACAAGGGATGATTGAGATCATATGTCCTTATGTCACCCTATTGTATGTGCCTGGAATAGCATTAAGGGGACCTTCCTCCTTGGCTTTGGTGTTCTCTCCTTTGTTTGTCTTCTTGTTGCGTTGGA
This sequence comes from Puccinia coronata f. sp. avenae, assembly GCA_002873125.1. Taxonomy (NCBI): domain Eukaryota; kingdom Fungi; phylum Basidiomycota; class Pucciniomycetes; order Pucciniales; family Pucciniaceae; genus Puccinia; species Puccinia coronata. Next base: position 73,257 of record PGCI01000212.1, on the reverse strand, counting down.
TTCTCTGGTAAGGGCTTGGAAAAGGTAAGGGGTAAAATGAAAGCTTTCATCCTGAACAAGAAGACAAGATTGTGATAAATAGCAGGACTCAAAGTAGAGGCCAGTTGACTTGCCTTTGAAAGAGGGGTGTGCAAAAGTTTGACTTGCCTGCATGCAGGCAAGTTGGCCTGTCAGAAAAAGCATGCAAGGCAACTTGCCAACTGGCAGGCAATTTGACTTGCTCCAACTTTGAAAACCCCTCATGGGGGAATTCCAATGAGAAAGAGAGTGAGGCACAAGGATTGTCACACCAGCATCATCTCTTTTTCAGCAGCTACCCTAGATCAAGATGGACTTCAGGGAGGCATGGCTCAAGGATAGTCAAGCTGATTACACTACTCTTCCATAATCAAGTTGATGATCCAGGCAGGGAGGCAAAGGAGTTGGGATAAGATGAAAGGTAAGAGGAATTGAGGCATAAAATCTATGTTACACATGGCAGTGGATGACTTCCTGTTGCCATTTAAAGGGCTACAGATGCCATTCTAAATTGTAAATTTGGGCACTTTTTCAAAAAAGTTATTTTGGACTTGATACTCATTGTTGAGATGTTTCAAGAGGTGTTGAGTTTTTGGTCAAAAATCTAGAATAAAAGCTCTAAACCAAGAATTTAGAATCCTGTAAACGCCGAAGGGAAGTCATCCAGTCATCCCCTGAAAAGAGATACAAGTCATGGCTAAATGATGATAAAATTACCTTGCAAAAAACGGTGTCCTGTCAAAGGTACAGGTTGCGCTGTTCTGTGGTGTAAACATGACACGGGGGTCCTGTTTTAATACAGGTCCATCCATCTGGTTCAGCAACTGCAGGTGTCCCACCACCTGTCAACCATACTCCATCCGCTGCCTGCTCCCAGTAATTGGGCAGAAACAGGCAGAAACTCCTCTGCTGACCTTTCATGCATTAATACAAAAATACATATTTAGGGACATGTTTATTTCTGTATCTCTGTATAGGTATACCACCAGGACCCCGTAAGGGTGACCGTAACAGTTACATAACCTAAACAGGGTATCAATCACCAGGGGAGATTTCATGGCACCTGTCAGCAGGTGCCACTTTACCCTCTCTTGGTTTGAATTGTGTTCAGAGGTATTCACATACAAACTTCATGTTTAACTGACATTCAGTTCAAAGTCATGGGCAATCTCATGACATGTGTTGCTCAATATATATATCATGTGATGCTGAACTCAAGTGGAAAAAATGAGTCATAAAACCACAAAAATTAGCTCATGCGTTCAGCATGGTTTGGATGTGAGCCTGTGTCTCTACAGTGACAGCAGGGCACAAGTATTAGGGGGACACTAGTTGGATTCCAAGAGATAAAGGAAGACAACTAGAAGAAAGGAAAAAGAGGAAAGGAAGACAACTAGAAGGAAGGAAAGAGAGGAAAGGAAGAGAAGAAGAGAAGGAAGATAAAAGAGAAGTCTTTTTAGACTGATTTAAGCTTATCTATTGTTAAAAGGAGATGGGTTTAAGCGGAGAAAACTCAACGCCTCCTCTCTTGAAGAAACAGAGAGGGTACAGTCAGAGACTGCCTTGATTTTTAATGCCAAAAGAAACTGGCAAAGGTTATTTATCAGGAAACCTATGTGGATTTAAGCTACAGTCCACAGAAGCAATAAAGATGAATGTTTTATGAAGCTTTTGATGATTTTATGATTTTTATATGGTTTGATTCTTAATGGGATAAGAGAAGAAGAAGGTTAAGGTTAAGAGAAAAAAGGGAAGGGGAAGATCAAAGCTCAAGAAGAACTTTGAAGAAGGATAAGTTGGAAAACCTGCTTACTATTCAATCAGATGACACCAAATGACCACAACAACGTAGGGATATGATGGGACCTGGGTGATTGAGTAGTGAATAGTGTTGATCCAAGTGTTATGTGCTTCTTCAGAGTTGGTTGGTGAGTGATGATGAAAATTTTCATCCAGCCGGTGGAGAAGTGATTAACCTTGTTGATTGAAATGCATATATTCAATATGGTTTGAACTTAGAAAATAATAGATGTTCAAAGTGTTATTACTCCTCAATTACACATCACAACTATAGACAATAGTAGATGAAAATTGACAGAAAAATGAGGGGAATATGGAGAGAACATTATTGAAGCCTTTTGGGCAATGGTGTTGTCTCTAAGGCTGACATTGAATATCATGTTGCTCAACCTATGTTCAATTATTCATAAATAATTGCAGAGCACCAAACTGTTTACATTAAATTTCCTGTCAGCCTTAGAGACAACACTGTTGCCCAAAAGGCTTCAACATTGAATTACTCTCATTCTCTAGATTTTTATGATCATTTTGATATATTACATGTAGATAATTGTGTTGTATCATTCCACCATAAAGTGGATTAATATTCAACATTCTTTTATTTTCTAAGTTCTTCAACATATTGAATATATTCAATTTAAACTTCTGGTTTCATCACTCCCCGCAGTGAGCTGATGAAAGACTCAGATCATCAACCCAGAACCACCAACTCAGAAGCAATCAAGCAATCAGGACAACATTCCTCACTATTCAACACTCCCAGGTCCCACCTTTTCCCTACCCAGTAGTCATTAGGTGTCATCTTCTTGAATAGTAAGCAGTCTCTCCTCATTCTCTTGATTCCTTCTCAGTTTATTCTGAGCTTGGTCTCCACCTCACCTTTCTCTCCACTCTCTTTTTCTCTTTATTCATTCAATCAAAGATAAGAAGACATGAACATCATCATCATTGCCTACAGAGCATCATCATAGTTATCTTCCTCAGTTTCCTTTGAGTGCCCTCTTACTGCTTGGTAAAAGAGGAGGCAAGTTGCACTGCACCACTTATTACTTTCCTTCTGGATTGAGTCAGATACCTCACCTATAAAGGTTAGAGAAGAATAAATAAGCTTAAAGCTCATCATCATCATCATCATCATCATTACATTCATCATCTTTACTCCTTCTATTATAGTTGTCTTCCCCCTTTCCTTTCCCTGGAATACAACTATTGAGCCCCCATCCTTGTGTCCTGCTGCCACCGTAGAGGCCCAGGCTCACATTTCCAGACTTGAAAATGACCTGATTGCAATAGAGACCCTGAAATGACCAGGTTCAATTAATGCTTTATCCAGCCCCTGGCCCTTTGGAAAACTCAGTTGTTCCCTTGGGAATTGTTGAAATTCTAGCTGTCCATCCCATGTCACTCCTTTTTTTCTCTTAGATAAATATGCATATGTTTCTCCTGATGACCACATTCCTGCTGCCAGTTGTAGATACATAAAAGATGCCCCCTCTTCTGCAAATATGATTATCTGTTCTTGCCAAAACTGATCCAGAGAGCCCTAGATCCTCTCCGCAAGAGCCCTAGATCCTCTCATCCGGCTCCTTCCCTGAGCATTGTTCTCAGCCAGCTTGGGCCTTTTTTTGGCCCTAAAATTCACAAACTCAACAGGAATACTAAGTTGAGCTTGCCAATGCACTTGCACAATACTAACAAAACAGCAAGGCTTTCCGTGTCAATCAACCTCCCACCTTGTTCCAGAAGGTCTGCAGGAGGCATTTGATATCCCAAACCCATTAAAGGCCAAGGAACAAATCTGCCAAGGCTTGCTGTTGGCTTGCTACAGATAATAGATAAATGCTAATCTAATCGACATTATTGAGCCAGTTTACACATGTGGCTAACCAAATATTAGCAATGATTAATAACAAGACATCTGTTGTAAAATTTCTCCACTTGTAATATTGTTCCCCAACAAACTTGTGCTTGATAACTGTCATAAAAAGAGTTTCTTCAAATTTCACTACATGTCTCATTTGACTCCCAATCTCCTCATCAATCAATCCCTACCATTACAAAAATAATTTTCATGGACAATTCATTATCAAAATATATCTCCCAACCCCATTCTCCTTCCCTGAAATCCTGCAACCTGCCTTCCTCTACCCTAGGAAACCCATTGGGTCCATTTTAGGTGTTTGTCAAATTTCTGGTTTGGAAATTTGGGTGATGTGGAAAGCACTTTTGTTGGTCAACTGCTAGGTTCTATTGGTAGCTGCTCCATGCCTATCACTGAAGAAGCCTTTAAACATCAGAGAAAGATATTCTCAAATTCCAAGTGTTTATTGATGCCAAGGGCTGTACAGTCCCTCAACTGTGTGGTTGTATCCTCAGTTCTCCCAGCAAAGAGAATTCAATCTTCCAGGCTTTCCAAAATGCAAATTTTGATTTTACCCCCATCTGGAAGTACAAATCCAACCTTTTCAACATTCCCCACACAAAAGCACATCATCAAATAATAGCCTATTCCAAAGAAAAAAACTCTGATGGCTTATTGCACTGCCATTTCAAACCAAACATCACAGATTGTCAACTGAAAGAGTGCAATTTCTTGAAAGGAACAAGGCTGCTGATTTGAATAACATTAAGAACTTGTGGATGAACCACAAAAACAATTTGATAAGAGAATCACAATGTGATCCCTCCAATACAGATCTTAACAACACTCCTTGTCTTGACTTTGTTCTAGAAGACAAGATGGGCTTGGTAAAAATGTTCAAAACTTTGGAATTGATTCTGGAAACATCAAATCAGCCTCAAGAACTTGGGGATTGTTTGTCTTCTGATCCACCTTTCAGGTGCGGTGCAATACTGTTTGTCTGTTGCATTTTTACCTTGAAAGAATAGAAAGAAGAGATTGAGCTTCACTTCAATGATGGATCAAACACTGCCTGCTTCATACACTTGGCTTGGCTAATGGTATGCCAGTTAAACTCGGATGTAATCAACCAATTTAAACTTGGTTGAATCCCAACCAGTGAAATAAAAATACAATTTCCTTGGATTTACTTTTCAATTTTTGAGATTGAATCAAGTTTAACCAAGTTGATTTTATCCCAGTTCAACCAGGAGAAACCCAGCTAAAAATGGCAGCAGTGAATCCCTTACAAAATCTTCCACGGAAACCATTGTGGAAGTATAAAGAGGGACAAGGTGATGTCATAAATGGGTATTCTAAAAACATACAACATCATGTGGACTAGTGGAAACCCATTGCACACAGAGAAGTGTCAAGCCCGTAGTATTGACAAGATTTACGGGTGACTTCCACCACCTTGTAGGAATAACCAGGATATCATGAGGTATTATCGTGATCTGAAATGGCGGCTTGCCCCCCAAAGCTTCACTGCTTGCACATACCTGTGTCTCACACGGGTGTCAGCTTGCTACTATGTCAGAGCCAACCTGACAAAGGTAACATATATAACAACTAAAAAGAGATATTAGGGGGTATCAAATATACCAAATCCACAGTTAGAAACCAGTCAATTATCTGAAAATATTTTTCTTCATTACTGGATCCAAAATGGTGATTGATGAGCAACCAACAGGTTTTCAAAATGGTGGATTTTTGGAAACCAGTCAATTATATAAGTGTGGATTTGCCTATATTTGATACCACCTATTATTACTATATTATTAAGAACCATGAATATGATAAATGATGTATAAAAACCCAGTTTGCTTATTTTTATCCAGAAGACTTAGCAAATTCCTAGTACCATAAAAATAAGTTAGAACTAAAATAAACAGCTACTTTTCACAAAAAATATGAATCCCTTCTATACCATGAGGATAGCCTAAAATATTATGTCATATTCTGAATCCTCATGCAAATTAATGTAGGGTCCCTCACTGGAAGTACCCCTAAATTCCTACTCCTTCACCTTGAACCAAGTACCCGTAAGAATTGGCCACATCCACGGGTCACAGATGCACATTACACACGCATGTACTTGTTATATATGCATACTGTATGTGAAAGGACCAATTATGGACTTATAATTGATGTGTTGTGTATAGTTTGAGAGTTAGGCCCAATTGAGGTTTAAACCTCCAACCCCGCGCGTGGATTATATAATCCAATTGGAAATTGGCCAAATGCGTGAAAATAGGCAATTACCTAGTTACCAGGTATGTACAAGCATAACCAGTGTACAGGTAAATTCTACATGACGGATTTGCAAGGTTTAAGTAATAAAAACCTTGAATACCTAAGATTAACACAGCCAGCGTGGCCTTTAAAGATTGGCCATAGCCATTTGTGACCCATTTCTGTCATCTGTGGCCCATTTCAGATACAATCACACGTCAGTGTTGCTATGTACCTTGGTTACAATGACTAAATAGGTTATTAAGGTCATGGAAAGCACTTGTGACGCTGAAATAATGACCAGCAGTGTCATTGGGATGAGCCTTGTTAGTGCCAATCTCCCAAATTGGCCACATTGCGCTGGAATTCAGCAACTACAAGCACACAGGCAGGAAAAGTCCTCTACTATGAGTCGAATTAGTATATATAGAGCCCTCTTTCCACGCCAAATGTGGTTAAGAATCATCATTTAGTATTACAGTCAATCAGTTACGCCGTGTCCTGTCCTATTTCAGTTACTCTGCTCTGCTTGCCTGTTTTATTCTTGGTGTGCAGTCTTAAAATCAACCTTCAAAGTGTCCAGCTCCTGCGCAGAAACCTACCAATCTACCCAGCAGCTCTACTTCACACCCCTACGTGGCTTTCTGGCGTAAAAGAAGCAACAGTGAGTACTTCTTTTATCCTTCTGTCCCCATTCTGGTTCCTTAATTGGAAAGCACTTTGGGACCACCTTCTGTTACGCAGAAACCCATTGTTTGCTTAATCAGATACCACCCTGCTTAGCAGATCTCTGATTTAGAGGGCACCTACAAACACCCCTGCGCCAGCAGGCCCCTCTATAAAAAAGAATTATATTCTTTTTATTTCTTTCTTTACTACTTTTCTACGTGAAAATACCACACTCTACCCATCATTTGCACTCTTTTCACCTTGTGTAGCTAAAAGATAGTAGCCCTTGGCATCACAGAGGCTGACAGGCATGTGTTCCTCCAAAAGAGCCTGATCAAATTCTGACTTGAACTTTGGGCTGAATAGATTGGGCGAGATGGTCTTGGCATTGTGGTACGCTCCTTTTGGGTAGGCACCACGAGGAGGTTTTTGCTTTGCGACAATTTTTGTGGCTGAGGAATGCAAGAAATGAAAATGTGAGTCAACGGAATGAAAGTGACTATTTTGAGCTTAAATGACTTACCTCAGAGAGTATGTACTGTTGCCAATAATCCTCGCCGACAGATTTTTTGCACACTACTTTGCTAATTGCATTGAGGAGTCTAAGCATTGATGGCCATCCTGTATGAGTTCCCCACAATCGACATGCAACAGCTGCATTTTTGTTTTTGAGAAAGACTTCAAGGAAAAACTTGGGTGTATAGTCTAGCTCTTCAATTAGATCACATATTTGCTTGATCTTGAAATCTTCAGATCGGACGGGTTTTGTGCAAGAATGGACTGCCTGGGACATTGGTGGTCATTGTAATTATGATTTATTTTGGTGAAGATGTACAATACAATAGAGGTTTGGTCATTGGGCTGAGCCAAGTAGAAATAAATATGGAGGTCAATGTATGCGTCCAAAGGATTGGAAGAGAAGATCTGGTAAGGAGAAAAGAGATTGACAAGATGAGATTGTGAAAAAAGAACGTTCGACAAAAAAAAGAGGGATCTCCCGAGAGAAAAAAAGGAGCATGTCAACGGTCAGAAAAACTATGCATTTGGGATTAACGGTCAGTTACCAATGCACATCTGGAATCTCAAGATTCCAATTTCTTTTGGCCTGTAAGTCTCAAAGTTGAGGCAAGACAGATGATCTGAGTTGGTGGGATGAACAGGAAGATGCAGGCATGCAAGGCAAAAAAACACGGATCTACTGCTCCACGGGAGCTATGCGGTGGGTGGGTTTGAAAATTGGTTACACCAAAAGGGTGAGATACCCTCATGCAAGAATCTCCCCTAATTGATAAGTCCCTTGCCTTGCGGGCGAGGTCACAACCAAACCTTGCCCAGGCTACAAGTGCTCACGCCGCAGAGCACGGGTGCAAGACTTTTTTAAGTTTGCCACCTCACTCATTCCACATCCACATCCACAGATATCAACATTTCCACTTCATCTCTTTTACTTGCTGAGGCATAGTTGATCTAGGTCTGATAAGAGACTGCTACATATAGTTATCTCTATCATTAGTTTGCCGCAACAATAAATTTTGTTGTGATAACTCTTACGTAGTATTATAGAGGGGCAGGTCCTTCAAACCACCCTTAACAGTTGTAATAGTTCATATATATCTGGAATATTATCTAGCTTATCACTACCAGAAAATCTGCTTCAACTGCCACCAGTTGACATGCAGTCACTTTGATTTAACTTGTGTTTTACTTGAATCTTACTCAAAAAAAACTTGAACCCAACTTCAATTAATGCACAGTCACTGTGCATTGTGCACAGTGACTGTGCCAAAAAAGTTGTTTTGGATTAAATTGGAAATAAAAGGGGAGTAAGATGGGGCTAGCCTGCATGTCAACTGGTGGCAGTTGAAGCAGATTTTCTGGTAGTGTATGTTATTTCCCCCTCACAGAACTTCCAATCTATCCCAAAAGGAGTTCCCACACTGGCTCAAGTACAGCTTGAGGCAATGTGGTCCAAGCGGTGGGTGCAGCTGCTCCAAGAAGACAGCTTGAGGTCTACTTGGACCAAGGTTGGTCCAAAGAATGAGACCAATCAGTCCCTCCGGCTGGAAAAAGCTGGTTCAATCAGTCAGCCTGATTGAACCAGCTGGTCACGACCACTGGTCCAATCTGTCTGGATTATTGGGCCAGGTGAGTCCGAGAAGACATTGGACCAGGTCCAACGGGTCATTAGCTTGGGCTAACGGCAGCCCAAGCAGTCTGCTTCCTGGTCCAAGCAGTCTGCTCACCGGTCCAAGCAGTCTGCTCACTGATCTGAGAAGTCTGCTCACTGGTCTGAGCAGTCTGCTCACTGGTCTGAGCAGTCTGCTCACTGGTCTGAGCAGTCTGCTCACTGGTCTGAGCAGTCTGCTCACTGGTCTGAGCAGTCTGCTCACTGGTCCAAGCAGCCTGCTTGCCAGTCTGAGCAATCTGCTCACCGGTCAGAGCAGTTGGCTTGCCGGTCCAAGCAGTCTTCTCACCGGTCCAAGCAGACTGCTTGGCCTGCCCGGAAAGCAGGTAACCCTGCAGGCCAAGCTGGTACAGGCTGTACCTGCCCGGCAACCAGAACACCCTACTGGCCAAGCTGGTATGGCCTGTAACTTCCCAGAAACTAGAACAAATCATGTACCTGCTTGGCCAACATGTTGCCCTGCTGGCTGAGCTGGTCACCTTCTGGCCAAGTCAGTCAGCAGGTGCCCCTGCTGGTCAAGCTGGTGCAGCCTGTACCAGCTTGGCCAGCAGGGTGACCTGCTGACCAATGTGGTACGGCCAGTACCAGCTTGGCCAGCAGGACACCCTGCTTGCCAAAAAGGTACAGGCTGGGTCAGCTTGGCCAGCAGGGTTACCTGCTTGCCAAGCAGGTACAGGCTGGGTCAGCTTGGCCAGCAGGGTTACCTGCTTGCCAAGCAGGTACAGGCTGGGCCAGCAGTTCACCCTGCTGGCCAAGCTGGAACATCCTGTACCAGCTTTGCCATCAGGTCACCCTTACAGTTGCCAAGAAGGTGCAGGCTGTGCCAGCTTGGCCAGCAGGGTGCCCTACTTGCTGAGCAGGTACAGGCTGTACCAGCTCAGCCAGCAGGGTGACCTGCTGGTCAAGCTGGTAGAGGCTCTACCCGCTTGGCAAGCAGGCAGCCTGATTTGCAAGCACAGGCTTCCCTATTAGCTTGGCAGGACCCCTGCTCAATGGATAGGCACAGCTATATCTAGTTTCCAAGAAGAGTGACTGCTTAACAGTTGGGTACAGCTGTACCTACTTGCCAAGCAGGCATCCTGCTTGACAGGTAGGTACATCTGTACCTACTTTCCAAGAGGCTGCCTATTTGAATGGTAGGTCAAGTTGTAACTATTGCCCAACAGTTCTCCTGCTTGACAGGAAGGTTAAGAAGTTCCTCTCAATCCAGCAGCAAGCCTATTTTGCAAGTAGTAGCCATCCCTACTTTGCCATCAGGCTGTCCGCTCAATGAGGGAGTTGAGTAGTACCTCCCAATATGTTGATGGAATGAACTGGGGCCAGTGGACACGGTGCAGGAAGGATAAAATCATTGCTTCAGCAATGAATGGAAACAGAAAAGGAGAGAAGAAGAGAAGAGAGAAAAGGAGAAGAAACAACAGAGAAATGATAACCACATACCTGGGGCCAGTGGACATGATTCAGGAAGGATGAGGAGAGTCATCCTTCCACGTCCGTGGTCCCAGGTATGGTGAGTGGTCTGTGACATGAAAGAGACAACTGAGTGAAAGGGCTAAAGCACAAGAAAAAACAGGGAGAAAATGATGGAAAGGAAAAAGACATCAACTACTCCAACACCCCCCCTTGCTGCAGACCTGAAGAGAAGAAAAAGGAATGAAACAAAAGGAAGGAAAAAGAAGAAGATAGGCAGAAAAAGAGGAGGAAAAGAAGAAAAAAAAAGAAAGAAAACTAATCCACCACTCCAAACATTTGCCAATGTTGTTCCAGAAGAACCCTGTTGAGGGGTTTGGTGAGCATGTCGGCCAGCATGTCTTTTGTGGAGACATGTAGCAGGGCTATCTCCTGATCCTGAACACATTCCCTAATGAAATGGTACCACATATGAATGTGTTTTGTGCACGCGTGGTGTTCGGGGTTCTTGGCAAGGGCTTCGGCACCCTTGTTGTCAACATGAAGCGCGATAGGGTTGTCTGGGTGGAGTCGGAGTTCCGTCAGGATGTGGCGAATCCACAGGCCCTCTTTGCACGAGTCAGAGAGAGCCTTGTACTCGGCCTCTGTGCTGGAGAGGGACACGGTGGCTTGTTTTCTGGACTTCCAGGAGATGGCGCCAATGCCAATGCAGTAAGTGTATGCTGACATGGAGCGTCGATCATCTTAATCTTCCGCCCAGTCGGAGTCAGAGAAGCCAGCGCAGGTTAGATCTCCGCCTAAGCGGAGCTTGAGGAAACTGGTGGTCTTGAGATACTGGAGCACGCAAACGGCTGCCTGCCAATGGGCCTCTGATGGGTCTCAGAGATGCTGAGATAACCGGTTGACGGCAAACGAAATGTCCGGTCGGGTGCATTGGGAGACCCAAAGAAGACTCCCTATGAGTTGATTATACAGTCCGGGGGTCTGTTGAGGTCCTACATCGAAGGTCTTTGAAGTTCAAATCGGTTGGGGTACGGACAGAGACTGCCGAGGCCTGATCATTGAGTAACTTGCTGCTTATCTCGTCAATATAGTGCGACTGATTCATGTAGAGAAGTCTGTTGGGGATGTCTCGAGTAATTTTAATGGAAAGAAAGTGGTGGAGGTATTCATCGGCACCCACTTTGAATTTAGTTTTGAGTGACGCAATGAGAGAGTCTACAAAGGCCGGCTCGCCCACAATGGCTAGATCATTGACGTGCATAGTGAGGGCTCCAACAAGCTTATTGTCGGAGACTTTGAAGTAAAGGGTGGGATTGTAGACAGAGTTGGATAGCCCAAGGGACATGAGTGCCTTCTGCAGCTCAATGTTCCACTGGCGCGGAGATTGTTTAAGGCCATAGAGGGAGTGATCCACCTGGCATACCCAGTCGGGATGGTGAGGATCCTCAAAACCTGGCGGTTGTTCCATGTATACTGGCCTGTCAAGATGGCCGTTGAGGAAAGCCGTGGTGAAATCAACCTGGCAGCCCTTCCAGTTTTGAATAGCAAGCAGACTGCAGATGAGCCGCAAGGTTTCCAGTCAAAGGGTTGGAGAGAATACCTCTTGGTAATTGAGGCCATGTCCTTGAGAATATCCCATTGCAACAAGTTGGGCCTTCAACTTTTGAATGGATCAATTGGGGCGCCTCTTCACTTTAAAAACCCATTTAGATTTAATTATTTTTTGTTTCTCCGGCCGAGGTACAAGCGTCCAAGTTTGCATTCCCAGAAGTGAGGTGAATTTATCCTCAGCAGATTTCAACTAGCGATGTCGATTAGGGGATCGGAGGAGCTGTTTCCATGTCTTTGGCGTGTTGATGTCCTTGATAGCCTTGGCATGCTTTGACTACTGCAAGTAGCGATCAGGCGGCTTTCTCTCCCTGCCAGACTTACATTGCGGTGGAGGGGAGGGTACGTGATCAGCTGGCGGGGCAGATGGTACAGACACTGGACCAGAGGGCTCCGGAGGACTTGAGGCCGGTTTGGGCGGAGGGCAAGGCGGCAGGGTGATGAGAGTGATGTCGGAGGGAGGTGGTGAGGATTGGCGTGGAGGAGTTGTGGGAAGTGAGCTGGGAGAAGGGGCTCAAGGGGAAGGGCGGGCGCTGTTTTGAGGAGAGTGTATCGAGGCAGTTACACGTCAATTGTTGCGAGGTTGGAGGGGTACTTCAAGGAGAGGAAGATAAGAACACGAGTCCACCGGAGAAGCAGGTTGTGGGTTGGGCCGGTCAGGGATTGGTACATCCGGAGCAGGTGGAGCCGGGTTTGGAATTGGCGGTGTCAGCTTGCTACTATGACAGAGCCAACCTGACAAAAGTAACATAAAAAGAGACATGATTAATACAGTATTAAGACTCATTTATATGACTAATAATGCACAAAAAACTCAGTTTACTTATTTTTATCCAATGAGCTTAGCAAAGTCCTGGCACCATAAAAATAAGTAATGAATTAAAATAACAACTACTTTTTACAAAAATACTAAATAACTTCTAAACATTGAGGATAACTTAGAATATTATGTCATATTCTGAATCCTCATGCAAATTAATGAAGGGTCCCTCACTGGAAGTACCCCTAAATTCCTACTCCTTCACCTTGAACCAATTACCCACAAGAATTGGCCACAAACATATATCACACAGACATTACACACGTATGTACTTGTTATATATGCATACTATATGTGAAATGACCAATTATGGACTTATAATTGAGGTGTTGTGTATAGTTTAGGAGTTAGGCCTAATTGGGGTTTAAACCTCCAACCCCGCGCGTGGATTATATAATCCAATTGGAAATTGGCCAAATGCGTGGAAATAGCTAATCCCCTAGTTACCACATGTGTACAAGTTTAACTAGGGTAAAAGTAGATTCTATGTGGTTTATTTACAAGGTTTCATAAAAACCTTGAATACATAAGGTTAACATAGCCAGCGTGGCCTTTAAAGATTGGCCTTAGCCATTTGTGGCCCATTTCCGTCATTTGTAGCCCAATTCAGATACATTCACACGTCAGTGTTGCTATGTACCTTAGTTACAATGACTAAATAAGTTATTAAGGTCATGGAAAGCACTTTTGACGCTGAATTAATGACCAGAAGTGTCATTGGGATGAGCCTTGTTAGTGCCAATCTCCCAAATTGGCCACATTGCGCTAAAAACCAGTTACTACACGCACACAGGCAGAAAGGTCCTCCACTTTGAGTGAAATTAGTATATATAGAGCCCTCTTTCCACGCCAAAAGTTGTTCATCATCATCAATTATTATCACAGTCAATCAGTTATGCCGTTTCTTGTCCTTATTTCAGTTACTTTGCCCTGTTTTGCCTGTTTTATCCGTGGTGTTCCCTTCAAATCAACCATTCTACGTGTCCAGCTCCTGTGCAGAAACCCTTAAATCTACCCAGCAGCTCTACTTCACCCCCCTACGACGCTTTTCGGCTTGAAAGAAGCAATAGTGAGTACTTCTTTCATCCTTCTGTCCCCATTCTTGTTCCTTAATTGGAAAAGCACTTTGGTACCACCTTCTGTTACGCAGAAACCCATGGTTTGCTTAATCAGATACCACCCTGCTTAGCAGATCTCTAATTTAAAGGGCACCTAGAAACACCCCTGCGCCAGCAGGCCCCTCTATAAAAGAATTATATTCTTTTATACCTTCCTCTTACTACTTTTCTATGTAAAATTATCCTACTTTACCTTTATTTTGAACCTTTATCACCTTGTGTAGCTAAAAAGTACTAGCCCTTGGCATCACAGAGGCTGACAGGCGGTGTTACAGGATCAGATGAGTTGGGTGCGGAAGTCGGAGGCGGCCAGGATATCTCAACCTGAATAGGGGATGGTGAGGTGGCAAGCTTAGAGCCATAAGGGAAGGAACAATCTTCAAAGATCGCATATTGGGATTTCACGACACATTTCTTCTCCAAGTCCCAGAGACGGAACCCATTGCCATCTGAAAGGTAGGAGAGTAGAATGGATAGGCGGGCCTTACTGTAGAGCTTCTTGCGAGACACGTCCGGGACTTTATGTTGGTGGGTGAGCTCGGAGGAAAAGATACTTCATTACTCAAGTGAGGAATGAAGGTATAAATACTAACTACAAAATGTGTGACAGGCCACGTAGTCAAGAACTACGGACATGTCCTCTACATGTACTAACATCCCCCCCCCCCTCAACAAGAAACTGACACACATGAAAAACAATGAAAAAAAATAATGAATGTAAAATAAGGAAAAACGGAGGAGGTTAAATGAGGCAAAAAAAAATATGAAGAAAAAAGAAAACTATTGAAACAAAAAAGAAACTTTCCATCCTGGGTATCCTTGAAGCGCAAGTCCAGCAAACTGATGAGCTGATTTCCCTAGAGCTTTGGTTAGGACGTCTGCCAGTTGATCCTTTCCTGGGATCCAGCTGAGTTGAGTCTTGCCTTCATGTAACGCTTGATTTGCTATGTAGAATTTGCGCTCAACATGTTGGGTCCGTTTGTTGGAGGAATCTTTGCACGCAATCTTTACTGCCGACTGGTTATCGCAGAAGATGTAAACAGCAAAGTCTACGCCAAGAATATCTTGTAGCAGGTTTCTTATCCAAAGCAAATGTTGGGTTGCATGTCTTAGGGCCATGTATTTGGCCTGGCAAGTTGAGCTAGCCACTGTTACGAGTCTTCTGGATACCCACATGATTGGACATCCATACAAGCGGATGAGAACAACATAGGTTGAGCGCGCATTTGGTCCGCCCCAGTTGGCGTCGGTGAAGCACTTGACGGGGCGGACGTCTGTCCGGGAAGGGCTGATTTTCAGGTGTCAATCCTTTGTTCCGGACAGATAGCAGACAAGGTGGTTCAGCGCCTTCCAGTGTTTTGGTGACGGCCTGGAAGAGAACCGGGCTAGGCAGTTTACTGCATAGGTGATGTCCGGCCGGGTGCCAACTGAGACATAGTTGAGTTTTCCAATGATCAAGAGGTATTCAGTCTGGTTTAACCCGGGGTTGTCATTGGCAAATTTGCTGTTAAAGCCCTCTGGCAATGGCATGGCTTTGATGGTTGTTCCATTGCAACATTCCTTCAGAATGTTGTCAATCAGGGTAGGTTGGCTCAGCTCAAAGCCATGAGAAGTCCGACGGATGTTGACGCCAACCATGTTGGTGAGTCCTTTGTTCCATTTGATCTCAAGACTCCCTTTCAACTGGTCTTCTAGTTTCTTCAGGGCCGTGTTGGAAGAGCCGGTGACAATACTGTCATCTAAATGTATCCATATGATTGAGCGGTTGGTTTCCCCTGGTGTTCTTTTTTTCATTAGTCCTCATATGATTGATACTGATTTTACAATCACCATCTCTACAATTATGTTGAAAATTCAAAGTGGCTGATAAATACTGATCATTACCAAAAACTCATTGGAGGTGGTGAGCTATGATAGGATAAGGTGGGAAGAATTGCTCACCTGGCTGTCAACACATACATCATTATTGATTGTCTTAAACTCCCTCATATTGTAAAACTTTTGTATTTCTGAAACTTTTGTGTACTGGAATAGGTGCAGAAAGAAAGAATTACTGTCTTTTGGTAATGCCTGCCACACGCCTATGACTCAACCAATGAACTTGGTAGCACCATTGGGTAGCTCCACCTAATAGTTAGAAAGGATAAATTTTTTATTAGCAAGGTGTTAACTCCTGTCATATGAATGGAAGAGCAGTGATTTCTGAGATTCTTACCAAGACAAACATATCTGCATCAACTACCTCATGCTCATTTATTTGAAAAGAGTGTACCTGCCTGAATTTCTTGTTTGGGTTACGCTCCAACATCACACTTGGAGCTTCTTTCTTTCTTTTTTCTGGAACATGATCTATCCTCAGGGCAGGATAAATTGTTGATTGTCCCTGATTCAGTCCCATCAGATGTTGAATACGGACTTCATTTTAAAATACTTTGGAAACATTTTTAGATGGTTCCATAAATGTATCTGCCACATGATCATATAGCCTCCCCCCAGAGAGGAACAGGCGCATCACCTGGTAGTTTGCAAAAGTCTTTGCAATATCTCTTCCAGGTGAATGGCAATAGGAATAAACAGATGCATGCCTCAGGACACTGTTGTATGACTCAAATCTCTCTAAGGCAAAAAGGCTTGGGTTTCCAAATCTCTCAGTTCCTTGAGGTAGGTGAGTGAGCTGGTGATACTTGGGCTTGTTTGACCATCTTGCTGACATTTTTGTGATATGATACAAGAAGATATTGATATGCTTTTTCATCTCATCAATGTATGAATCCATGTCAGCAATTTTTGTTTGAAAAATAATTGAACCAAGGTAGCATAAAGAAAACCATAAACTTCTCTGTTCCTCATTCATCAATGGGAAATAAACAATTGGGGCTGCTTGAAATATTATTTTGTAATCTTTTCCAATCAGACTAACATAATGCTTGACTAAATATTGTGGTTTTATGTAACCAATATTCAAAGATTGGATATTGAATGCCGTCCAATATGCTTCAATCTGCTTGACTTTGTCCTTCATGGATGGCATGAAGTCATTAAACAGGTATTCAACACATCCCAGAAGGTAAACATGCAAGGTCTCAACAGGTGTATCTTTAGTACCATCAAATCCTGAAAGTGAGAAAGTTTCCAAATCATGACATGACGTAAAACATCAAGAGAACCAGAATGACCCTTCAATTTATAAAAAGGATTGAACAAACGGTCTGCATCCTCCAACTCAATCTTTTTGATTCTTTCTTTCTCTCCAGGATAATCCATCTCCAAAGAATAGCTCTCCAGGAATTCCTTGTTTATAACATCATTCAGCCCATAGTCCTTTGCTTGAGTTTTATATACATTTCTGGATTTATCCTTCCCTAGTTCCCAAAGCTCCTTGGATTGTGATATTGTCTCATTGAAAACTCTTAGCCTTGTACTAAGCTAATAGTAATAAGCATATGAGCCATGAGTTTTTTCACTATTTTGGATCCATAAGGACTCACCTTATCACTACCACATGGCTGACCAAAAAAATCATGTACATATGAAGTAGTCTGTTTATCAGCTTGGTTTTCAACAGAAAGGTGGCACATCCTGCATGGATTGTTAGAAACTGCAGGCATTGGGGTACTTGTTACTTCAGAATGCATTGGAGAGTTGTCCAGGAAAGCTAAGACCACACTCATGATGAGGACATCTTCACCTAGCTTGCAATCATAAGCAGGGAAACCATTTGTTGCCAAATCACTAATGATCAATTTGATGTGAAAGAGATCAGCTTCAGAAACCATTTACATAGCATGTGACATATCATCTACTCACTTTATTCCATTGATGATTGCCTCTGCCAACTCCAAAAATCCCGCAACATTTGAAGTTTCAAGAAAATGACAATGATACTCTTGGTTAGTCAAATTGGAAGGAAGGCCAGAAAGGGTGAAGTAAAAAGATATATGCTTTTTCCACTGTTTTGAGACATTCCCTGAGGTATCATCAGCATAGAGGGTTATAGGAACATGCTGTATGATTTTTCCCTTTGCCTTTTCCCTCCAACTATTGGGTAGATGTAATATAGTGCAAGTTTGGGAGTTAAGAAAAATTTTGCCTCCAGAAGACTCTTCTGAAAAAAACAAATCAGTTAGTATTACCATGGCTGTGAAAGATCAGATCAAATTTGATATGTTACATACCATGAATAACATTTCTATAAATTTGGGAGAGATATCATCCATCCTGAAGTGTTATTTCTAAATAAATCAGATGAAAATTTTTGACTTCAATAGTCAAAAGGGCTTGATCATTGAATCTTATGTTTGACAAGGGCATAGCCTCCAATTTTGGGTTCTTGGGGGTGTTAAAAGTCAAAGGGGGAATTTTTTTGAATTGAGCATACATTTTATGCCTTACTTTTTCAAGTCAACAATTTTTTTTCTTTCACTGTAAAAGTTTTGGAAAAATGAAGGACCAATAAATGATTTTTGAAACTTAATCCAAGATATTTGAACAGTGAATGGAATATTTCAAAAGTGAAATCATTTATTCCCTTTTCTGACTTTCAAAAAGGGGCTTGCCAAATCATCCCAGACCAATCTGAGCTTCAAGAAACAGTTAGAAAAATATGTGTCTTCCTGAAAGCCAAAATCAATTCATTCAATCCTGGATAAATTAATAAAACCCAAACTAAATCATCAGCAGGCCACTCTTCCATGCTTTATTTTTGAAATAAAATTGTATAGAAAGCTTACTACATGATAGTTTCAGTGGACTTTTCAAGATTTGAATAAGTGCTAGAGCACCCAAAGTGGGAAGTCCACCTTTTGGGTTAACTAATGCTGATTTTGGGTTGTGGTTGGACATCTGCATTGGATTGGTTAAAGCACAACATTATTCTACTCTAGGAAAAAAAACCCTGTGCCGGTCAGGTTGAACCTCTGGTGTTGGCTAAATATTTTACCTTTTTTCTAAGTGCCGCCAATGTTGCATCCACTTTGTGAAAATGCTAAAACATACCAATCATGCATATTTTGTCATCCTCCCACTACAAAATAAAATTCAAACACCCCAGTGCTTTTCAATATTTCTTGGGGGTGTATTTTGAATATTTTTTTTCTAAAAAATAGACCTTTTCTTTCTTTTCTTTCTTTTCTTTCTTTTCTTTCTTTTCTTTCTTTTCTTTCTTTTCTTTCTTTTCTTTCTTTTCTTTCTTTTCTTTCTTTTCTTTCTTTTCTTTCTTTTCTTTCTTTTCTTTCTTTTCTTTCTTTTCTTTCTTTTCTTTCTTTTCTTTCTTTTCTTTCTTTTCTTTCTTTTCTTTCTTTTCTTTCTTTTCTTTCTTTTCTTTCTTTTCTTTCTTTTCTTTCTTTTCTTTCTTTGATTTCTTTTCTTTCTCTGGTACCAGCTGAGTGTGAAGCTCAGCCTTCTTGCTTAGATGCCAGTACCAGCTGAGCTGGAAGCTCAGCCTGCTTGCTTAGCTGGTACCAGCTGAGCTGGAAGATTAGCCTGCTTGCTGAGGTGGAGCTTAGCTGACAGCTCAGTCTGCTTGATAAGCTGGAGCTTAACTGGAAGCTAAGCCTGCTTGCTGAGCTGGAGCTTAGCTGGCAGCCTTGCCTGCTTGCTGAGCTGGAGCTTAGCTGGCAGCCTTGCCTGCTTGCTGAGCTGGAGCTTAGCTGGCAGCCTTGCCTGCTTGCTGAGCTGGAGATTAGCTGGCAGTTCAGCCTGCTTGAATTGCTGAGCTGGAGCTTAGCTGGCAGGTCAGCCTGCTTGCTGAGCTGGAGCTTAGCTGGCAGGTCAGCCTGCTTGCTGAGCTGGAGCTTAGCTGGAGCTCAGGTGGCAGCTAAGCCTGCTTGCTGAGCTGGAGCTCAGGTGGCAGCTAAGCCTTCTTGCTGAGCTGGAGCTCAGCTGGCATCTAAGCCTGCTTGCTGAGCTGGAGCTCAGCTGGCAGCTAAGCCTGCTTGCTGAGCTGGAGCTCAGCTGGCAGCTAAGCCTGCTTGCTGAGCTGGTGCTGAGCTGGTGCTGAGCTGGCATTTCAGCCTTCTTTTCTTGCTGAGCTGGTGCTGAGCTGGCAGTTCAACATACTTGCTGAGCTGGTACAAGAAAATCTGACAGGTCATCCTGCTGGCTGAGCTTTTGACAGATCAGATGGTAGGTCATTCTGCTTGCTGAGCTGGTACCAGCCCAGGTGGAAGGTCAAAATGCTTGCTGATTTGGTTAGAGCTTGGCTGACAGTTCAGCATGCTTGCTGATCTGGTACTAGCTGAGCTGAAAGTTCTCCCTTCTTGATGAGCTGGTAGAAGCTGAGCTGGAATTTTATCCAGCTTGATGAGCTGGCACCAGCTCATCTGGAAGGTCAGGCTGTATGCTGAGCTATTATCAGCCTAGCTGGAAGGCCGCTTGCTGATCTGGTACCATCCCAGCTGGAAGTTCAGCTGCTTTCTGAACTGGCACCAGCTCAGAAAGAAAGAGGAGCTGCCAGCTGAACTAAACCAGCTTGGCAAGCAGTCTTACCTACCAGCTGATTAAGATGTACCAGCTTGAAGAGAAGGCTGATATGGTACTTGATCCTCAAGCAGATTAACCTGCCACCTCATGATCTGGTACCAGCTCTGCAAGCAGGTTAACTTTGAGAAAGGAAGAAAGAAAGACAGGAAGAAAGGAAGAAAGAAAGACAGAAAGAAAGAAAGAAAGAAAGAAAGAAAGAAAGAAAGATTTATGTTTTTTTATAAAAAAAATTAAGATTATACCCCCAAAAAATATTAAAAAGCACTGGGGTGTTTGAACATTTTTTTGTAGTGTCCACTACAACACTCTTCAAATACATAACTATTATGTATATACTTGGTTGGTGACTATATTTCTGACTGATGTGGGAATCACCCCTTGACTCTATCCAAACACTTTAACACTCACTAATACCACATAGCAATTGGCCAAGCTGATGCAGATGCTCTTAGTTATCCTAAGGGTTCAGCTAAATTGATTTTTGGATAGATGAAGGTTTGCGTATGTTTAGTCCAAGTGCTATGTCATCTATTTATTAAGATTTCCAAAAAGCAAAAGAAAGGAACTAATTTTCTCCCTGATCTCCTTTGTTGATCAGCTTATGTACTTTCTGAGCCAGCTCAGAAAGAAGATGTTCTTTTCATCAATTTAGCTTGGTGAGAAGAAATGCTTCCCATGAAGCTCTCTTGGTGATAATTTTATCTTCTGATCAATGAGAGATCTTGGTGATAAATTTATCTTCTGACCAAGTAAGTATGATGAGCAGGTAAACAGTTCACCACACTTTTTCAGTAAGGATATAAACTTTGTATTTCAAGAGCTTGTTGAGCAGTTTATCTCCCAAAAAAGGATTACTGGGGAATATTTAAACTTCACCAAGGTCTGTTTTTCAACACATCTCACCAAGATACTGTGAATTTCAGGATGACAAAAAAAGAAAAACACAAAAAGAGGAAGAAATCAGCTAAAATGAAAGTTAAGATGCCTTTTTTGAAATCAACATTTTCATTTTGAAGGGTTCAGAAGGGATGGGAATCTTTGTAATCCACACCATGGGGTGTGACATCTTCTGGTTCACTTATCCATGGAAGCTTCTCTGGTGAAGGCAGTATGATTTCTTCAGCACATGTAAGGTGTCTTTTTTATTTAAGAACACTCCTTGTTCTCCAGGGCCATGCAAAGAAGTGAAGAACACACCACCATTATTGGGAACTAGAGTATAGGGCGGCTGCGCCGCCCACCACCATGAGGGGTTGTCTTTATGATCATTTGCCAAACTCATGTCTCAAAACCTCAAACTCTTAAACATCTTGATTTGAAATTTGGATGGTTGATTGCACAAGTTCAAATTTTCACTTAAGGAGAGCTTGGTGGAAAAAAAAATGTGACTTCTGCCTGCTCCACAAATTTTCAATCCATCCTATTCTCCACCTCCCTCTGCAAGGCTCCATTCACTATCTGCAATGGGTATCTGCAAATATCTACCAGGAATAAATTCATTGGCCATCTTTGACTCCGTCCATAGGCAAAAAGCAGAGACTCTACTTTTATTTTTCGAAAAAATGTCTGGTTATAATCATTGGACGTATCTCCTCTCCATCACAGTGTTGAAAAAAACAACAAAATCATACATGTCCATGATCCAACCTAGAAAGAGGGTTAATTCAAAAACACCTTTCCTGGCCTTGGCAAGCTGCCAACAGGAGAAGAAAGAGTGTCAATGGTGTATATTATAAGCTGGGTGGCCAGGACGGTGGTAATGACCCTTCCTGAAAAATGCTTCCCGACATAGGTTGCAATCTTTTTCTTGAACTTCAAGTCTGCCACAGTGACCTTTGTAGACAGTGAGCATCAAATGTGTTGGTCCAATACAAATGTTGCCTCAGATTGCACTGGTCCCCAGGAGCAAGTGTGCCCTTACAGGCCTGCACACCCCCAAAGGCTTGGCGCATTTGCAGAGCCACTTCAGGAGGCAGCCCTGGACATGGGCAATTCTTTGGGCATGAACTTCCTCCAGGGGAGAATCAAGCCAAGGCCAAGACCGCAGATGCCACCCCAGTTAGTTGTCAATGGTAATTACTAATATTGACATGCTACAATAGGTACGAAATCTCCTTCAACTGTGGTCAGTTAGAGATGGCCGCAGGGTACCCCTTGCTAGATAGATGGCACCTGTTGGGTGGTACCCTTGAAACCCGCGGCACAAGCGCCAGGCGGTGCCGGGTGTCATGTTTTGGTGAGTAAAAAACCAGGTAGCTGGATACCCTTACGGGTACCTGCCTGTGCTTGGCAATCATGCCTCTTGGCCAGCAGCTACAGTAGCTGTTTGCTTGGCGGGAAGCTACTGGAGCGGCTTCCTCAACAAGCAGCTGCAATAGCTGCTTGCTCAACAAGCAGCTGCAATAGCTGCTTGCTTGACAAGCAGCTGCAATAGCTGCTTGCTCGACAAGCAGCTGCAATAGCTGCTTGCTCAACAAGCAGCTGCAATAGCTGCTTGCTCGACAAGCAGCTGCAAAAGCTGCCTGCTTGACAAGAAGCTGCAATAGCTGCTTGCTTGACAAGCAGATGCAATAGCTGCTTGCTTGACAAGCAGCTGCAATAGCTGCTTGCTTGACAAGCAGCTGCAATAGCTGCTTTCTCGACAAGCAGCTGCAAAAGCTGCCTGCTCGACAAGCAGCTGCAATAGCTGCTTGCTTGACAAGCAGCTGGAATAGCTGCTTGCTTGACAAGCAGCTGCAATAGATGCTTGCTTGACAAGCAGCTGCAATAGCTGCTTGCTCGACAAGCAGCTGCAATAGCTGCTTGCTTGACAAGCAGCTGCGATAGCTGCTTGCTTGACAAGCAGCTGCAATAGCTACATGCTTGGCAAGCAGCTACTGTAGCTGCTTGCTGGGTGAGCAGCTACTGTAGCTTCTTGCTGGGCAAGCAGCTACTGTAGCTTCTTGCTGGGCAAGCAGCTACTGTAGCTTCTTGCTGGGCAAGCAGCTACTGTAGCTTCTTGCTGGGCAAGCAGCTACTGTAGCTTCTTGCTGGGCAAGCAGCTAATGTAGCTTCTTGCTGGGCAAGCAGCTACTGTAGCTTCTTGCTGGGCAAGCAGCTACTGTAGCTTCTTGCTGGGCAAGCAGCTACTGTAGCTTCTTGCTGGGCAAGCAGCTAATGTAGCTTCTTGCTGGGCAAGCAGCTACTGTAGCTTCTTGCTGGGCAAGCAGCTACTGTAGCTTCTTGCTGGGCAAGCAGCTACTGTAGCTTCTTGCTGGGCAAGCAGCTACTGTAGCTTCTTGCTGGGCAAGCAGCTACTGTAGCTGCTTGCTGGGCAAGCAGCTACTGTAGCTGCTTGCTGGGCAAGCAGCTACTGTAGCTGCTTGTTGGGCAAGCAGCTACTGCAACTGCTTGCTGGGCAAGCAGCTACTGTAGCTGCTTGCTTGAGAGGTCATGCTGCGGTGCTTGCTGGTGAGTTTGCGGTCCATGATTTCCTGGGCCTCCTTGCCGTCATTGTCGTCATTGTTGAGGGGCGCGGTGTTGTTGAGGAAGAGGACCTGGGCATACATGCTTTCCCTGACGTGGAGAGGCACGGGGAGCTGGTTGGCATGCTGGTGAAGAGGGTTGGCGGAGGAGGCAAGGGGGCTCTTGATACGCTCCTGCTCCGGCCGAACTGGTTGACGAGGGGCGCGGGACGGCCTCCGGCAGCTCAAAATTGGGCTTGCGTAGGGCCTTGCAGAACCCATGCGCCACCATTGTGGCATTGACCAAGGTGATGTGTCCGTTGGGCGTGGCCAGTGCTGCCTCTGAGCCTGCCCCACGATGCTGATGATGCTGGTGCTCCGCGGGCGGCGCAAACGTGGTTTTGGGCCCGTGGGTAGCCAACAGCGAGCTGGTCGGCAAGTGCAGGGTCCGCGCCAAGATGTGCTGGTGGTGATGGCCCCCACCTCCACCACCCCCTGCTGGTGGTGCCCAATCAGCGTGGCTCCCTCTGGGTTCTGGATCATCGGGCTGCGGCTTGCTACGCTCCCTCCACTCCCTGACTTCCCTCCCAGTACGGCGGCCTGCCAAATCCGGACTTGGTGTCGCTTGCGCGCATTGGTGAAGGCAAAATAAGCTGAAACCAGGAAGATGAGAAGGGCAAAGGAGCCAAGGAGGACTATCACACACACATGCATAAATGGGTGATCAGTATATACCACCTGTGAAGAGTAAAAAACAAAAGAAACAACCCAATCAGGGTGATTTCCCACCTGGGACATGTATTGCTGCTTGATCCAGGCTGGAGGTTGGAGTTGGGGGTTCCAGTTGCGGAGAATGAGGGTTGGCTGGAGAGGGAAGCCTCTAGTTGGCTGGTTTAGGAGGCCGAAGCAAGTGAAGATGAGATGTAAGAGGCAAGATGGGCCCTCTGGATGACACGGATTGTGGCTTGGTGTTGTTTGCCGCCCGTGATGACGGCGCCAGCGGTGATGATGATGAAGAAGTAGGGGTAGGTCAGGTTCTGTCCATCCTGCCAGGAGGTGATGGATGGGAACCACGAGTCATCTGCATAGATGCCAATCATGCCTTGGTTGTTGGGGGTGTTCTTCCAGTTGGCCATGGGGTTCTGCAAGCCATCATTGAGGCAATAGTTGCTTGCTTGACAAGCAGCTGCAATAGCTACATGCTTGGCAAGCAGCTACTGTAGCTGCTTGCCAAGCAGGCTCAGGGAGAGACCGCAACGTTAAATGATTGGCGGTTTCAAGGGGAAAAAATTTAGGGATAGACCAACGGCGCCTTTGTATTGTTCCCCATGGCAAAGACGGGGTTGTGGGAGGTGCTCTGGAAATATTTGCCCCTCGTAATGTTGCAGGACTGATGTCTGTGTGTCTCAGATGGTTGTCCTTGAAAGGGGCCATTGCTGGTCTGATTTTGCCCCAGGTCGCCCCCACCCCATCCGTAGCTTGTGCACAGAGGGGGCAATCTCAGGTGACCCCCTGGATGAGTCTTTGACTCACCGGGGCCCGATCCACACCCCATGCCTTGCGCAAGCATGGGCGGGTCCTGCAAAGGAGAAAGGCCCAGGCCAAACCCACGATCTCAGTTTTGGCAAAAGTGTTGCTTTGATAAACTGGGATTAATTGGCTGCCCTCCTGGACAGCCCACAACCACCCATTGGGAGCACCCTGGAAGCTTGAAAAAAAGGTTCAGGGATGGTCTGACAGAGTGGTGTCCAATGGGTGCTGATCCCATGTGATCAATATTTCTTTCTTGAGTAAGTTGCCTTGTTGGAATGATTTGAATTGATGATAATGAACTTTGCGGAAATTGGATTAAAATAACAATGTCAAAATGGAGATGAGGAGTCCTCCAATGAGGCATTTTCATTGCCTCTACACACCATAATCTTGAAGTGTGATTTTGACATTCAATATTCTGAGAGGAAGAATGAAAGTGGCTATTCTTCTTACCTGTTTTTTGGAGCAGCTAAATCAGATTGAATGTGAGTGAAATTACATCTTGAAACTTGATTTTGGTTTAACATGCAATTTTTTGGGGTGTTGTGAGCATTCACAATTTTTTGTCATTCTACAGCATTTCATTCATTAATTCACAATGATGTTCAAGGGAAATTGATTTGTTTTGGAAATGATAAATTTGAATGATGGATTTTCAAATGTGTTTTGTTTTGAAAGTGGGGAGCCGCTTGCCATGGAGTAATCCTTGCAATGCAGGTATGTAGTTGCCTGTTGAGAGTGAGGAGCCCTCCTTTCCGCGCAGGTAGCTGCCTGTCAGGGATTCCTCCTTGCCAGGAACATGGGAGTTCTCCTTGCCAGGCAGGTAGATACCTGCCCAGGAGTCCTCTTTGAAAGGCAAGTAGCTACCTGCCAAGGATTCCACCTTGCCAGTCATGTAGCTATCTGCCTGCTGTGGAGGACTGCTTGACAGTTAGCTGCCTGCCCACCAAGGAGTCTTTTCCAGGCAGCTAGCTATCTGCTGAGGAGTCCTACCCAGCAGGAAGCAGGCAGGTCCCGCTGAGGAGGGCTCCTTGACAGGCAAGTAGCTACCTGCTATGGATCCCTTCTTGGTAGGCAAGCAGGCAGCTACTTTAATCCAAGGATGGCTCCTTGTCAGGCAGGCAGGTAGCTACCTTCCAAGGATGGATCCTTTTCAGGCAGGGAGGGCTCCTTGGCAGGCAGGCAGACAGCTACCTGCCAAGGAGGCCTCCTTGTCAGGAAGGCAGCTAGCAGCTACATAATTGCCAATGAGGGCTTACCTCATGCAGGTAGCTACCTCCCTGCTGGGGGACTCCTTTGCAGGTAGATAGCTATCTGCCTTCTGGGGGACTCCTTGGCAGGTAGATAGCTACCTGCCTGCTGGGGGAATCCTTGGCAGGTAGATAGGTCCATGCCAAGGAGTGGGGAATCCTCAGCAGTTAGATAGGTTCCTGCTGAGGAGTCCTTGGCTGTCAGCCTCTGTGATGCCAAGGGCTAGTACCTTTTAGCTACACAAGGTGATAAAGGTTCAAAATAAAGGTAAAGTAGGATAATTTTACATAGAAAAGTAGTAAGAGGAAGGTATAAAAGAATATAATTCTTTTACAGAGGGGCCTGCTGGCGCAGGGGTGTTTGTAGGTGCCCTCTAAATCAGAGATCTGCTAAGCAGGGTGGTATCTGATTAAGCAAAAAATGAATTTCTGCGTAACAGAAGGTGGTACCAAAGTGCTTTTCCAATTAAGGAACCAGAATGGGGACAGAAGGATAAAAGAAGTATTCACTATTGCTTCTTACAAGCCAAAAAAGCCACGTAGGGGAATGAAGTAGAGCTGCTGGGTAGATTGGTAGGTTTCTGAGCAGGAGCTGGACACGTAGAATGGTTGATTTGAAGAGGAACACCACAGATAAAACAGGCCAACAGGGAAGAGTTATAACTGAAATAAGGACAGGACACGGTGTAACTGATTGACTATAATGCTACATGATGATGATGAACAACTTTTGGCGTGGAAAGAGGGCTTTATATATACTAATTTCACTCATTGTAGAGGACCTTTCTGCCTGTGTGCGTGCAGTAACTGGATTTTAGCGCAATGTGGCCAATTTGGGAGATTGGCACTAACAAGGCTCATCCCAATGACACTGCTGGTCATTATTTCAGTGTCACAAGTGCTTTTCATGACCTTAATAACCTATCTGGTCATTGTAACCAAGGTACATAGCAACACTGATGTGTAATTGTATCTGAAATGAGCCACAAATGACGGAAATGGGCCACAAGTGGCTATGGCCAATCTTTAAAGGCCGCGCTGGCTATGTTAATCTTATGTATTCAAGGTTTTTATTAATGAAAACTTGTAAATAAACCACATAGATTCTTCCTGTACCCTAGTTACACCTGTACACGTGTGGTAACTGGGGGGTTAGCTACTTCCACGCATTTGGCCAATTTCCAATTGGATTATATAATCCACGCGCAGGGTTGGAGGTTTAGACCCCAATTGGGCCTAACTCTCAAACTATACACAACACCTCAATTATAAGTCCATAATTGGTCCTTTCACATACAGTATGCATATATATCAAGTACATACGTGTGTAATGTGCATCTGTGACACGTGGATGTGGCCAATTCTTATGGGTACTTGGTTTAGGGTAAAGGAGTAGGAATTGAGGGGTACATCTAGTGAGGGACCCTACATTAATTTGCATGAGGATTCAGAATATGACATAATATTCTAATTTATCCTCAAGGTTTAGAAGTTATTAGTATTTTTTGTAAAAAGTATTTGTTATTTTAATCTATTACTTATTTTTATGGTGCCAGAGCTTTGCTAAGTTTCTTGGATAAAAATAAGCAAACTAAGTTTTTATGCATTATTAATAATATTAATGGGTCTTAGTAATAATGTCTCTTTTCATTTGTTTGTATGTTACTTTTGTCAGGTTGGCTCTGACATGGTAGCAAGCTGACACTGACATTTGCAAGGATTGTTTTCAAGCTTATGGTGAATAACTTGTTTTCCCATACATTTGTAGATTCCACAATTGTAAAACTAGCAGCCTTCTTGATCCAATCCCTTGTCATCTGAACAGTATCCCAGTGGGGAAGGACCAGATTCCACAAGGAGAGGATAACCCTCAGTTGCACGTATGTGTCACAAGACATGAGATTATGCAAGTAACCCAACATGAGGCAAGCTGTAAAAACCTAAGAAAAAAAAACATCTCCAAAATCACTGGTGACCAAACCCAGAATTTTGATATGCAGTGTGAATGCAAGAACAAGGGAGAAAAAATACCTCTTTACTCCTGAAGGGGAACCATACCAGAACTGAAGATAGAGTATGACCAGTGGAAGCATTCTTGTTCATTTTATGAGGATCACCAACATAACCATGTATGAAGGAATCCACATCCATACTCTGGTAGAGAAAGTCTTCCAAGTCTGTTTTTGGCAATGCAGGTGAATAAGAAATACCATCAAACCCTACATTTGTTCCTGCAGGAATTAATATATGTTGCTCTTCTTGAGGTTGAGGAATGAAAGGAGCCCAGTCCATCACATCACTTTGAGAAACACCTTGGTTCAAATCATCAAGTAACTCTATGAGAAAATTAGCTGGGGACAGAGGCAAAGCAGCAGGGGCAGGAGTAGAAGTAACTGGTGGTGCCGATGAATTTATTGAAGCCAGCATGTCTTCATGATTTGCTACCTTGTGACAATGTGGAACAGAAGAAATGTGTTTGAGCCTACTTTTGGCCTCCATCAGGTGACCTCCACAATATAAGCATTGGAATCTTGGTATCCCATCTTCAGCTGTGAATTCCTTGAATATTAACTTTAAATCTAGGGAGGCTGGCATGGAAGGTCAGAATTATCACACTAAAAATGCTATGATCAAAAGTTCCAAGAACAAACTAAAAAATTTTAGCATCTGAGTACCAATCAACAAAATAGATCATAACATTTTTCCATAGGGAGGATTAAGGCTTCAAAACTTACCAAAAAAATTGAATGGTAGTACTCTATATCACAGGGAATTTTTTACATAGGAAGAGGGGCAAAAATATTGAATATTGGTGATATAAGTAAGTGGATAGAATGTATAGATGGTTTCAGGTGATCAATATCACCGTGCAACCAGCTCTCACCTTCTCAGATTCTCAATAGAGAATGAATGGCTATAGTCAAAGTTCAGGCCAGACTTGAAAGCCAGGCCTGAGGCAGAGATTGGCAGTAGTGGTGAAGTTGATGAGTTGGACTTTCAAGAGCCAGAATATCAAGTCGTTCAGTGGCAAAAGCAGCAACCAATGAGAGAGTATTGAGAGAGATTTCAAATTCAACTGAATTGAAACTGGGAAATAAGAAGAGCATGGGTGACTGTGGCATTGAGCCTGATCTTGCTCAAAGCCATTTCACCATCTTGTGCACCTCTGAAACAAAACCAACATGGAATTGTTTGAGCTCACCAATACACCGGTTACACTTGGAGTCACCATCCCATCAAACCCACGCTTTGCAAGAAGGTTGGCAGGTCAGTATTTTTCAGTTGAGTCAAATTTATAGAGGTGAAACTTACAGGATGTACAGAATCAACCGGCCCAGTCCAAACGCAAAGAGCAACAGCATTGGGAGGGCATGCTGCTACGCCATATAGCAGAGGTGATAGAGATTGCAAAGGAGATATCCTACGTGATACACTGGATGATACTTCCAGGAGCCAAGAAGGTACAGGCTCAAGTTTCAGTGTTGATTCAAGCTCTCATACTGGCATAGCTATTAGGCCATCCCTGCAAGGTGGGACCACAGCTGTAACCAGAGGTGAAACCCAGGTCACAGGAATGATCAGGAACCTCCGCCAGCTTGTTGGTACCAGTGAAGCATTGGCAACACATGCGTTGGGCATTGTCAATGTAAACTGTTTTGATTCATAAACATATTCAATGCTAACACCAACCAAATTGCAGTCCTCCCCAAACAAACAAATGCTCATGTTGCACATAATGATGTACAATCTTGTTATCTGCAACCACAGCAGTCAAGCGTCTCACATACGCAAATCTAATCCTGGGACCAGAGCATTGGTGCCTGCTCAAGGCAGCAGCCAACCAGTTGATATCTGCATAAGAGAACTTCCACTATACTGTATGTACATGACATGAAAGTCTGTATTTATTTCACAAGTTGGTACTGCTTCTGTAGAATTTTATACAAAAGGAGCTGAGGGAGATCCTAATGCGGCCTGACCTACAAGCCTATGGACAAACCCAAGCTTGCGGAATGGCCTCACTACCTATGTCTCTGCTTTTCCTGATGAATGGAGTGATAGAACAAAAAGATCCAGAATGGAAAACATTGAGCTTACCCCCGGATACCTTGAGGGTGATAGCATGGCTATTGAGTCAATACAAAAATTTACGCGCAAGTTGCTCAAATACAAGAAGAGAAGCTTAACCAGATACGTGAGCCTCTCCAAGTTTTTTTTTTAATCTTGTTTTTTATGACTTGTACATATGAACTGGTAGCTTCTTGATGGTATTGAACCAATAAACAAGAACATCCCTGTGCTGCCACTTGATAAAATAATCAATTTGGTAAGCTGCATTTCAATTACTCAACATTTGAAAGCTGACATGATGTGAAATACAGGTGGTGAAGCACTTTGCACCTTGGATTGCAATTATGTCAAGCGGCTTGGCTCCAGAAGTGCAAACTGCAACAAGGGTCAGGTTTGCATGCTTGTGCCTTCAAATTCTCATTGAACGTTAGAAAGTGTGTTAGGTTTACCAGTCTTGGCTCAAGGAGGGGGTGAAAGAGGAGCTAGAGAGGTTGTGGCACGGGTGGTTCTCAAATAGTTTTGCTCTGACTCAATGTTTCATTTCAATCACCAGGGAGCAGATTAAGTATCTGAGCAAGAAAAAGTGAAAGGGGACATTGCTGACAGGACAGGGAAGGTTGACAGGACAGGTTGACTGAAAATGTTTACAGGACAGGAATTGGACAGGAAGACAGGACAGATAGTAGAAAAGACAAAGAAAAAGGAAAAGGGGAGAGGACATAATGGCTGAGGCTGAGAGCGGACACGCTGATATTCTGGCAAAGTGCAATCATGAGCTGAGAACAGCAATCACTGGAACACTATCAACAATCATTTGAAGACCTTGCTTGCCAAAAGTGCTGATTACAGGCTGTTGTAAGCTGTCTCTACATAGCTCAACATACAATGACAACTCAGCCATAGGCTCATTGAATGTATGGGTGCACTACAGATTTGCACAGCTTGTATTGGATTACGACAAGAAGTTATTTAACAACGTCAACACTGGGAGCAACATTGCAGCCATGGAAGTTGTTCTCCCTAGTGAGAAGGAGGTCAGTAGAGACATTCAAAAACCCATTCAAAATTGTCTCAATTCAGCATCCGTTTCTTAATTAGTTGTTTGTTTCACAGTCATTGCTTGTTTTCATGTTACTTATAATCTACTATACAACTTCCTTTTGAGAAGTTGCCTGAGTCAAATATCATGTATTGAAATTCAACCATGGCCTTGTTGATGACTTCCAAGGACAAATTAGCCATTGCCAAGGCTCTAGGCCCCCATAAACAGGTGGTTTATTGAGTGATTCCCCGGGGATCCACCAAGGATCATCATGATCCACCAATGATCACTATGGTGAATCCCACAGTGATTTCACCCTGACAAGGTACTCACATGCGTTGGCATGGGATATTTACGTGGGGTGCAGCCTGTCAGCTGCAACATGAGTGTGCCCTCCACAAAATTTTGCTGTGAAGCTTCTGGGGAAAATCCCGTGGAGGGTGCGTGAGGCTTCCTGTGAGCCTCCCAAGAATCTGTGGACCGTTTGATCTTGGTCCGGGCCCCAGCAAGCGCAATCACGTGGTCCTCCCAAGATCATGTCCAGGAACATCATGTCAGACTGCCGCGGTGTGGTGTTCCATTCCCGCTCCAATGCCAAAGAGGTACATTTCATATATTACAAGTTCACTTACAGGATGTACACTAGAACAGGATACAAGAGGAGGAATATCAGGGAGGAGTACAGATGGAATCCGGAAGAATACACAATACACCAACATCACAGAATCAACAACAAGGAAGAGTTACACCAACAGCAAGCAGGAAATACGGACGATGGTAGCAGTACAAGGAGCGGACACAGGGGGAAGAAGGGGAAGAAGGACCAGGAGGAGGAGAGGCCTAGACCCTGAACAGGATGGAAGCTGGAAGGATTGGAAGAAAGAAGGGGTGATGGAAGGTGTTTCAGCCCCTGGATGGAAGGATAGAAGAAGGAAGAAGAAGGGGCTGTGTTGCACACAGTACAGGGGGGGAGTGGGCACAGAAATGATGTCATGCTGTGCAGATATTATGTCATGCTGTGCAGACATGAAGTCATGCTGTGCAGAAATGATGTCATGCTGTGCAGCAATGATGTCATGCTGTGCTGAAACCATAGCAACAAGGAGCAGGCTGTGCAGCTGACCAGTTCACCTGCAGCATAAATCCCTCAAAGGACCTTCCCTTGGAGCTAAATTCCCTCATCTTTTCCTATATAAGGAGGACATTTCCCCACCACTGTTGTTTTCTTTTTCTTCAGCCACTTACTAAGAGAGTATAGTGTTTCTCACCAGTCAGCGAGTTAGTCATCAAGTGTAGTCATCAAGTGTAGTCATCAGTGTTATCAGTCAATAAGTCAATCAATCAGTTATCAACCCCAACAATAAAAACATTTCTCAAACCCCCCCAATCAATCAACAAACAACCCAATCAATCAACAAACAAATCAATCAACCATCAACAAACTCAACAATCATCAACAATCACCTGCAATAGTCCAACACACTATTGCATTTTCACATAATCAATCCCATGGTTCGATTATCCATATCATTAGTTATAAGCGGTCTACTCACATACAACAACGTATAAGGTCTAAGTCTGATTGAGATTACTATACTTAGTAAACTTAATCTTGAAATCAGCCATTTCTCTTTTTATATTGATTTTAAGATTCCTTACAAAGGGTATAGTATTTATAAAGGGGCAGGCCAATAAACCACCCGTAAACTGACTGTTTTTAGCCTTTCAACCTAACTCACCAGTTTATTTCCCCCAGCTGGATCTTTACCAAATATTATCATTTGTCCCACAGGAGTCCTACAGCGGGGGTGTAACCTGACAAGGATGCCAATGATACCCTTAGGCTGTGGTACATACCCTTGTGAAGTGTACCATCTGGTACAAATATGTCATTGGTTGTATAAAATATCATAACTGTTGGGTATTTAAAGTGCATACCCTTGGGTATACATAAATAAATTATCATGTAATGTGTTTTTGATACACACTTCATGTATGTATAAGGAGGTCAGAAACCCAAGATGTTTTATGACTTGATTTTTTCCTGAGTGACATGTTGGCAATAGGACATGTGCAGGATTTGCTGTCCTGTAAATTATTGGTTCTTACCGGGCGCAGCAGGAGGTGGGTTTAAAGATCCATGTCACAGATCCATGTCCCCAGACCTGTGCCAGAAATCCAAAGGAGGCTGCTCTGTAAAACAGCCCTCCTCGTCACGCGGCAACCTGTAATACAGGAGACGGTACTACGGAAGAACGGATTTAGGGGCACCGGTGTGTGCCCTCCAAAGGAACCAAAGCAGGCTTTGCTCTTAGTATGTCCTGGCGTCAGCTTCCCTCCCCCCCCCCCCCCCGCTCTGAAGGCTACTCACTTCCTGCCAGCTTTGCAATAGTGCGCTATCACCCACCACTCCCCAGGCTTCTCTCATACTTGCTATACCTCTATTATCCAAGAGAGCCCAGAAGCAAAGCACAAAGGGAAAAGAAATTTTTTGCCTTTTTTGCTATTTTGCTATTTTCACTAGTTTTCTCCGCCAATCAGATCCGTTGTAACCCAGTAACATCCTTACCTTAATAACTCAGTTCCACTCAACATAAGCCTGTACGCACCCCTCCCAAACTACCAGTCTACGGTGTGGTGTGCTATTTAGGTTTCAATTATCAAATATGTCACAAGGATCAATTATCCCATCAGGGATGTCACAGACCCAACATGTCACCACATATTTCCACTCTCACTAGAATTTAAACCATAGTCACTCACTCAAACCTCTGGGCTAGTCCCATTTAATCCATAGTTATATATACATAGTCTTTATACATAGTTTTATAAGTACATAGCACATGGACAATCACATAGTCATATAGTAGTCCATAGTTTTAGTCCATAGTTTTACATAATCAACTCTGACCAATCATTAGTACAATTCAGCCATCAAGTTCCGACCAATCAACACGCAGGATTCAGAAATAGAAGTCTGGCCAATCAGGACGCACGGTTCAGCCAGAAGTCTCAAGAAGAATTGGCTCATCAAGTTCTGACCAATCACAGCTCACAGTTCAGACAGGAAAACTCTAGAAGAATTCTGTCATCAAGTTCTGACCAATAAGGACACGCAGCTCAGCTCTGACCAATCATCACGTAGGATTCAGACATCAAGTTCTGACCAATCAGAAGACATGGCTCAGATGCTCACCAGCAAAAATGCCTCAAAGGATTTTCACACCAGCAAAAATACCTCACTATTCAATATAAAAGGAGGGCCTCTTCCCCCTCATCAGAATCATCCAGCCACGGATACCCACCTCATCAGGGGATCACCTACACACACCCACCTCATCATCCAGCCACGGATACCCACCTCACCAGGCACCCACTGGACACCCATGCCATCAAATAGACTTACTCATCATACTCATCAAGCACTCATCAATAAGATTAGGTAAAAAGAAAAGAAAGAACTTACTCAACTAACACACACGGACCCCATCTCTTTCCCTCCATTATCAGACTCCATATTCATCTTCATCTATTTCACATAAGTACAAAAAGCTAAAAGGATTTCATTAGTTCTTATCACTCAACTCAAAGTATAATTATGATTATCACTTCCACTCTATCAAATTTCACTTATCTTATCTCATCCACTACATCATATTAAAGATCCACGCACACTAAAGGTGATATTGCTGAAGAAGAAAGTTGATCTAAGCCTGATACGAGACTACTACATATCTGTTTTTCTCTATCATTAGTTAGCCACAGCAAATAAATAAGTTTGTTGTGTTAGCTCTTACGTAGTATATTAGAGGGGCAGGTCTTTCAAACCACTTGTAACAGTCATAATAGTTAATATATAGTTGAAATATTATCTCAGTTATTTCCCACTCACAGGACTGCCAACCCATCCCAAAAGGAGTTCTCACAACGGCAATCAGACAATTCGGGAACTAGGAAAAACCGCGGGAAAAGGAAGGCAGCGTAAGCACCAAAAAAAAAATGGAAACAGATCAATTTTGTAACAAACAAGATGCTGAAATCAATCCAAAACCAACCAATTACAGAAACAATGTCTGGAAACATCCAAGCAATCAGCAACGCGATGAAGCAAAAAGGGACAAGGCAATCAACCCAACCCACCACTGGGCAACCGGACCAGTCAAACAGCAACCAGACAGGGCAGAACCAACCCAAGGTAGCTGCTCTGCAGGCAAAATTCATACCTGCAATGGGAGAAATTAGGATCCCAAAACCGAAGCTCACCCCGTCTGCAACCTGCCAAGAGGGGCACGGAGCGGAACCAAGCAACATCCAAGGAACAATGGGAGCAGGAGACTCAGAGTCAGATGAGGAGTCGAGCAAGGAAGAGGAAACAGGGGGGCAAATCCGAATCACAGAGTGAGCAAACAAGGAAATGTAAACCAACAAGCCAGATACAGCACTGACTAGGAAGAACAACACAGACTCATCCAACCGCGCAGAAGAGCTCATGGGGAAAGCCATGAAGGAAGACAAGCTTGGCAACAAAGACGGCGCAGAGATGTACTACGCCATGTACATAGCAGCAAGGGCTCAAGAGGGTTGAAAACGGGAAGCCACACCACAGGAGTAGTATGAAGAGCCCGACGTAGAAGAGTCCAAAACCAAGAACAAGGAAAAGACCATTCCAATCCCCCTAGACAACCAATCCGAGGTGGGAGGCCTACGCTTTGTGTCCGGGGCAATGCCCAAACACGACAACATGGGCTTCACCCCGTTCTTCGATAAAAACATCAGGGAACTCCATGGGCCCATCCCCCTCACAATTTTCAACCGCGCCTGGAAAAACGCCGCGATAACCCACCATGCGGAAAAGAGGTCAAGACTTGACGACCTGACCACAGATAGAAACCGGTACACCGGCTACCCTTACCCTAGCAAATGGACACAGAGCTTTAGCAAGCACTACAAGAAAATCTGCTTCAACTGCCACCAGTTGACATGCAGTTACTTTGATTTTACTTCTGCTGTTACTTGAATCTTACTCAAATAACACTTCAAAACAACTTCAATGCACAGTCACTGTGCATTGTGCACAGTGACTGTGCAAGAAAAGTTTTTTTGAATTAACTTGGAAGTAAAAGAGTAGTAAGATGGGATTAGCCTGCATGTCAACTGGTGGCAGTTGAAGCAGATTTTCTGGTAGTGAAGTGGACAATCAACCACCGCGAGTTTTACTTGACAATCAAGGACGTCTATAAATTTGAGAAAATAGCGAGGTGGATACTCGATCATAAAAGAAATGCCGACAAGATTCAAGCGGACAAGGGCTTCATGGTAGCCCTCTGCTACAACATCCAGATAAGGACCAACGCCTTTGCGCACCATGTAACACTGGCAGATGGCTCAACATCAATTGCCGACATCTCCATCATGCAAGAAAAGGTGCGAAACACCTGCTACGCAACGGCAAGACGTTTCAATGGACTGCAATTCAAAGACAAGAACCCCTATGCCGTAGGGGAAGCCCGAGAGGACCGGGACCCCACCACGGGTACCAAGCGGCAGGCAAAGAAAACAACGGGGACGGAAAAAAGCACGACTCAAGCTCAGCCCAAAGCCGGCCCCTCTAACGCCGCCAAAGTGGCGACAGCCAAATCACAACAACGATCCGGGTACAAGGGCTCAAACTTTGACCCAAATTACTCCCAACAATACCAAGAAAAATCACAGCAGGGAGGAAAGGGAGAGGAAAAGAGGGAGCAAAAGAAATAGTGGGTTAAAAGTCTCTCTCTTGTGCTAACCTACCTACTAGTTCATGTCTTTAAAGTAGATAAGTAATTAAAATAGATGTATGAAACCTAAAATCCCCCAGTGCCCCTGAGAGTCAAGTGAGAAACAGTGAGAGTGAGAGCAAAGCGGGTTTAACCCAAAACCCCCAGCCAAGCGGCGGAGGGCGGACAAATTGGACCAGAAGAACAGGGAACCCAAACGAGGGAAGCGCAGAAGGCACACCCGAGCAAGGAGAACCGCCACGTATAGAACAAGACCAAGGAATTGACACAGAAAGCCGGAACCAATGACCTTTAGAGCAGAGTGGGAGGTGGCCCACGGGGGTAACCTGCAAGATGAATATCCCAAAATGGAAACAAGCCCTAGAGAGGAACAACTTGATCGAGGAATACAAAGACGTCATACACGGCTTCACACACGTTTTCAACCAGGGGATACCAAACCATGGGGTGAAAGGGCTACCCTTCTACACGCCCGAAAACCACACATCAGCAATGGACGCAAAAGAGAAGATTGAGGAGGGTTTTGCAAAAGAGATAAAAGCCAAGCAAGTCTTTGGGCCATTCAGCCACACAGAAGTCCAGACCAAATTCACGTTCTTCCGGACAAGCCCTTTAGGAGCGGTTGTGAACGGGGACGGGTCAACAAGACCAATACATGATCTCTCATATCCGAAAGGAAGGGACAACAAACCGTCAGTCAACTCGTTTGTAAACCCCAAGAACTTTTTGACAACCTGGGACGATTTCCGCATCGTTGCAAGTTTCCTATGCAGCAAACCAGAACCGGTGTATCTAGGCATATTTGACTGGGCCAAGGCTTACAGACAAATCCCAACAGCACCAAGTCAATGCATACCTCATGACCAAAGACTTTTAGGGCGGCCTACTACTAGACACCCAAATCGCATTTGGCGGCGTAGCCGGCTGGGGATCCTTTGAAAGACCAGCCAACTCGTGGAAAAGAATAATGCTAGCAGAATTTGACCTACTCGCCATTTTCCACTGGGTGGACGACAATCTATTTATCAAGAAAATAAATGGGAAAATACAGATGGAAGACATAGTAAGAAGATCTACAGAACTAGGAGTAGAGACTAACAAAGAGAAGGGAGTAGGTTTCCAAAAAGAAAAAAAATACATAGGATTCATTTGGAACGGCGTAGCCAAAACTGTCCGACTCCCATGCAAGAAACTACAAGACAGGAGACAACAGATTGACAACGTCCTGGTCCCAAGCTCAAAATTCACTTTTAACCAGATCAAAATCATGGACGGCCGTTGCAATCACATATTGTACGTGCTGCCGCAACTCAGGTGCTATCTCAATAGCCTGTACCAAATGCCATGCAATTGGCAGAATATAGAGGAAACCAGACCACTCCCAGAAGACGCCAGAGATGATATGGAACACTGGAGGATAACGCTACTGAGCTTCAAGGAAACGAGATTGATACCAAACCCCGAGCCAACCAAAATTTGGATGGGGGATGCGTCAACCAGCTACGGAATTGGAATTCTGATTGGCCAAAGATGGGCCCAATCTCAGTTACAACACGACTGGGCGTGGGAAGAAGACCAAGAACCAAAGATAGCAAGGCTGGAAACAATAGCCGTGAGCTTCGGCCTTCTGATGCTGGAACAGCTGGGCATCAAGAAGGGGAAAACCTTCATAGTGTGGACCGACAACACTACAACAGAAGGAGAAATAAGGAAAAGGAAGTCGGGAGACAGAGAGGTAAACGAAGAATGGAAGAAAATCCAACACTTACTTGTCAAGCTAGAGGCCAACCTAGTTGCAAAGAGGGTGACCTCAAAGGAAAATAAAGCAGATTCCCTGTCCAGAGGCAAGAGAGAGGGACACAGACTAAAAGATGTAGTAAAGATAAACCTGCCTGGAGACCTTAAGTCTCTCCTGAAACAAACCGGGTTTATCCCCGTATAAAGCAATGAAACACCTAAGATCCTGCCCAGAGAACCTGTGAGACATGAGACGGACGATAAGATGAGGCAATAGGGGGACAGTGAGCGAGCAATCCCCCAACAAGCTGAGCAGCTCCCAGATGCTAGAACTGAGCAAGATCCAAGCCTTTCTACGCAACAGGTCCCAACCCAAGGAACCAACTGCAAAAGAGCTCCACGTCCTGAGGGGATACAAAACAAACACGCTGGTCAGCTACAACTCCGCTGCCAAGAAGCTTGTCAATAGCATGAAAGCAAATGGGAAGGAAAACTTCAAACTACCTTTAACCACCGAAGA
Organism: Puccinia coronata f. sp. avenae; assembly: GCA_002873125.1. Classification (NCBI taxonomy): domain Eukaryota; kingdom Fungi; phylum Basidiomycota; class Pucciniomycetes; order Pucciniales; family Pucciniaceae; genus Puccinia; species Puccinia coronata. Next base: position 33,641 of record PGCI01000212.1, on the reverse strand, counting down.
CATATACGACTTCTGTTTTTGGGCAGGACAAGAAGAGGGGAACAAAGGGGAACAAGACGTCTCAGCCAAAACCCTCAAGAAATACCTGTATGGCATAAAGGCTTGGCACTTGTACCACATGGCTGAGTACCCAACGGTCTCCGAGGCTAGAGTAAAAGTCATGCTCCACGCTTCAGCAAAAGAGGACGCCAAAGCTCTGACGAGACCAAGGAAGGAAGCAATTAAGATAAGAAACCTAGTCTTTTTGGTCAAATCGCTCTGGAACAGGTCCCGCAAAGAAAGATCTACCATGGATCTCTCCTTGGTAGCATTCTGGGGTTTAGCAAGACTGGGGGAGTTAACATATCTCTCCAAGACGGGCAACCCAACCAGGAGAGGCAAACTCAAGGTCCTAGACGTAGCAGTAAAGGACGAACACTCCAAAGCCACGGTGACGCTGTGGGACTCCAAGACAAGCCGGCCCAGAGAGCTTCAAACCCTCCGTCTCCTGGCCCAACACAATATCCTGTGCCCCGTGGAGGCTCTCCTCAGAAGATTGCGGGAGAGCAGGAGACCCGACGACACTCTATTTGGCTACTACGACACCGCAGGGCAGAGGAAGAACCTAACCAAATCCAAGGTCAGGAAGGTACTAGAAGCCGTATGGACCAGAGGCAACTACCAAGGCCTATCAGGCCATTCCTTCAGGGTAGGGGGGGCCTCCCTGCAATTTGCGCTGGGAATCTTTGTTGCCAAGATCAAGAAGCTTGGCCGTTGGCAGTCCAAATGCTACTTCCTATACATTAGAGAATACTCCCCAGTCAAAATCTTAGAGACCAAATCCCTGATAGCCAAGTTAAAAGATTGCTGGTCTAAGGCGCAATGAAGTAAATCAACTACGCTTATCTATCATGGCTACCAGTATCAGCATCATGGAGTGAGAGGACCTGCTCAGGCCGCAACCTGCGGTCTCAGAAGTGGTATGAGGAAGGACCTCCTCTCTTGAGGAGGGTCTTGGACCCCCAGGTGAGTTTGCCCCTCCCGTCCCAGTCCAAAACGCCATCTTGCCAGACTCAGACCTCTGAGGCTCAGCGGCCCAACTTGCCACCTCTTCCTGGAGGCACGCATTTGGCCAGATGACGTGGGCCGGGGGGTTTGGCTCTCCCCCCCCCCAACCCTCACTCCGGAAGGCTTGGGAGTTTGCTTACCAAAGCAGACTCCGGGTCTTCTTAGAAGCTGTAAGAAGCTTTGGCAAGAGTTAATCCACCTCAGGGAGAGGTACTACGCGGAGGTAACTCCCGCAGCACTCCATAGTCCAATTCTAAGGGGAGCCCCAGACTAGGGGCTCCACCAAAGGACCAAACTGTTTACCACGGAAGGAGGATTGTAGAATGGATGCAGGAAAATGCATGCAGGTAAGAGACCTGTTTTGATACAGGACTGCGCAACCTGTACCTGTGACAAGACATCATATTGCGCAAGGTGAATGAGATCTGGTGAGGTTGATTCAGAGAAGATAAGAGGCCTGATGTGTCCATATCAAGATATAGCAAGGCATTAATTTTTAGATGGCTGAGGCTTGTTGCCTGCTTCTGATGGAAAATAATGCTTTTGTTTCACAACACGCATAGATGACCCCTCTTTTTATTGATGACATATTTCTGGATATTAGGAACCAATTGCAAGCTTAACAATCAATTGAATTGATGTCATCAAGATTTCACGCAGTGGAGCAAAGAGGAGTGAAACTTGTTAGAGACTGTGTTGTGACAGGTCAGTGATACCTGGATCACAAGGCTGTAGAGTAGTGGGATTATGGTTTAGGGTTTCTTTTGTTCTGTACGCTGTGCCACAACCTCTTGTATTTAGTCTAAAGCATTGCGCGCCGGTACCGGCCCTCTTCTCTTCTTCACCAAGTTGAGGGACCAAGTACCAGGACGCTACATGAGCTGACGCCATTGCTGTGCATGCTGTAGAGCTTTCACGTGTTGTTTCTCACAAAACTTGAAGGAAGAGAAATAATTTCCAAGCTTAGGCAGCAATTATAAACAATATTTGAACCGCTTTTGAGATCCCTTTTGAAACTTGTTTGACAGTCCCCTTTAGATTCTTTTTAAGGAGCTTTTGAAATTTCAATAATCTCAAACCACCCCTAAGGGTTGGTTTGAGATAAATAAATAAAAACTCAAAAGCAATTATGACAACACAACTGGGCTTTCAACAACACACCAATCTACACAAATACATACAACCTGCTCACCAATGCACTTGGTGAGCAGGTAATTACTGGCATATATATATACATACACACCTCCATGCTCATCAAGCTTGCTGAGCAGGTATCACAAACCTGCTCACGCTTAGTGAGCAGGTACACACAGCTACAAACCTGCTCACCAAGACAACTCAGTGAGCTAGTGAGCAGGTACTACAAACCTGCTCACCAAGAATGCCTTGGTGAGAAGTTACCCGCTCACCAAGAAAACCTTGGTGAGCAGGTACATATTACACCCACTCACCAAGACAACCTTGGTGTGCAGGTATTACACCCGCTCACCAAAACAACCTTGATGAGCAGGTATTACACCCACTCAGCAAGGGTGTCTTGGTGAGCAGGTTTAATACCTGCTCACTGAGACAGTCTTGGTAAGCAGGTATTACACCCACTCACCAAGGGTGTCTTGGTGAGCAGGTGTAATACCTTCTCACCAAGGTTGTCTTGGTGAGCAGGTAGGTACCTGCTCACTGAGAAACCCTTGGCAAGCAGGTGGGTACCTGCTCACCAAAACCACCTTGGTGAGCAGGTGGGTACCTTCTTACCAGGACTGTCTTGGTCAGCAGTACACATGCTCACCAAGGGTGTCTTGGTGAGCACGGTTTTACAGGATTGTACCTGCTCACCTTGAGTTGTCCTAGTGAGCAGGTATAATCAGGTATTGCTTGGTGCGCAGGTGATCAACACAAGGTTGACGCCAATTGCAGGCCGTTCTTTGTGATTGATCATGTTTTTGTGTTGTTTTTGAATGTTTTTTATGATTTAAAACATAGCTTCATTTGGTTTGCTACATCTGTTTCAACTAGTTTCAAAAATGCGTTAAAAAATTATCCAAATACGTGTTTATGATTGCTTCCTTAATTCAAGCATATAATTAACTTGAGCTCTGTGGATTAAAAGGCCTCCAAAGATAATTATTGTGTTGCATGCACTTTTGGAAGTTTGGGAGTTGTGTGAAAAAGGTTGAGGACCATTGTAAGCAAGCAATTGCCATTTCTAAGTAAATCCAGTAAAGTCACAGAAGCATGTTGCCTTTTCACATTGTTTATATATGGAGGTGGAAGTCTATGATTGTCATGGTTCACAAAATTTTTATTGAAAAAATAGACCCAATGATGCAAAATGGTGCAGGGCTGGCAACACTGACAGAAGATACAATATTATTATGGTCTCCAGATGAACAAATTTCAGTTAAATGTTGATATGAGCATTTCACATGATTAGGCTTTTTGCCTATTGATTGAATATGATAGGGAATTGAATCGCCGACCCCTGTTATTTGAAGGAACAACCACCAGTTATGTTGGGACGTCGTGACGACCAACTTTCACTGTCTGGAACTGGTCTGAATTTGGTAAATTGGTCCAACCCACTAAATGGGGGTTGCTGATACAATTTTGACCTGTGCGCAGGGGGGTTGTCAATTCAATTTGGCTGAAATGCCACCGCCAGAGATTTAGTGTCTAAATCATCACTCCACAAGTTATAAACATCATTAAAACACATAAATTATATCATAAAAAATGCAAACAGAGCATTAAAAAAATATATAACATCAAGATTCAATTAAGTTGACCATGCAGCATGCTATAATGGAAAATGGGGTGTTTTGACAAGTTGCTGGTTGTTAATCTTTAATGTGACATGACCCATATTTGAAAATGATGAACTCAAAAGGTAAACATCACATTTTTCCTCTTTTATAATTATTTTTCATAGCCTCCTATTAATTTATGTTTTGTATCACTTCCCATACACAGTACAAATTCAAAATGAAATTCTGTGGCAGATTTACAGCTTTGAATCTGACACATCCCCTTGATATAAACAACCAATTTTGATGAGCTTAGAAGTCATCTTTTTCTTCTGCTTCAGCTATCTTCCATAGCCCATCATTCCCTTACAATCTAAATCACTGTTTCTACATCAAATAAATTGTTTCACACATTCCTGAATAAGGAAATTTCATTTTACATTTCCCTTGCTCAAAACCCCTCATTTCAAGAAGTCAACCATCTTGTTTTCCTTATTTTTCAAACATCTTCCACAGCACATACTTAGTTTACATTTGAGTTCATTTTCATTACATTTACTCTGATTTTTTATCAGACACAACATATCCCTTCCATTTACTTTTCAATCAGAAAATAACACCCCTCTTTCATTTTCTTCTGCTTCATGATTTGGGTCCCAAAAAAACCAACACCAATCTCATATTTCCAATGCAAAAGCAAAAAAATCATCACATTTTATAGCAGGAAGAAGTAGAAAAAGAAAACAAGAAAAGTAAAGAAAGAAAAACATGAGCTAATAAACCATTCTGTTGGATCTAGTATTCTTCTTTAATTGTTGAGTCAATTTAAAACAAGTATCATATTTATCTTTCCAACCTAAGGCGTCTTGAGATGCAGGATAGGGGGTTGTTTGCAAGCCACAACAGAACCTGCAAGTCAAGCTGTGGCCCCCAGGGAAAGCAGGTATTGTATGAAAACCCGGGCACGGGAAAATTTGAACAGACAACCCCAGTCTGCGGAACTAAATTGGATCTGAGACCCCCTGTTATGTCCCGGACCAGAAATACCATTTCTGGACCATCCTGGAATGTCTAACACTGGTTGTCACAACGTCCCGGAAAAAATGGGGGTCGTCCCTTCAAATAACAGGGGTTGGTGATTCAATTCCCATATGATATATTCCTCTACAATAAGAAATCAATTACTGAAATACAAATGATAACAACATGGATGAAAATTTCCACTTGACTTATACTCTGGTTGTAGTCAACACTTTATATATTAGATTGATTCCACATAAGTTCAAACTCATTTCCAGGTGAGTTCAACATGAATTCTAGGAACATTCTGCATAAGTTCAATGTGGGTTAACCAATACTTTGTGAAGGTCAAAGAAAGATATAGGGCAGGCATTCCCTGCTGATGTACTGCTACATTCTTTATTTCTCTCTGCTGTTCATCTGTCACAGTTCTCTTTGGTGTGAAATCTCATTTCTCCATATACCTAGAGCACTGATTGTGGAAGGATCCTTTCTTCATCCTTCCACAATCATCCACACCTTGCTAATTGCTCTGTGTGTGTTTGCTCTAGGTATAGTTGTTTCCTTCTCTTGTGTTTCATTATCATTGTCTTTTCTTTTTCCATTGATCATTATCCTTCCACAATCATCCACACCTTGCTAATTGCTCTGTGCGTGTTTGCTCTAGCCCTTGTTCATATTGACATCCCCCAGAGTTACAGATAAAAGTTAAGCTGTCGCACTCCCTGGGGAGTGCCCCCTCCTCTCCCCCAGTGTGACATGATGTAAACCATTGGTTTTCATTGTGTTAACTTCTGGCTCACATGGTGTAAAGCTTGAGTTTACATAGTGTAAGTACCAGTTTGGCCAGCAGCTCTTTTTGTTGAACTGGTACCCACCAGTTTGTCATCAGTTCTATCTGCATTCTGAGCCTGTGCCTAACTAGATTGGCAAGGAGATATGCCTTGTCAAGCTAGTAGATACCAGCTTGGCTAGCAGCTCTGCCTTGCTGAGGGGGTACAAATCAGGTTTTCAAGAGGCTCCACCACCATCTCAGAAAGCAGTTCTGTTTGTTGAGTTGGTACCTACCAGCCTGCAAGCATGAGTTCTCCCTGAAATGGTACATAAAAGCATGGCAAGAAACTCAGCTGAATGCAATGGTAAAATTTATCCATAATGTTCAAATTACTAATGTAACTAAATAAAACTCAACTTATGGATACTATAAATAGAAGATAGTTATCCTTAGTTTGAGAAAGGAAAATGTACAGTGTAAGACAGTTTTTGGTAATCTTTTGGCAACATAACTAAAAAGAGGACATGACAGTTGCATTAACAGTTACAGGGAACATAAATGCCCACCATTCCCAGCAGGAAACAAAATTTTTCCACCACCAGACCTCACTCCTCATTGAGTTTCCTGTCCAATTCACTCCACTAACCTCCCTTCATCCAAACCAATCTACACGCTTAATCTTCTGCTTGCTCAACACTCAAAGCCTTGAGACAATACCTGGATTGTTTAAAGTTCCCTCCACTGACCACACTCAGTACCAAATGACTTCTCTTGTACCTTCTCTTATCAAGTCTCATACTCAATCCTTGTCAAGACGCTCTGTTTTCTCACAACTCCTCAGCCTCTGCTCAAGCTTTTTAATTGAACTGCTCTTCTCACTTCTTTTTGTTCCCTCTTTCTTCTTTCTTTTTTTTTTTTTTTTTAATGGGAGATGTGATGAAACTTTATTCAGATTCCTCTTGTTGAATTTCTTCTTCTCTAGCCATACTGCTCTTCCTATTTCTCCTGGTCAGTGAAATCATTTAAACTCTTGGGAACAGTGTTGCAAGAAATATTTGAGTCACCCTGATTGACCATCTGGTTCTGGTTATGCAGATGGCCCTGCTTGACCATTATCCTGGAAATTTCTTGTATCAATGCCTTGTGAATTTGTGGCAATGCCTTGGCTTGGGCATTTCTTGTATCAATGCCTTGTGGATTTGTGGCAATGCCTTGGCTTGGGCATTGCTTGTATTGATGCATTGTGAATTTGTAGCAAAGCCTTGGCTTGGGCATTGCTTGTAGCAATGCCTTGGGCATTGCTTGTAGCAATGCCTTGGGCATTGCTTGTAGCAATGCCTTGGGCATTGCTTGTAGCAATGCCTTGGGCATTGCTTGTAGCAATGCCTTGGGCATTGCTTGTAGCAATGCCTTGGGCATTGCTTGTAGCAATGCCTTGGGCATTGCTTGTAGCAATGCCTTGGGCATTGCTTGTAGCAATGCCTTGGGCATTGCTTGTAGCAATGCCTTGGGCATTGCTTGTAGCAATGCCTTGGGCATTGCTTGTAGCAATGCCTTGGGCATTGCTTGTAGCAATGCCTTGGGCATTGCTTGTAGCAATGCCTTGGGCATTTCAAGCAGAAATGCCTTGACTGGCAGAAATTTCAGAGGTGGGACAGCCCTTTCAATATAAGTCCGGTTGGCTGATACTTGCCAAACATATGTTGGAGTAGTTGATGTCTTTTTCCTTTCCATCATTTTCTCCCTGTGTTTTCTTGTGCTTCATCCCTTTCACTCAGTTGTCTCTTTCATGTCACAGACCACTCACAATACCTGGGACCACGGACGTGGAAGGATGACTCTCCTCATCCTTCCTGCACCGTGTCCACTGGCCCCAGGTATGCGTTTATCATTTCTCTGCTATTTCTTCTTCTTTTTTCTCTTCTCTTCTTCTCTCCTTTTCTATTTCCATTCATAGCTGAAGCAATAAGCAATTATTGTATCCTTCCTGCACCCTGTCAACTGGCCCCAGTTCATTCCATCAGGTTATGAGTCCCATTTAGCCTCCAGGTGGGAATACAGGTAGCACATTAAATACGAGTTTTCAAGGATCACGCTTCATTTCATGTCTGACCAAAATGTCAGCGGATCTTCTGTGAAAAAGATTGCTTCCAAGTTGACCAAGATCACTGCCATCATGGAGAATCAGTTCTTGTTACATCCATCCTTAAAGGCTCCAGCCATCACCCTGCTCAAAGCTCCCGGGCCAGAATCCAACTATCTGGACTGGGTGTTTGTTCTCTGCGTCCATTTTTGCTTGCAGGATGTCTTCTACGTTCTTGAACCAACCAATCCAGTCAACCAAACCTCTGCCTGGCATTGGGATAACCTGGCTGTTGTCTCCGTACTGACCAGCACCGTTGATCCCGTTAATCTCCGCTTCATTCGCAACTTTGAAGAAGATGCAGCCGGCATGTGGGCTGCCCTCCGACAGGCGCATCAAGACTCTTCCACCAGGGGTAGAATGTATTGGCTTCGCAAGCTGGTTCTCTCCCGCATGTCCGGTGACGACGTCAAGTCTCATATCAACGAAATGGCAGGCTACGCCAAGCAACTGAACTTGCTCATCTCCACCTCCAACCCGCTCACCGCGGACAATGTCCACGCAGCTGCCCTGCTAATTTCCCTCCTGGATGAGTGGTTACACTGCGTCTCCTCACTCATGAACAAGGAAAGAGTCCCGTCTGCCAAAGTCGTGACGGCGCTCAAGCAAGAGGCCTATTGCCGCAAATTGCGCAACAAGGAAGGCAATAACCCCACCTCGGTATCCTCCGCCAAAATGTCTAAGCCGCAGAATAAGGAAAGCAAGGACAAAGGCCAAGCTGCCCGTTGTTTCTTCACCTTCTGTGAGAAGGAGGGTCACACTCTCTTGCACTGCCTCCAAACCGCTTGCATACTCCGCAATCACAAGCAAGCCAAGTCTGATGCCCTGCAGGGCCGTGGGAACTCCTCCCGGCCCGCCGCCACTGTGGGTTGTACCTCTGCAACGCCATTGGGGGGAAACGCATACAAATTGGAATCCAACTTCTCCGGCTCTGAACTCAAGGTTATGGCGTCCAATGCAGTATGCTCCCTATTTGTCAGCGGGGATGAGAATCTTGACTCAGGGTGTTCAATGACAATGACCCCAGACCTCTCTTTGGTTCACAATCCGCGCTCTAATCATACTCCGGTTTGACTGGCCGATCAATCCATGGTGGAAGCTACCCATAAAGGAATTATGGCCCTCTCTCTAGCCAAAGAGACGTCTATTAAATCACTGGTGGTTCCCTTGCTCCACGAGCCCCTCATCTCTATTGCAAACCTCTGTGACACTGGCCTCTCTGTGGTCTTCACCAAGACATCTTGCAACATCTACTCCGCCAATAGCCTTGAGATGAATGGGGAACTCTCCGGGAGGGGATATAGACAGGGAAACCTGTACTATTTGCCGTTGGGGCCTGTGAGCCCTCCCTCCTCCTCTTCATCCTCTGCTGTAACAGCAGTTTTTGACAATTCTCTCCTCGGCTTCCATCATTGCTTCTCCCACATAGGACTGCGGGCCCTGAAAGCCCTACTTCCAGAACACCGTATCACACCATCCGTCATGAACGAATCAGATGTTCAGCAATGCCCCACATGCATTCAATCAAAGATGCACCGCACAGCTTTTAAATCCCGCTCTCATTATTGCTCCAACACCCCGGGCCAGCTCATCCACTCCAACGTAGGATTGTATGAAGTGAGATCCCGGGAAGGTTATTCTTATTTTGTCACCTTCATCAATGATTGTTCCAAGTCTGTTTATGTCTATCCAATGACTTGCAAAAGCACTGTTTTCTCGTGTTTTAAAATCTTTTGGTCCTTCTTCAAGAAGGATGGTAAACATTCTATCTTAGCTCTCCGCACCGATAACGGTGGAGAGTACATGTCAAAGGACTTTGAGTCCCATCTATCCACCTCAGCAATTTGTCATGATCTGGGACCACCTCACTCTCCTCAACTGAACGGAGTGGCGGAGCAAACAAACAGGACAATCAGCAACATGATCCGGTCGGCCCTGTTGGATGGCCACTGTCCAAAGTCTTTCTGGGTGGATGCCTTACGCCACGTCTTCCACGCGTTCAACTTCTACCCCTGCAAAACCCCTCAGGGGTTTTGTTCTCCCAACTCCGTCCTCGGCCGTCCCTCTGTCAACCTTGCCGACCTGCATCCCTTTGGGTGCAAAGCTTGGTATAAAGTGTTATTACATGTAGAAGACATGTCCGTAGTTCTCGACTATGTGGCCTGTCACAAATTTTGTAGTTAGCATTTATACCTTCATTCCTCACTTGAGTAATGAAGTATCTTTTCCTCCAAGCTCACTCACCAACAGGTTATGAGCCTTTTGCTGGAGTAGCTCAAATTCACCTCTTTACATATAAAAGATCAACGTAGCCGGCAACAAGTATTCCTTGTAGTCCTCACAAGACAAGAAATTCACCCCAGTAGTCATTCCTGACAAGACAGTAGTCGCCGGCGAGCAATCCTTTACCTGCAGGACCGCTTGAACACCCTTCAACTATTGCATCACACCATATTCTTTTTTCTCATTGCTCCAATATCCCCCTTTTTTTTCATCACTCTGATACCTCCTCGTCCGCACTATATTGCTACGCAAAACCCTAACTTTGTGTGCAATCGTTGGTATAACCCCTCAACCTTAGCACTGGTAGTGTAAATACCCAGTTAAGAGCCTGAGTTAAACGTTGTGTCACGTAGTACCTTCCCCCAAACCTTAAAAGCTTGGTGAGCGACTAGCTACAGCCACTTTGGATTGATCATCCACAGCTGAGCTACACTGGAACGGGTGAAGTAACCTACTGCACTTCTCCTGAACTTAGTGGCTGCAAACCGGGTCTCAACCAGGTGCAACAGCAACCCGTCGACCGGCCCGGAGCTATCAACCCCCCTTCCCTATCTCCACATTTCTTTCTCTCTTGCTCTCTCCATCTTCCCATCCAATGTCCGACCACGTTCCTCCCACCAATCAAAAAAAACACCCCCGGACGTTACCTCCTTCGTCCATTCCCGTACCCCCAATGCTCATGCAGAACGTGCCCGCCTGGGTCTAGCGCCAAATTGAACCGCGTCAGGCTCAAATCCCTTCCAATGGTCAGGCCAAAAATCCATCAATGAGCAGACCAACAACATCCCTGGCCCGGGCCAACCGTCCAAATCCAACCGGATCCAGGACAAGCAGGCCGTGAGGAACAACTCCATACTCTTCCAAATCACCTGCATCCCACAGATAACGGGATCGTCTGCGGCAAACTGGAGGCGCACCAATCATGAGCAACCCGCGGCAGAACCAAATAACCACACCGAGCCACAAGCCAACACCGCGGGGCTGTCCAATGTTGCCCTTATCCTAGCCGAAATGAAAGCCCAACAAGAGGACAACAGGGCACGTCAAGACCGTGATGACTACCGTGCCCGCAAGAAGGCTGATCTTGACAAACAAACTCAAATCACCTTGATTGTCACAGCCATTGCCAAACGTTTCCGACAAGAAGACATCCTACGGCCTGACGGAACGAATTTAAGGCAATTGGAGCATATGATCCGTCTACACGCGGCGGAACGCTTCCATGACCCGGACTTCTACCTGTGAGATTCTGATGCGGTTATTGATCATGCTGACAAAATGATTGCCTGCGGTATCATACACTCATCCGTCCACAGCAATCTCACCTACAATCTTCTAGACCTGCCTTTGGCCGCCAGTGTGTATGCTCACCTAGTTACCAAATTCTGTGTGGTAAACCGAGCTGCGCAACTTCAAAAATGGAACAAGCAGATTAGTGTTGACCCCTCTGACCACGCAACAACAGCTGCTCTGTACAAGAAGTTTGCAAACATCTGCAATTCTTTTACCAAACAGGGCATCAAGATGTCATGGGAAGAGATCATTGGCCTTGTGATCTAAAAAAATCTGAAAGACAGCATCCGACAAGTAGTTGACCACAAGGTTGAACTCTACATGGAGTCACACAACTACGTACTCCCGTCATCCCAGGACATGCTCCAATTTGTGGACGCCGCCCAAACAGAACAACGTCTAGCCGAGTCGTCTAGATCAACCAAGACTCACTCCCTGCAAATGAATCTAGCTAGCCAATCAGACCCTTGCGACCCTGAACAAGCTGCAGACCCATCAATGGAGACTAGGGCCATCAACAGGAATCCTTGCTGTTACATCTGCGACAAGCCCAACCACCTGGCTCCCGAATGCCCAAACAAGAAGCGAGGCCAACCAAACAAGACCGGTTCCCCCCCCCCATCCCAGCTCACGTCCCAACCCTGCCTTCCCACCTTGTTCGATCACTTACAATTTTGACTGTGCTCCATGTGTCCGCCTGCTACAGCCTGAAAAACCACGCCAGCAACAGTCCAACCAGATCACCCCACCCACCCAAAGAGAATCAGTCAACACCAGAGGCAAGGCAGTTGAAGCCCAAATGATCAACCCGGATCTGTTTGCTGATGACAATGAAGAGTGCTATACGTTTGAAAAAGAATCGCTCTTGATTGAACCATCTCTCAAACGCTTTAACATTTGCGGGTTCTCAGTAGAAAAGGACAGTCAAGAAGCGCTGTGGGACTCCGGAGCCTCCGATAACGTCACAGGCAACAGGTACGCATTACATGACTTCAAATTACGAAGACATCCCATTGCTGTGAAAGTAGCGACTGACGGGCCGTGCAATTACATTACAGGCACGGGTACGCTGAGATTTTGAGGGATGAGATCAACAACCATCAAAGTTAAGGGAGTCTTTTATTGTGTGCAAGCACGTTCAACCTTCATGTCAATTGGTGCTTTCAAGAAGGCTAACGCGCGATTCCATGTTTCTGGCAGTTTTGACACAATTGATTTACTCAGCAAATCGGGAAAGCTTTTGTTGACCAGCGAATTTAACCACAAGGCAAATAGCTGGCCCCTACCATCTCCAATCTGCATTCCCAATTTTTCCCATGTTTCTCTGTCAAGTTGTACCAATGATTCACACAATAAAATTGAGATGAACTCATTGTTCAAGTCCCCCCACCTGATTGAGAACAGCCAGTTCTCCTGGAATCCAGAGGAATTATCAAACAACAAGAAGACCCTTCTCTTTTGGCACCACTTGTTTGGACATGCCAGCCTACAACAAATTAGAAGGTTAGTCAAGTTGAAGTTGGGGATGGACTTCCCAAACAAATGCCCGCCGGCTCAATCAAATGTCCCGTATGTGCCATTTGCATAATTTTTTAGGTGGATTAACCGGGGTGTTTTAAATAAAAATAAAGCTAAGAAAAAATGTATTTATATATAACAGAAGGTGGTATTATGAGATGGAAGGTTTGGGTGATTGGTAGATGTGGTGATGTTGGTGGATGGTTGATTGGGATAAGATAAGATGAGATGTTGTAAGTGTATGTGAGTGAGTGGAATACAAATGATGGGCCATGAATGGCCAAGTATTTATAGAGAAGAAAGGGTTGAGCAAAGCAGTGCTGCAGACTTTCCACGAGAAAAGTCTTGTGGCCATTTCTGCTTTTGCAAAGATAAGAAAAGTACATTAAACTTTTCTTTTCTTGTAATGAATGCATAATTCTTCTTTTGCATTTCTTTTTCTCACAAAGTAATCTGCTGCAAAGTTAGCAGCATTTTTCTCAGCTGATAGCTCAGCAACTTCTGTGGAATAATTCTCAGCATTTGTTGCAGATGCTGCAACATTAGTACACATCTCAGCACTTAATGCTGAGATGGTAATATTCCCTTCTACAGGGATTATACCTTCAACATTGCAAAGCTACCAAGACTACCACCCTTGGACCAAGCAACAGATGCTCAGAGAAGCTTTCCGCTGTGTGCGTCAACCTCATGGGGCCGTTTGACCCTCCGACAATGACCGGCGGTAAGTATGCCATGACCATCCGCGACACATTCACTTCTTACAGTGAAGTCAAGATCCTTAAGGCAAAGTCTGATGCTACCAATGCTATCATTCAGACTATCAACCTGTGGGAGAAACAGACAGGAGGCACGTTGAAGATCCTCTGCTCAGACAATGGGGGGGAATTTGAGTCAAAGTTCCTAGCCAACTACTTGTCCAAAAAAGTCGTCGTAGCAGAAAGGTTGCTACCTTACCATCACTTCTAGAATGGGGCCGCCAAGCGCTACAATTGGATGGTGCAAGATATGGGGCAAAGCGTACTCTATGACAGCCAACTTGGCAAAAGTTTTGGGGGTATGCCTTCATCTGGTTGGCATGGACTCTCAATCGCATTCCAAACAAGACGTCAAAGATCATAACTTTGTATGAGTTCTTCTACAGTGACAAACCCCAACTTGAAAGTACTTGGGTTTTTGGGTCAAAGGCGTTTGTCCTTGTTGCACCAGAAAAAAGGAAGAAACTTGTTGATTGCGCCGTAGAGGGACTTGTTGTTGGAGACATCAAGGAATCTAAAGGATGGACCTTATGGATCCCGGCAACTCAGAAGCTGGTGTCCTCAGCTTGGGCCGACTTTGGACAAAACAGCCTCCCCTCTGGCCCAGAAACCAAAGACGTCAAGGCGCTTGATCTCGGCAACTTCAAAGACGAAGAAGCCGTTGTGGAAAAAGAGAAGAACATAGATTAACTGGCCAACATACCAATCCAAACCCAGGAAAACGTCCCCACCTCTTTCAGAGGAGCTATGAAATCCGCACAAGCCAAAGAATGGAAGAAGGAGATAGACAAAGAGCAGTGTGGAAGGTCCGTCCACTACCACAAACCAAAAGGCGCTTGGAGCGCAATGGGTCTTTGCAAAGAAGACCAACGGCAATGGATCCATCCGTTACAAGGCGCGCTATGTGGCCAAGGGGTTCAACCAAATAGAAGGTAACAACTCTGCACAGAGTTTTGCTCCAACAGCAACATTTACCTTGATGCGTGTGCTTCTCACAATTGCGGCTAGCCACAAATGGCCCATATACAACTTTGACTTTGTGGAAGCCTATCTTAATGCGCCAATAGACAAAGAAGTATGGGTGAAGGCACCAAAAGGATTACCGGTGTTGGATGGAGAAGCGTGCTTATTGGATAAGGCGCTCTATGGTACAAAACAGGCGGCAAGATGTTGGTGGAAACACCTGAGCTCCACCCTGTTGTCATTAGGATATGAAGCAACCTACTATGATTTGAGCGTGTTTCAACTTGCTCCTGAGTCAGAGACAACCTGACAAAGCAAAACTAGTAATGTAGAAATTAATGAAAATACATGAAAAATAAAAACAAAATTATTACCATATGTACAAACCCTGAAAATAGTACATATGCTAATAATTGATACCAAATAGACATGAAATAACTATAATAATAAGGAATAATCATAAGGTAACCATAGTAACACATAAAAGTAAGAATAATAACTAGTAACCTTATTTTTAACCAAAAACCTTAACAAAGTTCTGGACCCTTAAAAATAAGTTGGAGCCAAAATATATAACCACTTTTTACAGAAAGTGTGAATAAATTCTAAACCTTGAGGATAACTTAGAAAATTATGTCATAGTCTGAATCCTCATGTAAAATAATGTACGGTCCCTCACTGGAAGTGCCCCCGAATTCCTACTTGTTCACCTTGAACCAATTACTTGTAACAATTGGCCACACCCACGTGTCACAGATGCACATTACACACGTATGTACTTGATATATATGCATACTGTATGTGAAAGGACCAATTATGGACTTATAATTGAGGTGTATTGTATAGTTTGAGAGTTAGGCCCAATTGGGGTTTAAACCTCCAACCCCGCGCGTGGATTATATAATCCAATTGGAAATTGGCCAAATGCGTGAAAATAGGCAATTACCTAGTTACCAGGTATGTACAAGCATAACCAGTGTACAGGTAGATTCTACATGACGGATTTGCAAGGTTTAAGTAATAAAAACCTTGAATGCCTAAGATTAACACAGCCAGTGTGGCCTTTAAAGATTGGCCATAGCCATTTGTGGCCCATTTCCGTCATCTGTGGCCCATTTCAGATACAATCACACGTCAGTGTTGCTATGTACCTTGGTTACAATGACTAAATAGGTTATTAAGGTCATGGAAAGCACTTGTGACTCTGAAACAATGACCAGCAGTGTCATTGGGATGAGCCCTGTTAGTGCCAATCTCCTGAATTGGCCACATTGCGCTGAAATCCATTTACTGCACGCACACAGGCAGAAAGGTCCTCTACTATGAGTGAAATTAGTATATATAGAGCCCTCTTTCCACGCCAAAAGTTGTTCATCATCATCAATATATATTACAGTCAATCAGTTACGCCATGTCCTGTCCTATTTCAGTTACTCTGCTCTGTTTGCCTGTTTTATTCTTGGTGTTCCTTCTTCAACCAACCCTTCAAAGTGTCCAGCTCCTGCGCAGAAACCTACCAATCTACCCAGCAGCTCTACTTCACATCCCTACGTGGCTTTTTAGCTTGAAAGAAGCAATAGTGAGTACTTCTTTCATCCTTCTGTCCCCATTCTGGTTCCTTAATTGGAAAAGCACTTTGGTACCACCTTCTGTTACGCAGAAACCCATTGTTTGCTTAATCAGATACCACCCTGCTTAGCAGATCTCTGATTTAGAGGGCACCTACAAACACCCCTGCACCAGCAGGCCCCTCTATAAAAAAGAATTATATTCTTTTTGTTTCTTTCCTGCTACTTTTCTACGTGAAATTATCCTACTCTACCCTTATTTTGAACCCTTATCATCTTGTGTAGCTAAAAGGTACTAGCCCTTGGCATCACAGAGGCTGACAGCGTGTATACCCTGAGCAACAAAACCAACCGCTCAATCATATGGATACATGAAGATGACGGTATTGTCACCGGCTCTTCCAACACGGCCCTGAAGAAACTAGAAGACCAGTTGAAAGGGAGTCTTGAGATCAAATGGAACAAAGGACTCACCAACATGGTTGGCGTCAACATCCGTCGGACTTCTCATGGCTTTGAGCTGAGCCAACCTACCCTGATTGACAACATTCTGAAGGAATGTTGCGATGGAACAACCATCAAAGCCATGCCATTGCCAGAGGGCTTTAACAGCAAATTTGCCAATGACGACCCCGGGTTAAACCAGACTGAATACCTCTTGATCATTGGAAAACTCAACTATGTCTCAGTTGGCACCCGGCCGGACATCACCTATGCAGTAAACTGCCTAGCCCGGTTCTCTTCCAGGCCGTCACCGAAACACTGGAAGGCGCTGAACCACCTTGTCTGCTATCTGGCCGGAACAAAGGATTGACACCTGAAAATCAGCCCTTCCCGGACAGACGTCCGCCCCGTCAAGTGCTTCACCGACGCCAACTGGGGCGGACCAAATGCGCGCTCAACCTATGGTGTTCTCATCCGCTTTTACGGATGTCCAATCATGTGGGTATCCAGAAGACTTGTAACAGTGGCTAGCTCAACTTGCCAGGCCAAATACATGGCCCTAAGACATGCAACCCAACATTCGCTTTGGATAAGAAACCTGCTACAAGATATTCTTGGCGTAGACTTTGCTGTTTACATCTTCTGCGATAACCAGTCGGCAGTAAAGATTGCGTGCAAAGATTCCTCCAACAAACGGACCCAACATGTTGAGTGCGAATTCTACATAGCAAATCAAGCGTTACATGAAGGCAAGACTCAACTCAGCTGGATCCTAGGAAAGGATCAACTGGTAGACGTCCTAACCAAAGCTCTAGGGAAATCAGCTCATCAGTTGGCTGGACTTGCGCTTCAAGGATACCCAGGATGGAAAGTTTCTTTTTTGTTTCAATAGTTTTCTTTTTTCTTCATATTTTTTTTTTGCCTCGTTTAACCTCCTCCGTTTTTCCTTATTTTACATTCATTATTTTTTTTCATTGTTTTTCATGTGTGTCAATTCCTTGTTGAGGGGGGGGGATGTTAGTACATGTAGAGGACATGTCCGTAGTTCTTGACTACGTGGCCTGTCACACATTTTGTAGTTAGTATTTATACCTTCATTCCTCACTTGAGTAATGAAGTATCTTTTCCTCCGAGCTCACCCACCAACATAAAGTCCCGGACGTGTCTCGCAAGAAGCTCTACAGTAAGGCCTGCCTATCCATTCTACTCTCCTACCTTTCAGATGGCAATGGGTTCCGTCTCTGGGACTTGGAGAAGAAATGTGTCGTGAAATCCCAATATGCGATCTTTGAAGATTGTTCCTTCCCTTATGGCTCTAAGCTTGCCACCTCACCATCCCCTATTCAGGTTGAGATATCCTGGCCGCCTCCGACTTCCGCACCCAACTCATCTGATCCTGTAACACCGCCTGTCAGCCTCTGTGATGCCAAGGGCTAGTACTTTTTAGCTACACAAGGTGATAAAGGTTCAAAATAAAGGTAAAGTAGGATAATTTTACATAGAAAAGTAGTAAGAGGAAGGTATAAAAGAATATAATTCTTTTATAGAGGGGCCTGCTGGCGCAGGGGTGTTTCTAGGTGCCCTTTAAATTAGAGATCTGCTAAGCAGGGTGGTATCTGATTAAGCAAACCATGGGTTTCTGCGCAACAGAAGGTGGTACCAAAGTGCTTTTCCAATTAAGGAACAAGAATGGGGACAGAAGGATGAAAGAAGTACTCACTATTGCTTCTTTCAAGCCGAAAAGCGTCGTAGGGGGGTGAAGTAGAGCTGCTGGGTAGATTTAAGGGTTTCTGCACAGGAGCTGGACACGTAGAATGGTTGATTTGAAGGGAACACCACGGATAAAACAGGCAAAACAGGGCAAAGTAACTGAAATAAGGACAAGAAACGGCATAACTGATTGACTGTGATAATAATTGATGATGATGAACAACTTTTGGCGTGGAAAGAGGGCTCTATATATACTAATTTCACTCAAAGTGGAGGACCTTTCTGCCTGTGTGCGTGTAGTAACTGGTTTTTAGCGCAATGTGGCCAATTTGGGAGATTGGCACTAACAAGGCTCATCCCAATGACACTTCTGGTCATTAATTCAGCGTCACAAGTGCTTTCCATGACCTTAATAACTTATTTAGTCATTGTAACTAAGGTACATAGCAACACTGACGTGTGAATGTATCTGAATTGGGCTACAAATGACGCAAATGGGCCACAAATGGCTAAGGCCAATCTTTAAAGGCCACGCTGGCTATGTTAACCTTATGTATTCAAGGTTTTTATGAAACCTTGTAAATAAACCACATAGAATCTACTTTTACCCTAGTTAAACTTGTACACATGTGGTAACTAGGGGATTAGCTATTTCCACGCATTTGGCCAATTTCCAATTGGATTATATAATCCACGCGCGGGGTTGGAGGTTTAAACCCCAATTAGGCCTAACTCCTAAACTATACACAACACCTCAATTATAAGTCCATAATTGGTCATTTCACATATAGTATGCATATATAACAAGTACATACGTGTGTAATGTCTGTGTGATATATGTTTGTGGCCAATTCTTGTGGGTAATTGGTTCAAGGTGAAGGAGTAGGAATTTAGGGGTACTTCCAGTGAGGGACCCTTCATTAATTTGCATGAGGATTCAGAATATGACATAATATTCTAAGTTATCCTCAATGTTTAGAAGTTATTTAGTATTTTTGTAAAAAGTAGTTGTTATTTTAATTCATTACTTATTTTTATGGTGCCAGGACTTTGCTAAGCTCATTGCATAAAAAAAAGTAAACTGAGTTTTTTGTGCATTATTAGTCATATAAATGAGTCTTAATACTGTAGTAATCATGTCTCTTTTTATGTTACTTTTGTCAGGTTGGCTCTGTCATAGTAGCAAGCTGACACCGCCAATTCCAAACCCGGCTCCACCTGCTCCGGATGTACCAATCCCTGACCGGCCCAACCCACAACCTGCTTCCCCGGTGGACTCGTGTTCTTATCTTCCTCTCCTTGAAGTACCCCTCCAACCTCGCAACAATTGACGTGTAACTGCCTCGATACACTCTCCTCAAAACAGCGCCCGCCCTTCCCCTTGAGCCCCTTCTCCCAGCTCACTTCCCACAACTCCTCCACGCCAATCCTCACCACCTCCCTCCGACATCACTCTCATCACCCTGCTGCCTTGCCCTCCGCCCAAACCGGCCTCAAGTCCTCCGGAGCCCTCTGGTCCAGTGTCTGTACCATCTGCCCCGCCAGCTGATCACGTACCCTCCCCTCCACCGCAATGTAAGTCTGGCAGGGAGAGAAAGCCGCCTGATTGCTACTTGCAGTAGTCAAAGCATGCCAAGGCTATCAAGGACATCAACACGCCAAAGACATGGAAACAGCTCCTCCGATCCCCTAATCGACATTGCTGGTTGAAATCTGCTGAGGATAAATTCACCTCACTTCTGGGAATGCAAACTTGGACGCTTGTACCTCGGCCGGAGAAACAAAAAATAATTAAATCTAAATGGGTTTTTAAAGTGAAGAGGCGCCCCAATTGATCCATCCAAAAGTTGAAGGCCCAACTTGTTGCAATGGGATATTCTCAAGGACATGGCCTCAATTACCAAGAGGTATTCTCTCCAACCCTTTGACTGGAAACCTTGCGGCTCATCTGCAGTCTGCTTGCTATTCAAAACTGGAAGGGCTGCCAGGTTGATTTCACCACGGCTTTCCTCAACGGCCATCTCGACAGGCCAGTATACATGGAACAACCGCCAGGTTTTGAGGATCCTCACCATCCCGACCGGGTATGCCAGGTGGATCACTCCCTCTATGGCCTTAAACAATCTCCGCGCCAGTGGAACATTGAGCTGCACAAGGCACTCATGTCCCTTGGGCTATCCAACTCTGTCTACAATCCCACCCTTTACTTCAAAGTCTCCAACAATAAGCTTGTTGGAGCCCTCACTATGCACTTCAATGATCTAGCCATTGTGGGCGAGCCGGCCTTTGTAGACTCTCTCATTGCGTCACTCAAAACTAAATTCAAAGTGGGTGCCGATGAATACCTCCACCACTTTCTTTCCATTAAAATTACTCGAGACATCCCCAACAGACTTCTCTACATGAATCAGTCGCACTATATTGACGAGATAAGCAGCAAGTTACTCAATGATCAGGCCTCGGCAGTCTCTGTCCGTACCCCAACCGATTTGAACTTCAAAGACCTTTGACATAGGACCTCAACAGACCCGTCCTCCTCCGGACTGTATAATCAACTCATAGGGAGTCTTCTTTGGGTCTCCCAATGCACCCAACCGGACATTATGTTTGCCGTCAACCGGTTATCTCAGCATCTCCGAGACCCATCAGAGGCCCATTGGCAGGCAGCCGTTTGCGTGCTCCAGTATCTCAAGACCACCAGTTTCCTCAAGCTCCGCTTAGGCGGAGATCTAACCTGCGCCGGCTTCTCTGACTCCGACTGGGCGGAAGATTAAGATGATCAACGCTCCATGTCAGCATACACTTACCGCATTGGCATTGGTGCCATCTCCTGGAAGTCCAGAAAACAAGCCACAGTGTCCCTCTCCAGCACAGAGGCCGAGTACAAGGCTCTCTCTGACTCGTGCAAAGAGGGCCTGTGGATTTGCCACATCCTGACGGAACTCCGACTCCGCCCAGACAACCCTATTGCGCTTCATGTTGACAACAAGGGTGCCGAAGCCCTTGCCAAGAACCCCGAACACCACGCGTGCACAAAACACATTCATATGTGGTACCATTTCATTAGGGAATGTGTTCAGGATCAGGAGATAGCCATGCTACATGTCTCCACAAAAGACATGCTGGCCGACATGCTCACCAAACCCCTCAACAGGGTTCTTCTGGAACAACATTGGCAAATGTTTGGAGTGGTGGATTAGTTTTCTTTCTTTTTTTTTCTTCTTTTCCTCCTCTTTTTCTGCCTATCTTCTTCTTTTTCCTTCCTTTTGTTTCATTCCTTTTTCTTCTCTTCAGGTCTGCAGCAAAGGGGGGTGTTGGAGTAGTTGATGTCTTTTTCCTTTCCATCATTTTCTCCCTGTTTTTTCTTGTGCTTTAGCCCTTTCACTCAGTTGTCTCTTTAATGTCACAGACCACTCACCATACCTGGGACCACGGACGTGGAAGGATGACTCTCCTCATCCTTCCTGAATCATGTCCACTGGCCCCAGGTATGTGGTTATCATTTCTCTGTTGTTTCTTCTCCTTTTCTCTCTTCTCTTCTTCTCTCCTTTTCTGTTTCCATTCATTGCTGAAGCAATGATTTTATCCTTCCTGCACCGTGTCCACTGGCCCCAGTTCATTCCATCAACATATTGGGAGGTACTACTCAACTCCCTCATTGAGCGGACAGCCTGATGGCAAAGTAGGGATGGCTACTACTTGCAAAATAGGCTTGCTGCTGGATTGAGAGGAATTTCTTAACCTTCCCGTCAAGCAGGAGAACTGTTGGGCAATAGTTACAACTTGACCTACCATTCAAATAGGCAGCCTCTTGGCAAGTAGGTACAGATGTACCTACCTGTCAAGCAGGAAGCCTGCTTGGCAAGTAGGTACAGCTGTACCCAACTGTTAAGCAGTCACTCTTCTTGGAAACTAGATATAGCTGTGCCTATCCATTGAGCAGGGGTCCTGCCAAGCTAATAGGGAAGCCTGTGCTTGCAAATCAGGCTGCCTGCTTGCCAAGCGGGTAGAGCCTCTACCAGCTTGACCAGCAGGTCACCCTGCTGGCTGAGCTGGTACAGCCTGTACCTGCTCAGCAAGTAGGGCACCCTGCTGGCCAAGCTGGCACAGCCTGTACCTTCTTGGCAACTGTAAGGGTGACCTGATGGCAAAGCTGGTACAGGATGTTCCAGCTTGGCCAGCAGGGTGAACTGCTGGCCCAGCCTGTACCTGCTTGGCAAGCAGGTAACCCTGCTGGCCAAGCTGACCCAGCCTGTACCTGCTTGGCAAGCAGGTAACCCTGCTGGCCAAGCTGACCCAGCCTGTACCTTTTTGGCAAGCAGGGTGTCCTGCTGGCCAAGCTGGTACTGGCCGTACCACATTGGTCAGCAGGTCACCCTGCTGGCCAAGCTGGTACAGGCTGCACCAGCTTGACCAGCAGGGGCACCTGCTGACTGACTTGGCCAGAAGGTGACCAGCTCAGCCAGCAGGGCAACATGTTGGCCAAGCAGGTACATGATTTGTTCTAGTTTCTGGGAAGTTACAGGCCATACCAGCTTGGCCAGTAGGGTGTTCTGGTTGCCGGGCAGGTACAGCCTGTACCAGCTTGGCCTTCAGGGTTACCTGCTTTCCGGGCAGGCCAAGCAGTCTGCTTGGACAGGTAAGAAGACTGCTTGGACCGGCAAGCCAACTGCTCTGACCGGTGAGCAGATTGCTCAGACTGGCAAGCAGGCTGCTTGGACCAGTGAGCAGACTGCTCAGACCAGTGAGCAGACTGCTCAGACCAGTGAGCAGACTGCTCAGACCAGTGAGCAGACTGCTCAGACCAGTGAGCAGACTGCTCAGACCAGTGAGCAGACTGCTCAGACCAGTGAGCAGACTGCTTGGACCGGTGAGCAGACTGCTTGGACCAGGAAGCAGACTGCTTGGGCTGCCGTTAGCCCAAGCTAATGACCCGTTGGACCTGGTCCAATGTCTTCTCGGACTCACCTGGCCCAATAATCCAGACAGATTGGACCAGTGGTCGTGACCAGCTGGTTCAATCAGGCTGACTGATTGAACCAGCTTTTTCCAGCCGGAGGGACTGATTGGTCTCATTCTTTGGACCAACCTTGGTCCAAGTAGACCTCAAGCTGTCTGCTTGGAGCAGCTGCACCCACCGCTTGGACCACATTGCCTCAAGCTGTACTTGAGCCAGTGTGGGAACTCCTTTTGGGATAGATTGGAAGTTCTGTGAGGGGGAAATAACATACACTACCAGAAAATCTGCTTCAACTGCCACCAGTTGACATGCAGGCTAGCCCCATCTTACTCCCCTTTTATTTCCAATTTAATCCAAAACAACTTTTTTGGCACAGTCACTGTGCACAATGCACAGTGACTGTGCATTAATTGAAGTTGGGTTCAAGTTTTTTTTGAGTAAGATTCAAGTAAAACACAAGTTAAATCAAAGTGACTGCATGTCAACTGGTGGCAGTTGAAGCAGATTTTCTGGTAGTGATAAGCTAGATAATATTCCAGATATATATGAACTATTACAACTGTTAAGGGTGGTTTGAAGGACCTGCCCCTCTATAATACTACGTAAGAGTTATCACAACAAAATTTATTGTTGCGGCAAACTAATGATAGAGATAACTATATGTAGCAGTCTCTTATCAGACCTAGATCAACTATGCCTCAGCAAGTAAAAGAGATGAAGTGGAAATGTTGATATCTGTGGATGTGGATGTGGAATGAGTGAGGTGGCAAACTTAAAAAAGTCTTGCACCCGTGCTCTGCGGCGTGAGCACTTGTAGCCTGGGCAAGGTTTGGTTGTGACCTCGCCCGCAAGGCGAGGGACTTATCAATTAGGGGAGATTCTTGCATGAGGGTATCTCACCCTTTTGGTGTAACCAATTTTCAAACCCACCCACCGCATAGCTCCCGTGGAGCAGTAGATCCGTGTTTTTTTGCCTTGCATGCCTGCATCTTCCTGTTCATCCCACCAACTCAGATCATCTGTCTTGCCTCAACTTTGAGACTTACAGGCCAAAAGAAATTGGAATCTTGAGATTCCAGATGTGCATTGGTAACTGACCGTTAATCCCAAATGCATAGTTTTTCTGACCGTTGACATGCTCCTTTTTTTCTCTCGGGAGATCCCTCTTTTTTTTGTCGAACGTTCTTTTTTCACAATCTCATCTTGTCAATCTCTTTTCTCCTTACCAGATCTTCTCTTCCAATCCTTTGGACGCATACATTGACCTCCATATTTATTTCTACTTGGCTCAGCCCAATGACCAAACCTCTATTGTATTGTACATCTTCACCAAAATAAATCATAATTACAATGACCACCAATGTCCCAGGCAGTCCATCCTTGCACAAAACCCGTCCGATCTGAAGATTTCAAGATCAAGCAAATATGTGATCTAATTGAAGAGCTAGACTATACACCCAAGTTGTTCCTTGAAGTCTTTCTCAAAAACAAAAATGCAGCTGTTGCATGTCGATTGTGGGGAACTCATACAGGATGGCCATCAATGCTTAGACTCCTCAATGCAATTAGCAAAGTAGTGTGCAAAAAATCTGTCGGCGAGGATTATTGGCAACAGTACATACTCTCTGAGGTAAGTCATTTAAGCTCAAAATAGTCACTTTCATTCCGTTGACTCACATTTTCATTTCTTGCATTCCTCAGCCACAAAAATTGTCGCAAAGCAAAAACCTCCTCGTGGTGCCTACCCAAAAGGAGCGTACCACAATGCCAAGACCATCTCGCCCAATCTATTCAGCCCAAAGTTCAAGTCAGAATTTGATCAGGCTCTTTTGGAGGAACACATGCCTTTCAGCCTCTGTGATGCCAAGGGCTACTACCTTTTAGCTACACAAGGTGAAAAGAGTGCAAATGATGGGTAGAGTGGAGTATTTTCACGTAGAAAAGTAGTAAAGAAAGAAATAAAAAGAATATAATTCTTTTTTATAGAGGGGCCTGCTGGCGCAGGGGTGTTTGTAGGTGCCCTCTAAATCAGAGATCTGCTAAGCAGGGTGGTATCTGATTAAGCAAACAATGGGTTTCTGCGTAACAGAAGGTGGTCCCAAAGTGCTTTCCAATTAAGGAACCAGAATGGGGACAGAAGGATAAAAGAAGTACTCACTGTTGCTTCTTTTACGCCAGAAAGCCACGTAGGGGTGTGAAGTAGAGCTGCTGGGTAGATTGGTAGGTTTCTGCGCAGGAGCTGGACACTTTGAAGGTTGATTTTAAGACTGCACACCAAGAATAAAACAGGCAAGCAGAGCAGAGTAACTGAAATAGGACAGGACACGGTGTAACTGATTGACTGTAATACTAAATGATGATTCTTAACCACATTTGGCGTGGAAAGAGGGCTCTATATATACTAATTTGACTCATAGTAGAGGACTTTTCCTGCCTGTGTGCTTGTAGTTGCTGAATTCCAGCGCAATGTGGCCAATTTGGGAGATTGGCACTAACAAGGCTCATCCCAATGACACTGCTGGTCATTATTTCAGCGTCACAAGTGCTTTCCATGACCTTAATAACCTATTTAGTCATTGTAACCAAGGTACATAGCAACACTGACGTGTGATTGTATCTGAAATGGGCCACAGATGACAGAAATGGGTCACAAATGGCTATGGCCACTCTTTAAAGGCCACGCTGGCTGTGTTAATCTTAGGTATTCAAGGTTTTTATTACTTAAACCTTGCAAATCCGTCATGTAGAATTTACCTGTACACTGGTTATGCTTGTACATACCTGGTAACTAGGTAATTGCCTATTTTCACGCATTTGGCCAATTTCCAATTGGATTATATAATCCACGCGCGGGGTTGGAGGTTTAAACCTCAATTGGGCCTTACTCTCAAACTATACACAACACCTCAATTATAAGTCCATAATTGGTCCTTTCACATACAGTATGCATATATATCAAGTACATACATGTGTAATGTGCATCTGTGACACGTGGGTGTGGCCAATTGTTACAAGTAATTGGTTCAAGGTGAAGGAGTAGGAATTTGGGGGTGCTTCCAGTGAGGGACCCTACATTATTTTACATAAGGATTCAGAATATGACATAATATTCTAAGTTATCCCCAAGGTTTAGAAGTTATTCAAACCTTCTGTAAAAAGTGGTTATTTATTTTAGTTCTAACTTATTTTTAAGGGTCCAGAACTTTGTTAAGGTTTTTGGGTAGAAATAAGGTTACTAGTTATTATTCTTATTTTTATGTGTTACTAGGGTTACCTTATGATTATTCCTTGTTATTATAGTTATTTCATGTCTATTTGGTATCAATTATTAGCCTATGTACTATTTTCAGGGTTTGTACATATGGTAATAATGTTGTTTTTATTTTTCATGTATTTTCATTAATTTCTATATTACTAGTGTTGCTTTGTCAGGTTGTCTCTGACTCAGTACCAAGCAGACAATGCCATTCTTATTTAATCTTTTGTACAACAAAATGAACAACCAACTCGGGAAGAAGTAGCAAACGATGTGGACTCGGAGCATGAAAAATTGGAGGCCGAAGACACCGACTCCAAGGACAAATGCATGTTCAATGGAAACACTTTTAGGGATTGTAAGAAGAAGGCTTCTTTTGACCATCCTCAATGAGCTCGTTTGGTATGTTTTATTCTTCCTTCCTTCCTACACTATTTCTAATTTAAACATGTCTAACAAAAAAAAAGATTTGATTTGGCAGACGGAGTTGACCATAACCACAATGGTTGCATTGGTATGCAATTGTCAGAACAACAGGAAACAACTAGCAAACTCAATAACCTTACTTGCGTGTGGTGTTACCGACCGTGTCAACACATTCCTATGATACATCGGTCTTTCTTCTTCACGTCAAACTGCCCACAATGCCTTGAAACGCTTGAGCTATCAATCCAAAAGACAAATTGGTTTCAAGATGATGAGCCCTTCGGAACACCCATCTCTTGCTCCGTTTTTGTGCTTTGATAAGCTTGACTTTGAGCAGAAGGTACACACAAAATCTCTGGGCCATTCAAATCACATGTTTCATGGCACCAGGGGATATTTACATCAGTTGAACCCTAAGCTGCTTGCTTCTGTCCCAAGCAGCGAGCTTACCTTGGAAAGTTACAACCAATCTATGTCAAAGGTTTCCGATCTTCAAGTCCAGCCCCAAATGTTTGTGCCGCAGCCCAAGGAAGACTTGCACTGGACTCTTGTCTTGAAGAGCCAAATTGCCCAAGCAATGCTTGAACAGGTTTCTGAAGCTTCTGATTCCAAAGTTTCAATTGCAACCCAGCCACTTGGCATGATCAGATTTCACCTGAAGAACCAGATATCACAATGTTAAAACTTATGATTGCTTTGGACGACTTGTCCCAAGGAGTCGGCAAAGTCTTTGAGGCTATAGTTAATCAGTCACAGCCGTCCATGACTGAATTTGCCGATCATCTCCAGCTTATTGATGCTGACTTGGGATCTTGTACCAATGTTTCTAGCTTACAAAACCAACAAATTCCCAGCAACCACGGCGAGGAAGATCTCAAGAAAATTCTTACCATATTAGGTGGAGCACACACCCTGTGGAATTTTGGGCATGCAATCTACTCAAAGCATTATGGCAAGAACTCGGATTCGCGAGATTTGGTTGTGTGGCGTTTTTTACAAGGTCTAGGAATTCCCTGTCCAACCGCTGCCGACAAGAAAGATTATACCTTGATGATAAAGAATATAGAAAAAATACACAAGGCCATCCTGGTTTATTGCATCAAGTGCGTGTCATCATTTCAATTTCCACTATCACCCAAAATATGAATTACTAATGTATTTTTGAAAAAAACAAGAGTCGTGATGGGTACTGAGAATCAAGTTGTTAGTGAGGAACTTCTGAAATTGCCAAGTGCAAAACTGGCCTAGTATATTCAAGCAACCTTTGATTGATTCTTCACCCCTGAAGCAAAGAAAACTGCCGCTGAGACATCCCCAAAGCTGTCCAGCTTGATATTATGTCTATTGGATTTTGCTACTGTTGTTGAAGGGAAGACCACAATGAAGGGTGGCAACATTGGAAGGTTGATGAATGTATGGAAGCGATGGGCAGTCATCTCTCAAGGAATTAAAAGTCTGACTCAATACTCAATCCACCTACCTCAAATGATTATCCTCCTGACGCAAGTCCTAAAACCTGGTCTTGCTTGTGTCATCTTACACTCTTATTTAATTGCCCCCAGTGGACGACAAAAGCATTATCTTGCCAAGTATCAACTTCTTGAGATGAAAAATTTCTGGGCAGTCATCTCTCAAGGAATTAAAAGTCTGACTCAATACTCAATCCACCTACCTCAAATGATTATCCTCCTGACGCAAGTCCTAAAACCTGGTCTCGCTTGTGTCATCTTACACTCTTATTTAATTGCCCCCAGTGGATGACAAAAGCATTATCTTGCCAAGGATCAACTTCTTGAGATGAAAAATTTCTGGTTGAAATTTCTTTTCAACCATTCAGGTCGCGGGACTAATATCAAACGCCTCATGAATTCATACTCTGTCAATATTACATTTTTAAGCAATAGATACACTTTGCAATCAACATATTATTGATCCTTTCTAAACTGGGGCTCTGAATTCTCTTCTAGCTTCAAAATCTGATACACAACTTGGCAAGCGGCTGTGGAAAAGACAATATATTTCAATCTCATCACAACAAAATCAATGTTATCTATATGAATAAGTGCCTCTGGATGTGTCGCCAAAACAATGTATGCTTAGCTAATCATACAATTGATGAATCTGTACCCACCGCTGTGGGAACTCCCTTTGGGATGGATTGGCAGTTCTGTGAGGGGGAAATAACAGAAGATAATATTCCAGATATATATGAACTATTACAACTGTTACGGGTGGTTTGAAGGACCCTCCCCTCTATAATACTACATAAGAGTTATCACAACAAAATTTATTTTTGCGGCAAAC
Organism: Puccinia coronata f. sp. avenae; assembly: GCA_002873125.1. Taxonomy (NCBI): domain Eukaryota; kingdom Fungi; phylum Basidiomycota; class Pucciniomycetes; order Pucciniales; family Pucciniaceae; genus Puccinia; species Puccinia coronata. The sequence continues at coordinate 4,432 of PGCI01000212.1, read as the reverse complement.
TAATGATAGAGATAACTATATGTAGTCTCTTATCAGACCTAGATCAACTATGCCTCAGCAAGTAAAAGAGATGAAGTGGAAATGTTGATATCTGTGGATGTGGATGTGGAATGAGTGAGGTGGTGGTTGCTGTCAGGATTTGCCTGAGTGGATGAGGTTGGAAGGGGGTGAGAAGCCCTCCTTTTATATTAAAATATGAGGCATTTTTGCTGGTGGTGACCTCAGATGATGCATTTTTGCTGGTGGTGACCTCAGATGATGCATTTTTGCTGGTGGTGAACTGAACCATGCTCCGTGATTGGTCAGAAATTGATGTTTGAACCGTGCGTCCTGATTGGTCAGAGCTGAATCCTGAGTTCTGATTGGTCAGGAACTGATGGTCAAATCTGAGTGAAATTGAGTTAGCTGAACTGTGACTTATGATTGGTCAGAACTTGATGACTGAATCCCACAAGTTGGCCGGTTGGAGTCTGAGCACCACAAGTTGGCTGGTTTGAGGTTTGTTGAGTACCACAAGTTGGCCGGTTGAGGTCTGAGTACCACAAGTTGGCCAGTTTGAGGAAGTTGGCCATCTGAAGATGATTATGTAACCACAAGACACTATAATACAAAAGCTATGTATATATCCACTTATGATCTATGTATATAAGTAGTATGGATATGTCTAATAATTGGTCCTTTTTAACACATTTGATACTTGAAACCAAAATAGCACACCACACCGGGACACCCATTGGGCCTAGCTGGGTTGAGGTCTGCTTGGACAGGAAAACTTGAGCACTACTTGGATTGGGCCATCCAAGTAGATAATTTTCAATATGACAATCTGACCTGGCCATGAGCCCTGATGCTGTAATGAGAAGCATTTGTAAGTGATACCTACCTGATCCTCTGGACAGGCAGATGCAACCTAACTAACTACCTGTTCCTTCCCTACCGTCTCTAGGCAATGAACTTAGGACAGATGCCCATGGCCCTAGTGGCTATAACCATGGTCCCACTAGTGGGCCCTATTCACTGTTCAAGCCAGGGCCAGGAAATGACAACTGGTACTTGATGTGAGCTACCAACAAGATCCTGCTTTGCCTTAAAAGACAAGCTCCTGGGCTGACCTGATGTTTGGCATGTTGATTCATCTCTGTAGCCAACACCAGTATTTGGCTCTGATATCTCTGCCTTTAGGTAAGGCTTAGACTCAATCTCTTCCTCTTGTTCTTCTCTTTTTTCTGTTTCCTTTTTCATTGTAAATAGTGATACAGCAAATCCAAAAAAAGATGGCACAACTCAAGAAATTTTCTTCATCCAAAAGTTTTTTGCAACCACAAACCTTATGCACCATGTGCCCAAGGTTGCACATTTGGACAATGAGTGTCAAATTTTTTTCCACTCCACCTGTCCTTTTTTTTTCTTCCTGTGCAAATTAGTAATGGCTCTCTGGCCCGGCATTACCCTCCTGATGGCTCCCCCTCTGGTCATTCAGGGTCATCATCCATCCTTGCTTTCCTGATTCTTGTCCCCCCCAGCAACGCCAATCCAAATCCCTCATTCTTGCTTTTTCCACCTTTACATAACCCTTACCATACTCAAAATGTCTATGCCAGTCAACCAGCATTCTTGCACTTTTGCGGAACCACATCAGTCTTTCCCGCGACAACTTCCCTTTGGTTATCAATCTCCGTCCATCAGTGACAATCAACCCAACATCTTGCCTCCCCCGTCCCATACTCCCAGTGTGCTCTTAGGCGTAGCAAACCCAATTTTACATACCAATGTACCTGCACCCAATGCTTTAGATGATTTCTCAGATGCGGATGGGTATGACAATCCCACAGATGAGTTAAGCGTACCCAAAGAGAAGGAGGATAAGCATGTAGGAATACCTATTGACATGAATTACATGATTTGGGTTGAGAAAAAATTTTACAACAATCAGGTCCTTCACAGATGGGTCAAATGTGTTCCAGCGGCCAAGTCAATTCCTTGGACAACAAACATCACGGGTGGGACCTAGCAAGCTTCAAGAAAGCTGTTGCAGCCAACCTCTATTGGCGCACTGGTATAATGGACGTAATTCTCAAGGCCAAGGAGTGCCAAGTCCTTTGCTGGTCTGGCTTTATATCCTGTTGTCAGCTGGCAAGTAAAACCCAGTCACCCCTAGACTGGATTCCTTACTATTTTACTACACCATCTGCAACAGTCTCCAACTTACATCATTTTCACTTCATATTTCCCAGTTTCATACTCATTTCACTGATTTTGTTATTAACATACCTTAAATATGCTTGTACTTAGTGAACATTAGTCAGCCAGACATATAAAGTTGTACTCTCTGAACTCTATTGTTCCCTAGACTTTCAGAAGAGAAGATAATGATAACAACATTTTATTTCCTCTTTTCTCTTTATTTGGAGATAAATCCACGCATCACTACTTCAATGTAGTCAGGTTCCTTTTAAATCCTCATATCACTTTCTGGAACTCAAGACCTGAAGCTCTCAAAAACTTATCAAAGGCTGGGTGTGAATTCTTGGATTGGATCTGACCCATCTACAACTCTGAGCCACTCATGGACAACTCTCAGTAAATCTCCACTTAGTGGATTCAAATCCTCCTGGAGTAACCTACTGCTGACACCGGTGATACACAGTTTCCAAAAACCCAACCGGCTATTTTCAACTCCGAGGGAGAGTTCAACATCTTTGCTCAAAGAGTTGAATACTGTCACAAAGCTACAAAATCCAAGCCTTGCTGTACAATCACCATTGACATGGACAACCCCAACCCTTGCAAGAAAGACCCCACAGCTGTATGTCTTGTTATTTCACCAAAGAAGTTGGATGACGTACTAACCCAAATTATGCCTTGCATTTGTTTGTATCTCATTCAACAGATGACTGAGGCAGATGAAGCTTTTTTGATGGCATACAGAACCCCGCAAAAGTGCAAAGCTGTGATGCAGACCTGCCTCTGAAAAGAAAAAAAAATTTCAGTCACACATGCACCAGGGGAGAATTTATGGCACTGGCATGCCAGTGCCACTCCATGTGTTTTTACTGGAACCCGGGGCCAATGATTCTATTTGTCAGTTCCCTTTGAACCTGAAATGATGTTGATGTGGTTTAAGATAATTGGACAACATCTTCTGAAGTGAACCACAAAGCAGGCTGATGTTGAAATGATCAAAATTGTAACTTTATGATGAATGAATCCACAAATTATGTACAACTTGGCCAGAACTTTGGTCAATCTTCTGACTTTCTGAATTTTCATATGGTCCAATCATCATTAGGCCATATCAAAAAAGCATCTTGAATAACAATAAAAAAGTCTTTCCATTCATTGTGTACAAAGAAATAAGCTGATGAACAAGTCCATACCAACCATCATGAATAATTTCATGGATTTTTCAAGGCAATTTCCATCTAAAACTCTTAAAAATATCTTCTGTACCCCTAGATTATCAAAAAAAAGTGTACTAAAAGCATTCTAATTATATATTTAGCACATGTAGAGCTAAATTTGAACTCAAATTTCCTTCAGAAGCTAAATTTTCAAAATTTTATATGCAAATTAAATGTTCCTTGGTCCGTAGATTTTATGAAGTACTGATGTTTACAAAAAAAATGAATGTAAATTTCAAACATTGTGACATTCAATTTTTTTCCCATGACAGCTGAATTTCAAAACTTGTCAAAAAAAATGAGCAGGATTCCTGCTTACTGCTGACCTCTAGGATGCTCCAACATTAATTCAATTTTGACTTAGATTTTTTCCCAGATAATTTTGCACAGTCACTGTGCATTTTGCACAGTGACTGTGCATTGAACGTGTGTCATATTTTCTTTTTTTTTGAAGTTGGGTCAAAAGTTGTGCCAGAGTTGCCAAAGACCGACTCCCATTGGTCACTTTTTTGTTTTTTTTTTGTGGTGCTTGGTGTATGCTTGTTACATTTTTGTGACATTTGAATTTTTACTCTGGTGCACAACCGTGCAGCAGAGTACCAATTCAGATTTCACAATGGTTTACAGGTGTGTGAAAGGTTTCAAAGGCTGTTTTTGCCGTTTTGATCGGACACAGGTTAAAATGGGACAACATTGTTGAAAATCCAAACAATCCTTTGCTGGAAAGTTTGGTCCAAGGCATAACATGTGCATATGGGGGTAGGTAAAGAGCCAAAGATCAAGATTTTAAAATTCCTAAAAAATGCAGTACCAACTACAATGAATTGTGGCATCTCAAAAATAGAAGATGGTGTATTCATTCCTTTCAAAAAAACAAATTATATTTAATTTTTTTTGGCTCAAAAAAAAGAAAAATAAGGCAATTTTTTGAAATGAAATGATCAAAAGGAAATTAGTATATTTTTGAAATAATGATGAATTCAGAACCCTGGTTTTTTTAGTATCAGTTCACGTTTGCATGCCTCAAGTTT